>CM062808.1:546315391-546915391 GCA_031772625.1 Pinus tabuliformis
AGTGGCCATCATGATTACAAAAGTTGCAATGTTTAGTAGTCTTCTTCCCTTTGTTTCTATGTTTCTTACCATTTTGTTGAGTTGATTTTTCATTTTGATGTTGAAATTTCTTAGGACCCTTGTTTGGTTTAGGACCATTATTTTTAGTATGCTTCTTCTTAGGGTTCCTTGAACTTGGTTTTTGTTGGGTTGCTAAGGATTTCTTAAAAGAGTTTGCAGTATTAAGAAGACCAAGATGTAATACTTTTTCTTTTTATCTTATTAATGAATCACAAAATGCATCAAAAGAGTGTGACTTGTAGTCTTTTCCTTTAGAAATAAGGTTTCTCTAGTAGAATGGAAGGTGGAAACAAACACAGAGTAGTTTGGTGCTAACTTAGTAAGAATGGAATAGATAAGGCTACTGTCTTCCTTATTAACCTTAACACCTTCCAAGAGAAGTCTAAGGTTCTTGAACTTGGACAAAAAACTTCAATGAAAGAAAATTTATTGGGGCCATAAGTAGGCAACTCATTTTTTAATAGATCGGCTCTAATTTCATTTTTAATTCCAAAACCAGTACTCATCTTTTTCATTGCTTAATCGAGGGTATCAATTTCTATGATATGGAATCTAAGTTCTATAGAAAGAGACATCCATATCAACCCACATGTTTTATCTTGCTTATTTTCCCATTTGGCTAGCTTATCTTCATATTGAGGTTTAGACTCTTGGCCCGAGACTATTCTATAAATACCTTTACCTCTAAGTATATCCACCATGTAGGATAGCCATTGGAAGTAGTTCATGCTGTCAAGAACTACTAGGCATGGACTTTCCATTTTAAAAGAAACTAGTTGTATATGTTGAAACTAAATGTTCCAATGAAAATATCTCAAAAAATTAGGCCGATTAAAAAACAACTCTGAAAATTTCTTCCGGATGAAGAAGTTATGGCTTTTTGAAGAAAGGTTGTTGAAGATGCCAACGAACCCCATGAATTTTGGGAAGTTGATGATAATGTTATATTTATAAAAAAATCTCTGCCTTTCCAAATTTAATCTAATTAACTTAGTTTTAAAAAGATTACTTTATGTGACCCACTTTTATTAATAAGTGAAAGTTACTTTTACAATGGTACTTTATGAACTATCCACTAAATTGTAACTTAAATAAAAGATAAAATGATTTTAGAATTATAAATGACTCACTTTTTATAATGGGTGAGAACACTTTTACATAAAGTGACTCTAAAACATAAGTTACATGTGCTTTTTGAAAAATTAAGTCAATAAAAAGAAATACTTGGACCCAAGACCTCTATTCTCATAAAGTAACTTTAGACTAAGTGAGATAGTTAAAAAATTTAGTAATTGTTGGAAACGATGAAGGTTTTTTTTTTTTTTTCTCAACGAATCTTTGTGGTGTGTGCTTACTTGAAAAACCTTTTTTTTTCATACAAAATAAAAAACAACCAAAAAAACCAAAAAAAAAAAAGGAAACATATGCAAGCCTTACTGATTAAAGCTAGATTTGGGGTTATTCCCCTAGAAACTAGATGTTTTCCTCAATGTTTCTCAATTTTTGAGATCACACTAAGGTGCGGCAGAAAATACCATATGCATGAGAAAAATCCTTTATTTTTGTTTTTGGTTTGCCCATATCACATAGATTTGTGGGGTAAAGAGAATATGCATAAATCAAAAGTATAGATTTGGTAATAAAAATTTCAATAAACTCAAATAAACAAAGAGATAAATAACTATAACTGCAAATAAAGACTATGTACCTCTAGATCTTAAAAATGACGTAGCTAGGGATACCAGAAACCTTTTCACTTGAAACGAAATGATTTCCTGACTGAAACATATGCTTCTAACATAATAGAGTAGTCATGTTGGCCTGCAAGTGGTAAGAAATTGTAGATATAGGAAACTACAATCGAATGTAGTTGTACCGACTTCAAATTTGGATCACCAAGAGATGCAGCCGTTGAATGGCTCCAATACCATGTAGGAATTTACACAATAGGTTCCTTATATAGAACAACAAAGGAAAACACTGAAAAGTAGATCATAGATCAGTACACAAATATTCTTGACGTGGTTAAAAACATCAAAAAGGGAAATAGTTCACGGCTTGGGACGGCGCAGCTATTTCAGGCAATATTATTAATTTAAAAGAAAGAAAATTTACATAAGCTTCTCTCATAAGTGGTCTCCGACAAATGACCCTCCATGCCCTTTAAATAGAGATCATGGACGAATCAAGTGTTAAGCCATAGATCAAGTGTTGGTAATACCAAGGGGAGAATGAACCATGAGATCACTTCATGTCTAGAACATATTGTGACCATCAAATTGTAAGTTACAAAATGTACATACTAAAGAAACAAATTTTACCTAACTATACACTAGACCAAGTTATACTGAACTAATTCCTATGTGTCTGAATATCCTTACAATACCTTTTGAAACAAAAATCATCTTTAGAAGAGAAACAAAAATGGCTCACAAAGATGTTGGGTTATGACTTTGGAATCGTCTACAAAAGGGGAATAAAAATGTTGTTATAGATGCACTCTCAAGAAAGAATGAGGATGTGCAAGCATTTCTTTGTGCCATTTCTATTATCTAAACTGATTAGATAACCAAAGCAAGAGATGAATGGAAGAATGATGAGAAGCTGTAGACACTCATTCAAAAGTTGCAACAAGATACTAGTACATATGATATATTTAGCTAGAAACATTATTCATTATGGTACAAATATTACTTATACGTTTGTAATAATTCCCGAATCAAGAAAAATATTCTTTCGCAATTGTACACCTCCCCCCTAGGAGGACACTCAGGATTTTTAAAAACTTACCACAGGGTCAAGAAATAATGTTTTGGGATGACCTTAAATATAATATTTAGAAGTTTTTGGCATAATTTTTTGTTTTACAACAAAATAAAATTGAGAGAATTAAGACCCCAGGTTTGTTAAAACCTTTAGCCATTACAAGTCAGCATTGGGAGGAGGTCTCAATGTATTTTATCACAGGTTTACCCAAGTCTGAAAGAAAGAGTGTCATCATGGTGGTAGTTGATAGACTTACCAAGTATAAACACTTTTGTTCATTATCTCATGCTTTTAAAGCCATTACAATTGCTATTGCATTTATGGAAACAATTCAAAAGCTACATGGAAACCGAAAGATTATTGTAAGTGACAGAGATCCCATTTTCACTAGAAATTTTTGGATTGAATTATTTTCTTGTATTGGTACTCAATTAGCTCATAGCTCATCTTATCATCTAGAATTTGATGGGAAAAATGATATAGTGAAAAAATATTTGGAAGTATATTTTTTTCTTTGTATATGATAAACAAACACAATAGGTCAAGTGGTTACCTCTAGCTGAATGGTGGGATAACACTTTTGTCCATAATGTAGCAAAAATGACCCCATCTATGGAAATTTATGGATATTATCCATCATCCATCACATGATATTTAAGATAGAATACTAAGGTTCAAGAAATGGAAGATAAAATTGAAAATCGACAACAAGTTATCAAATATTAAATGATAACCTCACTATGGTGTAAAACTAAATGAAAGAAAAGCAAAATTAGCATCGCAGTGAAATAAATTTTGATGTAGGTGACTGGGTATTTTTACGGCTACAACCATACAAACAAATTTCCCTCAAGGAAGCTAATAAGGATAATAAATTATCACCCAAGTACTATGATCCTTACAATGTGTTGCAAAAGATTAGTACTATGGAAGACAAATTGGAGTTGTTTGCATCTTCCTTAGTACACCTAGTTTTCCATGTTTTATGGTTAAAGAAGGTTATTGATCAAAATCTCCCAGTTCAAATAGTGTTGCGAGAACTTGGAGTAGAAGTAAAAATACTATCTGATCCTGAAGCAGTCAAATTAGAAAGAACCCGATAGCTACAAAATCCATTAATTTTAGAGTATCTCATTAAGTAGAACAACTTACCTGCTGAAGACTCCACATGGGAGGATGACAATTTTTTACAGAAGAATCTAGAACTACTCAAGCATTGAGTAAAACATGTTTTTGAAGGAGAGGGGCATGTTAGGTCCCTATAATACTAGTGTATTCCCATTATTTTTATTGTTAGTGTAGCCCCTATTGTTATTGGTGTGCCCATGTATCCCTGATGTTGTTATTGTTGTGCCTCATAGAAGCCATTTATTGTTATTGTTGTGTCCTGACATTACTATTTTTATGTAGGCTATGATTATGTTGTGATCCCTTAGACTCACATACATACCAATGAGGTCTTCTCATTTGTATCATCCAAGAAGTGTTCACTTATGCAATGTAATGGAGGTTTTCCCCTCGAAGAGGATACTTTTTAAGTTGTTGATCTATATTTTTGTGAGCTGGTTGCATAATTTTTTTTGATATATAAATGTAATAAAATAAAACTATTTTCCAACCCAAAACATCTCAAGGAAAATCATAATCACTATTAATTTCCTTTCTTCTCTATTCTTCGCATAACACAACATAAAAATAATAGTAGAAATGGCTACATTTATCTTCAACCCAAAGTTTTATTTAGCATGTATACCATATTTAAACACAAAAGACATAGTAATGATTGGTACATTTGAAGCACAAAACACCCTTAATTTGTAGTTTAATATTTAGTTTGGAGCCCAATTATCTTCCTAATTGTTCATAGGTTTTTTGTCTCAGTCGCATTGGGCCCTAGTTCGTAAACGGGGTGGAAATGTAACCCATATGAAATCCATCACGAGGATCTAGGGGTGAGGGGGGGATGAATACTTTTAAAGATCCCCACCTACGGCCCCCGACATGGGTTTGAGGGAAGTTCCTCCAAATCTAAAAATAGATGAAAATTTCCCTTGTAAAATATTGTAATTTTGTACTAAATACGCGTTTTTCATTAGGAAGATGACCTTATGATAGAAGTTATGTTAATTTTGATTTCTTTCCCTAGAAGGAAACCCTTAGTTTATATGAGGGAATTGTATTGCGGCTACGTATTATTATTTTGGGTGAGAGAGAGAGAGGAGGTTATGAGAAAGCAACCATAAATTGTATATCAAACACTCATCAACAATATCAAAAATTTAAACTACATGCGGAAATAAATCTACATAACTCACTATATTTCCATAAATAGGTAACTAAAATTATTCAATCGAAAACAATTTCATTGCAGGTTAGTTGTGTTTACAAACAAATAACTAGATCAGGGGATCAAAATCCTCACTAGGTGAAAATGACAATATTTCCCACTTACTTTATGGTATTAAATTGTTTAATTGCCATTTTTATTAAATTTTTTGAATAAAAATGATATCACGTTATATGAGTTAAATAAACCATTGAATGGAAATTGCAAATGTGAGAAATAGGCTTGTAAGTCATGAATAAAAACATATAAATGAAATATCAACCAAATATTTGGTCAATTTCATTAATAAAAGGTTACAATTGTAGATTGTAATTAATTGAGTAATAATGTCCATAACAACAACTTTCAAGAAATGTAGTCAAATTATTACCCACGAGCTAATTTTTTCTCACATGGCATCTCACATTATGACTCTTGTTGAATTTTTTCATTCTCCATCCATTTTAATTGTAGTTGTTTCCTTTATTGTAAATATTATCATTGTTGAATGTGGTTCTTCCATTTTTTATACTATTGTTTTGTTTGTAATTGATACTCAACTTTGTAGCATTTGGGGAAAACAACCAATGTTAAAATCAGATCACTAACAAACATAATCTACTTGACGCTCATCAAGGAATCTTATATTATATTTATCATAGAAGAGTGTTGGAAATTTAAAATATTTTTTTTGAGTTTATTAGGAAAAAATAATCCCACATGAAAAATTCATGAGTTTAAGGGCTTAATTTTATAGCTATGTTAAATCATGTGATATGGAAGTAAAGCTCCTGGTCAAGCACAACAAGCACTTACACTCGATATAACTTAGTAGAATTTTCATGTGGAAATTAAGTTTAGTGTGGAAGCAAAACTAGAAATAATCTCTACTTGGGTATCCTTAGTCAACCAATGCCCCATCAAAGCATTTCTCATTCTACTAAGCAACACACTTTAGATTTTAGGTTTTATACTATTTCATCATCAAATTAGAATATTTTGAGAAGATGGTCTTAGCTTTTTCAACAATAGGATATATTTTTTATGAATTCACCAAGTCAAATCTTGTGAGATATTAGTGGTCGTTGAATGCTATATAAATTGATATTTCATGTATTTTGGTTCTTCAATGTAACCTCTTTGTAAGTGTTGTTATATAAAATGCATTTAAAAAGTTTTTTTTAGTTGAATGCACTTGGGCATGTATGTATGCGTCTGCAAATTGTTCACCTCTTATATCTTAATAATAAGTTATAATTTTTTCCAAGGAAAAAGAAGAAATCAAAATCAATACTAGTCGCTAGCAATTCCATCAACTAGTTCACAAATTCCATTAGACAAAGGAAATGATAGATGAATAAATAATTGTATCACAAAGCATGAAGCTACATTTAGGGTCTAAATTGCGCACGGAAGTTAAACTCAGCTAGAGGAAATTCACACGTAGCAAAAAATGTAAATCAAGTACTCATCATGGGGTATTCATTCAATGAACCTATGAAATATCATGTGCACTTATGGCATACTAAATAATACCCTTAAATTGATTACATATTGGAGAATACCTCTAAAAATCATATTATTGAACCCCCTACCAATGTGAACCTAAGACACCTTCCCAATTTAAAAACCCCTTGTTTCACTAGATATTGTATGTATCCATTTTTTCATTAACATTTTTTATACCCCTTTATATTTTTCATTAACTTTGAGCTTCATCTTTTATACCTGATAATATAAAAACCATTTAGTCCCTATTATATGCTCAATATATTATGTCATTCTTTCCTCAATATATATCCGCTAATATAAATGGTATGGTACTTCTCCCATATTGATGCCCTCATGGTACCTGTAGGTAGAAGTTCAAATAACAATCATGTATTGGAAATTGTGTGATTGCAGGATACAATAAATTCATAGAATATAAGTTGACAAAATACAAGTGACCGCCGAGAGATAATTCAAGTCAGGTGATCTATGTGAAATAAACCATGGAATGTAAATTTAAGTGAAAGAATCAGACAAGCCCTCATTAAATACTAAATTCAAGTGATCAAAGTGAAATAAGCTTTGGAATGTAAATTTAAGTGAACGAATCAAACAAGTCCTCATTAAAGACTAATAAATGATAACAGTGGGTCAATTTCATGACCAAACATTGAAAAGTGCACATTGCAATTAATTGATGGAAAAATACATCCATAACAACAACAACTAACAAGAAAATGTTGTCATTATGATACAAGTATTTTCGTTGATGGCAACTCTACAGGTCAACTCAGTGTTGATAAGAGGATAACAAGAATATTCGGAGGTAATAGGGCAGTGGTACAGAGGATCAAGAAGATGGAACTAAGGTCTATTGATCAGCATAAAGAAGTTGAAGGGAGAAGATGATGTAAGAGTAGTTTAAGAGATACATGCAGGTTCACTTAGTCCAAGCAATGTATACACATAGTTACTCAAAACAGAAATAGTGTATAACATACACACACATTCCCATAGAAGGCAAAGCACGTACATGTTGAGAACCATGGTTTTGGTCTGAGCTATTTGGTCATAGGTATCTTTGGACCATGATATTGACCCTAGGTATTTCGTATGAGATATTCGGTCCTTGGTATTTGACCCAAGGTATTGGTCCTAAGTGGATTCGGTCCATGGTATTAAGAAAGATTGAAAACTATATAAGGAAGAGAGGATCATAAGGCCAAACGTGAAGTGAATAAGATTCTAAGGAATACTTCTATCTGAAGTATATTTTATGTTGTAGGGTTATGTTTGGGACTAGATCTGAAATATTTATGTGCATATTGAGTTCAATATTGGATCAGGATCATGAGACCTGAAATGACTTATTCTTGAATGATATGATATTGGCTAAGGCTAGATCTGGTGTTTTGCATTATCTATCATGATCTGGATTTGCTGAAGTCTAGAATTGTAGCAAAGTTCTGAGTCAATATTTGTAGATCTATACGTAAGTTCGTCTAGGCAAAAGAACGTATCCATGTAGGTTTTGTTCTTTCAACTAGAATATACAAATGAAGGGCTTGATGTTCAAAGATGATTGATATATCAGATCAGTATTGCTGATTTATTGTTGCTGCTATTTCGCTGTTGTCTGTCAATGAAGTCTTCTTAGATCTGAATGTAAATATGAATGCAGAAGGAGGTTGATATTTGATTTATTGTATTGGTGAGAAGAAGTGTTTTCTATTTCTTTCCTGTGTAAAGTTCTATAACTTGACAGTAGATGTTCATTGCACTGCTAGTTGGTATAGTTTGTGATTCAGATATTTTATGGTTCAGAATATTTAGAACACAGGTTGGGCTGAAGGAAGTAGCATATACATGCATGTTTTCTTCATTGAAGTAGCGTATATAGTCCAACACATGAACTTTTGAGGTTTCAGTATGTGTGTACACGTTATTTCCCCTCTCTAGTGTATATAAATATGATTATGAAAAAGAAAAATTATTGATCCGATAATACTAACCCCCCCCCCCCAAATATTATTTCCAACAATTGGTATCAGAGCAGGTCCTTCAGAAGAAGCTTTATCGCTTGAAGGAAGATCCATCAAGATGAATAATCATGAAAGCATGGGATCCATCAGACCACCAATCTTCGATGGAAGCAGCTTTTTTTATTGGAAAATAAGAACCATAACCTATATACAACCTCTTGGATCAAATGTCTGGGAAATTGTGGAAGGAGGATACAAATTTCCAACAAAAATTCCTACAGACATTGCAGGTAAAAGTAAATATGAAACTAATGCCAAGCTGTGAATACTTAATTTGGAATTTTTTCACAATCAAAGTTTGTCAAAGTCATGCAACTCAAATAAGCCAAAGAGATATGGGACAAAATCGTTCAGAGCTACGAAGGAGACTCTCAGGTAAAATGTGCTAAGCTTCAAACTCTCAGAATTCAGTATGAAACTCTTAATATGCATAGTGATCAAAGTATAGCTAGTTACTTCTTACGTATAGATGAGGTTGTTAATTATATGAAGAATGTGGGTGAAGAAATAAAGTTACCTTAGTTGTGAAAATTTTGAGATCCTTGTCTACTAAATTTGAAACAAAAGTGTCTGCCATAGAAGAAAAACAAGAGGTGCAGAATATCACTATGACACAGCTTCACGAAATCCTCACTACTTTTTAGATGAGAAAATGAGGTCCATTAGATATGAGAGAAGCTGCATTTAAAGCTTCAACAAAAGAAAAGAAAATGAGGAACACAATGAATCAGGACACATTTCAAAAGAAGAAGATGAGTTAAATTTTGTCAAGAAGCTTCAATGAGGTTTTGGAAGGTTCAGATGTAAGATACCTTTCAAATGCTTTTCTTATGGTAGTGTCGGTCATTATGCTTCCACATGTCCTCATAAATATAAATATGAAAAGGGAAAGGAATATGCAAAAAGGAATAGGAAAATAGTTGTGAATAGAAGGAGTTACTATACTCAGGAAGATATCTACAGTTTATCTAATAGTGATGAAGATGAAACTGGTCAAGATTACAGACTTCTCATGGCTTGTGATAGCAATGATTTTTGGGATAGTTTAGAAGAGGATAGTGATGATTTATCTAATAGTCATGATTATAGACTTCTCATGGCTTCTGACAATGATGATTTTTGGGATGCTTTATAAGAGGAAAGCTTTCATGAAGAAATCTCTAAACTCAAAATCTATTTAGAAGAAAAGAATATGATCATAAATACCTTGACATGCCAACTTGTTGAAAAAGAAAAACACAATAAAAAACTTGAATGTGAAATTGTGGGTCCAAGAAGATATCTTTAGAAAACAAAATCTCTCAATCTTAGATTTCCTAAAGGATCAGAAACCTTAAATGAAATTATCAAAGTTCAACGTTCTCCTCTGATAAAGAAAAGTCTTGGATATACTGAAGAAGCATCTCAATCATAGAAGTTGTCAGCCTCCTTTAAAAGCTATCTTGATGCAGCAAAGACTAGTGAAGCGTATGACAATCGTCAGCAAAGGCATAAAGTTGATCACCAAGTAAATCATACTCAATTTTCTCCAAGGATGAATATCAATAGAAGCCACAACCAACCTTAGGAAAATCATACTCAATTTGCTCCAAAGATGAATATTAATAGAAACTACAATCAAAAGGTAAATAGATTCGATGGTCGCAAAAAATTCTTGAATGGGCAATGTTTTCATGTCAAATTTTGGGCACAAATATGCTCAATGCATTGCTTACAAAACCATTATGACTAGAGAAGCACGAAATCAAAGGAATGTAACATGGATTAAGAGAAGTTCCTATAATAACATTTCTCCTATTGAAAATGAAATAGAATGCTCAATTTGTAACAAATTTGGTCATGAAGAATGAGAATGCAGGAGAAAATTTCGGCAAACACCTCAAAAGGAGAAAACGCCATTAAATCCCAAGATATGGAGAAGGAAATAATCTCAAATAGAATTATGTGGTATAGCCTTGTATGCAAAAGGACAAGAAAATTAATGGTACATCGACAGTGGATGCTCCAAACATATGACACGTGACAAAGAGAAACTTCACCCGTATGATGACTTAGAAAGGGAAGAGAATGTCTCATTTGGAAATGAAACTCTAGCTGTCATAAAAGGTAAAGGCTCTGTTTTCTTGAAAGTAAAAGGTTAAAGCTAGAAATGTTATGTATGTAGATGGTCTAAAGCATAACCTGTTGAGTGTTAGTCAAATGTGTGATCAAGGATGGTTTAAAGCATAACCTATTGAGTGTTAGTCAAATGTGTGATCAAGGAAATGTAGTGGTGTTTAGATCAAATAGATGTGTTGCTTGTGAGCTTGATACAGGAGGGATCGTGAAAAAAGGTACAAGAACTCCAAACAACTTATACATACTCAAAGGAGAACAACAACATTTCTATCTAAGAAAAATGATGAAGACTAGTTGTGGCATAGAAGATTGGGACATCTAAGCTTTTTTCAAATAAGAAAAGCATGCAGAGTCAATGTTGTTTGTGATCTTTCGGATATCAACATCCCAGAAAATACAGTATGCAAACCATGTCAAATTGGTAAGAAAAACAGAGTTCACTTCATGGAAAAACGAGGGTCGGCTAGTAAGCCTCTTGAACTTATCCATACTGATTTATGTGAACCAACAAGGAAAAAGTCACCTCGTGGAGAAGAATACTTTTTTTTTCATTGATGATTTTTCCAGAATGTGTTGGACAGGTCTTCTAAATCATAAAGATGAAGCATTCAAAATGTTCCAAGCCTTAAAAGCTTTGGTTGAAAATGAATCATATCAAAAAATCAAATGCCTCGGATTTGATCGAGGAGGGGAATTTATATCAAATGAATTCTTTTACTTTTGTGAACAACATGGAATAAAAAGGGAATTATCCACTACAAGAACACCTTAGCAAAATGGTGTAGTAGAAATGATGAACATAATAGTTCAACAAATGGCTCGAGCCATGATAGATGAATCTGGAACTCCTGCAACTTTATGGGGTGAAGCTGCATTACTACCTTGACTATTCTCAACAAAGGAAATGTTTGAGTAAATAGCACTCAAACTCCACATGAAATTTGGTATAGTAAGACTCCTACTATAAAATAATTTAAAGTTTTTGGAAGCAAATGTCTTATCAAAAGGACTGATGAAAAACTTAGTAAGTTTGAACCCAGAGCAGATGAAGGGATTCTTCTAGGTTATTCTTCCAGAAGTAAAGGATATAAATGTTATAATAAAAGACTTGGGAAAATTATTGAAAGCATTGATGTTGTAGTTGATGAAGCATGCAGAAATCCAAAACAGATAAAATCAGCAGAAGATTACGACAATGAGGAAGATGGGAATTAGTTTCCCACATCAAATCAAATTTATATTGAAGAAGAAACCAATGAAGCACCAGAAGAAGATATAATGGTAGAAGAAAAGACTCTGTCCATGTATGTTCAGAAAAATCATCCAGAAACTCAAATTTTAGGAGAAAGGGAGGCTGGTGTATGGACAAGAAGAACTATTACAGGGACCTCAAGCTATCTAGCGTTACTATCCTCCACTGCACCTCAAAATGTAAATGAATCATGAAAAGATGAATGCTGGGTCAAGGCCATGGATGAAGAACTTGAGGAAATTGAAAAGAATGGCACTTGGGAATTAGTTCCTAGACCCCATGATAAAAATATTATAGGAACTAAATGGATATTCAAGGACAAGCTAAAAATGGATAAGTCATTAGAAACAAGGTCGGAATTGTTTGTAAAGGGTGTGCCCAACAAGAAGGTATAGATTTTGAATAAAATTTTGCACTTGTTGCCAGACTTGAAGCCATAAGAATGTTTTTTGCTCCTTCTAGTTTTTGGAAATTCAAAGTATACCAAATGGATGTAAAATCAACCTTCCTTAATTGAGATTTAGAAGAAGAATTTTATATTGAACAATTAGAAGTATTCATTCTTGGAAACTATGAAAAACTTGTATGCAGACTCAAAAAGGTTGTCTATGGTCTGAAACGGACTCCAATGGTTTGGTATTACCACCTTGACAAATATATACACCAACAGGGTTTTACAAAAGGTTTTGCAGATAGAAATTTATATAAAAAGATTGAAAATGATAAGCTGCTACTTATTATTGTTTATGTTGCTGGTATCAATTTTGGTAGCAATGAAGAATCCATGAGTCAGAATTTTGTTTCAGTGATGCAACAAAAATTTGAAATGTCCTTGCTTGGTGAGCTTACCTATTTTCTTGGTCTACAGGTTCAACAAACTAAAGATGGTATTTTTCTTTCACAAACCAAATATCTCAAGTAGATCATGAAAATTCTAAACATGTATTTACTCCAATGGTAACAGGAGGCAGTCTCAGCTCAAATGATGAATCAACAACAGTACATCAACCAACTTACATATCCATGATTGGCAGTCTGCTTTATCTAATAGGTACCCAATCTAACATCATGCATGTAGTAGGAATAGTTGGAAGATTCCAAGAAAATCCAAAGGAATCACACCTTCAGGCAGTCAAAAGAATTTTCAAATATATTCAAGGAACTTAGGACTTTGGACTATGGTATCATAGAGATGCAGATCTTACTCTACATGCATATACAGATGAAGATTGGGTAGGAAGTTGATGATAGAAAAATCACTAATGGTGGTGCATTTTATATGGGTTCCAGGTTAGCGTCTTGGTTTAGAAAGAAAAAAATTTCAATTACTTTATCTATAGCTGAAGCAGAATATGTGGCTACTGCATCTTGCTGCACACAACTACTTTGGATGATGTAAACTTTGCAAGGCATTATGATCACATGTGCTCCACCCATCTCCATTATATGTGATAATACAAGTGCCATCAGTATTTCAAAGAATCCAGTCATGCACTCCAAGACCAAGCACATACCCGTCAAGTACCATTTTCTACAAGAAAAAGTGCTTGAAAAAAAGGTCAAATTGGAGTATGTCCACTCCAAGGAACAGGTTCCTGATATATTCACTAAACCACTACCCAGAGAAACATTTGAATATCCCAGACAAACATTGGGAGTTGTTTTTGTATCATCCTGTTGTGAAATCTAGTTGTTCACACGAAGTTTACTACATGTTGGTTTCCTGAAGTATATGTGTGGGTACACGCGGGTTGCCTTGGCTGAAAGTGCGTATATGTTTTTCTAACAAACAGAAAATAGTGGTAGCACAAGTTTAGGGGGAGCATTCACATTCCACATTGTTGCCATTATGGTTGCTGAACTCAGTTATTTCTTAGTTGCATCAGTCATTAGTGTGATATAACTTCTTCCATCATGGTCTATATTTCAATGAGTTGTATTGGTCATATGATGTAATTTGTTTCCCCAATATCCTTGGGATGGATGATGTAATAATTGTTATATTTCTGTCATGTATATCCCCACTTGGTTGGGTAGATGAGTCAAATATGGTGTATCCCCGGTTGGTTGGGTGATTGATGTATGTATGAGTTCGTGGTCATAGGGAGGTCATACTCACTTTGTTGAGTTATAGTGTCATGTTATTATATTGAATAATCTCTCTGTAGAATCGAAATTTACTCAGGGGGATTATGGATAACATCATGCAAAGGAGGAGAGTAGAGTCGTCCGCCCTTTTCCCTTGATGTCAAAGGGGGAGAGTATTTTGGTATTTTGGTGTTGTATGGTATCTCTAATAGTATTTACAGCTTGCAGTAGTCAACACCATCATGGTTGCCATCAATTTGAAAGGGGGAGATTGTTAGCATTATGATATAATTATTGTCCTTCATGGCAACTCTATAGGTCAACTTAGTTTTGATAAGAGGCCCACAAGAATATTTAGAGGCAATAGGGAAGTGGTGCAAAGGATTAGGAAGATGGAACTAAGGTTTATTGATCAGAATAAAGAAGTTGAAGGAAGAAGATGATGTAAGAGAAGTTTAAGAGATACACATAGATTCACTTAGTCCAAGTAGCATATACACGCAGGTACTCAAAATAGAAATACCATATAACATACACACACACTCCCAGAGAAGGAAAAGCACATTCATGTTGAAAACCATGGTTTTGGTCTGAGGTATTTGGTCTAAGGTATCTTTAGACCATGATATTGACCCTAGGTATTTAGTTACAGGTATTCGGTCCGTGGTATTTGATCCAAGGTATTGGTCCTAAGTGGATTCGGTCCATGGTATTAAGAAAGGCCAAAAACCTATATAAAGAAGAGAGGATCATAAGGCCAAACGTGAAGTGAATAATATTTTAAGGAATACTTATATCTGAAGTATATTTGATGTTGCAGATTTATGTTTGGGACTAGATCTGAAATATTTATGTGCACCTTGAGTTCAATATTGGATCAGGATCATGAGACCTGAAATGACTTATTATTGAATGATCTGATATTGATTGAGGCTAGATATGATGTTTTGTGTTATCTATCTTTATCTAGGTTTGTCTGAAGTCTGGAATTGCAGCAAAGTTCTAAGTCAATATTTGCAGATCTGTACGCAAGTTCGTCTCGGAAAAAGAGCATACACATGTAGGTTCTCTTTTTTCAAGTACCGTATACAAAAGCAAGGCTTGATGTTCAAAGATGACTTATCTATCAGATTATTATTATTCATTTATTGTTGTTGCTATTTTATTGTTGTCTATCAATGAAGTCTTCTTAGATCTAAATATAAATATGAATTCATAAGGAGGTTTATATTTGATTGATTGTATTAGTGAGAAGAAGTGTTTTCTGTTGCCTACATGTGTAAAGTTCTGTAGGTTGACAGTAGATGTTCAGTACACTACTAGTTGGTACAGTTTGCGATTCATAGATTTTATGACTCAGAATCTTTAGAGGTATACGCAGGTTGGGCTAAAGGAAGTAGTGTATACATGCAGGTTTTCTTCATTGAAGTAGCATATATAGTCTGACACATGAACATTTTAGGTTTCAGTTGGTTCTGAATGTTGATACAGGTTTCTGGGTTCAACACAGTGTTCTAATGGCAGTGATCTGATTGTTTCAAATTAACTACATGTTGGTTGATGAAGTTTGAGTTTCTAAATTTTTGATGGGTTGTTGATGAATCAAGGTCTTCATATGTATTGATATGTGTCAGGAGCATCCAGTCTGAAAAGTCATGAAACCTAGTCCCTAGTGGAAAAGTGGAGTTTTTTGTAGGCTGGCACCTGCATACTAGTAAACATATTGGCTACTACAAGAGCTACGGGGTTGTATCTCCCTTCTAGTAGAAGCTGGAGAATGAGAGAAGGTTGTAACCTTCTACAGGTAGAAGCCTACGTATTGGTACGAGTCTGCATCAATACAAGATTGTAAATAAATTTTATTATTATTAAAAGAAGACAAAGACAACAGTAGCAGGTTGTTTTCGCCCACATTGGGTTTCCACCTTAAACCTCAGTGGTCATGTGTGTTGCTTATGTGTAGTGGTTTATTATGTTTATACTCCACATGGTTAGTATTTAATGATTGATGAAGTATTGATGCATTGATTAAATATCAACATACAATGAATTAAATGAATCATAAGTTTACTGCGTAAATGTTGGTTGCCTTAAATACAGTTGTGTTTCCCTTTTTGAAGTAGCATATATAAATCTAATTATGAAAAAGAAAAATTATTGATCTGATAATACTGATTCCCCCCCGCAGTACTATTTCCAATAGAAAAGTAGTCAAAGTATTGCTTATCATTTGAGAATTTAGGGGGAATGAGAATTTATAGTCATAAAAGAAAACAATTCCATTGCAGCATAAAATATGCACATATGGTTGTAGTTTCATGCAAATTCACACAATGTACTCCACATAAATGAAGAAATTGCTAAACAAACAAGCATATTTCAAAAAACTTCTGAAGTTGATGAATACACTAGGGAATTAAATTCTTAATGAGTCATAATGAAACTTGCATGTGAAAATTAAATTCAGAGTGAAAATGTAAATGAAAATCATCACCATCTACTAGAAATTCTCCTCAATTATTTAGACATTACACAAAACAAATGGTAGATAAATAAAAGCCTATATCATATAACAACAATGTTTACGACCTAAATTGTCAATGGAAGTTACCCTAACTACATGAAGTTCATAACCTAGGAAAAAATATAAATCAAATACTCATTAGAAACTATGAAATGCTTAATAAAATAAAATACTATTTTTTATCGTGACAAGCAAATTAATATTTCTCCCGGAAATCACTTATAGAAATGTTGGGATCGAAGACAAAAGGGGGCTAAGTGGGATTATGAAACAATTGAGTTATCACACTCCATCATGAAAGTAGCAAGTCAAACTGAGAATTAGAAAACCCTTCCTACAACACTATACAAGACATTTCAATTAGCTACCATTTTTGGCATATGTTCATCCACAAATAGGAGGTTTAGTCACTTAAGACTCTAGAACCAAATATGAAATATAGTTTTTGTAAATAGCAACAATATCCATCAATGGAAAATTTACCTACTAAAAAAATTGTACCGCAGAACCACACAAATAATCAATACTTCTTATTGCATCGAATGAATGTGACCACTCCTCAACCTGCAAAAATATAAAACAATATTTATAATTTATGTATCACCAATTTTTAAGAAGAAAATAGGCTTCATAAACTTATTCTATCATAATATTTTGCATAACCATGCCTGAATTAAAGAAAATAAATGAAACTTGATGCAGTCACAGATGTTGCGAATTGTAGATTGCAAAAGTCGCAAACCCCATTTTCTATATTTGATCAAGTTGTCGTTATGGAGATAGATAGAGCCAATCAACCTTGAAATTTGACTTTTCCTTAATCCCTTCAAATTTCTCTTTAACCAATACGACTTCATATTATAATAAAGTCAGTACTTATGTTATCTTACACTATAACAAACCTCTATATTCCATGCACAGTTTGAATTTATTCTATAAATTGGGATTGCATTTTCCATATAGTTAGTATTAAAATGTGTTCCATCCCCACCAATTGTAATGAGTAAGTCTACATCATTGATTGGTACATACACTTCATCACACAAAATAGTCTTGAATTCAAGAGGCTTGCGACACAATACATATTTACAAAATTTCACTGCCTCTTCATGTCTATTATGCATATATACTAGATTACCAAGACTTTGCAAAGGTAGTGGAAAATAAGAAATTAAGAACTTCTATAAGCTGTTCAATGTGAATGATCGTCATAGATTACTATTCTAAATAGGATATACCATCATGTTTAACCTGAACAAATATTGTCTTATGAGCACAAGAATATTAAGATCCTCATGTCTAACTTTCTCCTTATTAATCTGAGTCCAATATATTCATCTCCATTATGATAGAACATTTCACTTTTAATGTAGATATGAAAATTCTTTGGGCAACATGATATTATAAAACTTTATTACAATGAATATATTGTATTACTAAAAGGTTCATGAGTCCACTATTGAAGATTCACAATAAAGAATTCTTCCTAGTAGACTATATTTGTAGTTAGATCTACCAACAACTGTCACTAGACAGAGATAGGGAATTTCTCTGTGCCATTTTCCAAAATGTGCATATCAAAACCCATGAGCCCCTCATTCACCTATGTCACCAGATCAAATATGCATGCAGAGTAAGAAAACAAATATGTATTTATTTTGAAATCTCTCATTCTTTCCAGACAAACTACAATAATTTAATTGTGAGGGAAAAAACCCTAGTCAACAATATTTCAGAGTTTTATCTTCAGATAACAATATGCTCATAAAAGGCTAATTGCACCCAGAAATAGAAGAAATGATAACTTTACATAACAATTTGTTGTATAAGCATAATATTAGGGTAACCTATCTGACCTATAATATATAATTTCATTTTCCTTTATATAAAGGCGAATGGTGTAAGTATATTATAATTTGCAATATACATCGTTAAATACATAAATAGCTACAAATTTTTGGATTTAGTCACTACTTCAAGATCATTGTTGAAACACACAAATACCCTTGTTAATGGTTAATTTCAACTAACCTCTAAAAAAATCATCATCCATGGAAAAATCTTCAATATTATTGAAATTGATGAGGGGGTTTGTTTAGTTCATTCCTTTGACCTAAAGTTTGATAATGGGATTTAGCAACAGTGATATAATTATCATTTGAGGGGGGCTCAACTTAGCCTCTTGAATATCATGAGAATCTCTTCATTGTAGCATTGTGGATCTTCATCATATGGATCTAAAAAACTTTAATTGCAAGGCTCGATCCTTGTTGGAAACTCTAGGTTCGAGATCTATTATGATATGTTGATGATAGCTTCCTAGAATTTTATTTCATGATCTTGGTTAGAAGTGCCTAAGTTTTCATATTCTTCTTCATCGTCTTCAAACTCAATGGGAATGACACATGTTTCAATTCAAAATTGAGGTCGAGGGAGAATGTAGGAGCTTCAAAATCGTGCAAATGTTGAATTGGAAAAAAAATGCAATGTACGATTTCAACTTTTATTAAAAGATAGTTTGAATTTAACCAAATTTGGGCCAAATGCTCAACCTATTTGTATGGGGATGAATATTTTGGAAAGTGACATCACATTTTTTTTTTATCACATATAATATATGTTTTTAAAAAAATTTACAATTTCACCTTTCAAAATTTTTACGATTTTTGGTTTTATTTGTACATGTGATTTATAGATTTGTAATATTCACTTGTAAATAAGGTGATTTGTGTGGAGTTTAGTTTCCATAAAGTCTTCAATTCAAACTTTATGGTAAGGTTGATGTGGGAGCTAATAATGAGAGTTATATTGTCTCAAAGGGTGTCGAGGATTGATTGAATCTTATGCAAACTTAGTGATAACATTCCATGCTTGGGTAGATTGTTTTTCCAATCAATATGTGGGCTAGCCTCGACCTAAGAACAACCTAATAATGGGGAAAATTTGTCATTTAGGTGCTTCTATCATGAAAATACCTATTTTTGCATCTCGCAGAGTTGTGTTCAAGGTTAATATGGGGTTTACGATTATGGAAACTTCCTATTGTCAATGCATTGAGATTTTCAATGATGAGAATCTACTACCTATGTTAGAAAATTTAGAGTTCAGGAGGTACAATGGATGAAATGCCAATTTCTCCAAGGTGGAACATGGAATATATAGTCATTAAAATTCATTAATGTGGTGAATATTTAGATTATGTTATTGTTGTAGTAAATATGGTGATGAATGGATACTTCACAAATATCAAATCACTACACTATAAGTTGAGAAGCGCTTAATGCACACTATAATAATGGTAATATGCATATCAGAAGCCCCTCCCCAAGTAGAGAATAGTCCTCATTGCATTAGAGGTAGAAGCATAGATCCCCAAAGTAATAAATGAGGTGCTAATGTAACGAAATTAAGGAATTTTTTACCAATTGAGGAAACCTTTGTTTTACTTGCTTGAGAGTGAAGCACTTGGTCTATGTAGGAAATCAACATAAATCAGCAATGAAATAGAGTTCCCTAACTTTTTTGTGAGTATGTCAACTTGTCATATCAATGAATTGGATAATTAAAATTGATGTTTTGAACTTGGGATATATGTTCAATAAAGAATATGGTTCTATTGTGCTATGTTTAAATAATTAAGTATTATAAGGCTAGTAGAGCTCAATGTTGAAATTGCATGCTTGACAAGGTACAATGATAGGTTGAACACTTTATTTCCATAATTCTTAATCATTTTATAAATATCGTTCAAAGTGATTGTAACTATCAACATGGGCCTTTAAACTAATATTTTGAATTTGAATATATACTGTATATTCAACCAAGAATTTGTGATGACATGATGTTTGTCATGTCATTATTTATTATTAGTTGAAGTGTGCCACAACATTTGTTCAACTTGATGTTAAACATTATAGATATTGTTGATGAAGGAGATAGCTCTCTAAACTTAATTTTGTTTAGAGATAAAGGTCCCTTTAGCAATAATTGTTGGATAGGAATTATCAATCAAAGTTTCAAGTTGAAAGGAAAGCAAAACATCTAAGGGGCATATGAAAATTTCTATGTAAATTTTTTGTTACTAGGGTAAAAATTTCGGAAGTAATAATTTGTGATTAAAAACGTAATTTGACTTGAAGGTGACATGTTAAAATTTTATCAATGAAGATTCAATAACACATTTAATATCCATACACGAAATATTTTTATACTCAACATAACAAGGAACATGATCTGATCATTGATAGAACCAATTGCTAATTTTTTCTTACTTTCCAGTGCTTCTCATGGAATATAATCACATTATATCATACATAAAATTGACGAATTTGTAATGCATATCAAATAATTTAACAATGATTTAATTGCATGAAATATTTGTTTCTTAGTTCTTGCCCAAGCAAGGAGTATTAATCAATTTACAATGTCGAACATTGATTGCAAATCTTTTGTAAGAACTCTAATTTTGCATTGGAATGTGAATTTTTGTATATTTTATGTTATAAAAATACAAAATGATGAAAGAAAAAGAAAATAAGAATTATCATCAGTATCATTGGAAAATGTTCTTGATGAGAGATCTTAAACTCAGGTTATTTTACATTTTTTAAAATATTAGAGAAGGGAATATGATGAAAAGGCGATAGAATGTGGTGGGAGTTGCATTGTCAACCTTCGTTAAGGAAAATCCATGGAATTCACCTTACTCAATGGATGTGTGTCCTACTCTCTTAAAACCTATGCATATTTTGAACTTTACCTTTATCTTCTGCAACTACATGACTCTTCCTTGGTTGAAATCATCACTATTGTGGTTTAAAATTAGATGGATCTCACTTTATCTCTATAACTATTATTATTTGCATTAATTAACTTTTCTCCAACTCATTAGAATTGTAGATGATTTGGAAAGAATGGTGTGTTGGGTGCCATGTGGGAGGGTGAGAGTGAATTTGGAGTTCACGATTTGATAATTTGTTATCCCTTCTCATTGATAGCACCACATTAGCAATCCATAGCCAAGATTTTTCTTGGTTTATTTGAGCATTTTCATGGGATGCTTAATCTTTAGAAGAAAATATTGAGAATTCCACATGTGTTCATTACTATTTCCTATGCATTACGATGTTTTTTTGGATATTCGCATTGTTTTATTTGTCCATCAGTATTTCTAAATGATGCGTCGAAGTGTGAGGTTGTTCAAAGTTGAGGGTTTGGAAGGATGTTTTGTGCATGCACACTTCCCAAATGCTTTTGTGTGTCTCTTGACAAAACCACTTTATGATATGGAGTGGTTTTGGTTTCACAAATCTTAGTCCAGAAACTAGCTATTAGTGAGTTGTTATTTGAGGAATGATATGATTCTGAAGTTAAAAAACAATTTTTTAAACCAAAACATTTGATAAAGATACAAAAAGGAAAAATTTATAAATTAAGTATACATTTCTGAGAAGGATGTCTTGTTTCTAATATTTTTGGCTCTAGATTGAATACTTAGGATGAATATCTAGGGTTTATAAGTACTAAGTGTTATTCAAATTTAAGCGTCTATGATCCATATTCTGAATAATAGAAACATTATTCAGAATGATGTTTATTTGTTAGAAGGCCCATCTCCCTATTTAACCTAGAGCTATGATTTGATTCTTCATCTTGTCCTGATGATGAGCCACACTAGTTGGTTCGAAACACCTCAACATAATTCTTATGATGAGATTTCTTCCGAAAATGTTTCTATTAATACTAAGTGTGTCAAAATGAAAAATTATAGGGTTCATATACAAAGCCCTACAACTATGATTCTAGGGTTTGTATGGATATGGGGTTTGGATATAAAACCCTATACAATTAGTATAAGCCCTAAGGATTAGGTTTAGGTCTTATGGGTTAATCCATAGGGTAAATTCTTCTAGAAACCCTACTTCCATGATGTCAATATGGATGATGTTAACGGAGGAATGAGCTAACACATTGTCTACTTTCTCGATTATTATTGTCATTGCTTTTATTTTCTTCCTTGGACTACTAATATGAATTGAAAGAACATATGAAGGATTTTCTGGTGGAAGAACAATATTACAAGAGGACATGTGTGCTATGAGCATTCGTCTTAGAGGGAGCAAGAAGAATCAACAAAACTAAAGCATTAAAGACCATGATGTCTTCTAAATAACGTTGTTGGTTCATTTCTATGAGCCATTTTTACTTTTGACATTATGGACTGTATTTCCATGGATATCTACTTGGAAGAGTCTTTTCCACTTATTTGATGATACATTATGACTCTCCCATTTAATGCATAACTATCAAGGATCAATAAACTAATTCCAACCTTCATATCAAGGTTGTGATGGGTGAACCTCAGAATCTCCTTTCTTATCTGTTTCACTCCCTAATGAAAGAGGAAGTTGGTTGTGAACTCGAGAAGAAGAACCTTAGGTGAATTACCTATTTAGAACTTGAAGTCTAAAGTTTTCCTTTGGAAAGGGAAGAATGATATCAATATTCTATTCGAGACCGATGATCATCATGTGTAGTAGGCAATCGAGTCGGAAGAATTGCCCGATTAACTTTAATTTACATTAAATTAGACCTTCAAATCAATAAACTAGAAAAAAATGATTGTATTAATTTTACTTATGAGTAAAAAAATCCTCTCCAAGTTGAACTATTCAATTTGGCTTTGAAATGAAGGGTAGGTGTCCATTTTTGTGAAGGAAGCCAAAATGTCCTTGCTCACTAAAATGCATGTCAACGCTTCATTTATTGTCCAATCTTATTTATTCAAATTTATATTGTTTATTTAATGATTTTACACACTTTTACATTGTTATATCTTTACTTTGAGCTTAAACATTTATATTTCATATTTCATACAACATTTTAATTTTTCCTCCGACTTGCCTTATGTAAAATTTGGGTATAAGTGAGAAACATAGTTATGTATGATATTAGTAAAAAATATAAGGTTATATCGTAAGTTTAGGTATTGTCCAATCATGTACAACTTCAAATGTCATTACCAAGAGTGTAATTGGTTTGGCCCCAGAGTGCATACTTGTTCCGGCTTGAAGATTGGAAGATATGATACATTGCTACATTGGAAAACTTGAATTTTATTGAATAAGATTTAATTTAGAAAAATTACTACGATATTTTGTAGAAAATTTTTATATCTTTAGGATATTGGAATGATAATTATTGCACTTCGAATTAGTTACAAGTCTTGGTGTTTACTTATTTAAGGCACACAATCCCTGCCTTTTACCTTATAAAATCAATCCAATTTGGAGTATTCATGCACAACAGAAATTTAATGAGGATGAATTTTTGTCCACCCAAATTTAGTGAGGATGTACTTCATGCTATGTGGTGAGGCATGTCCCCCACACATTTCAAATGCCTCTCAGCTCATATATGAGTAGGAATAGACTTATAATTTGTAAATCGTAACACATTAGTGATAAGATGAAAGAGTTCAATATCATTTACCTTTTAATTTTTCTTTCTTAGAATTATACTACTATTAAGGTAGAGTAGCATTGTTATGGGATGAATGCTCACAATGATGAAATTTTCTCATTTGTGAGGTACTATGTGTTTTTTTGAGATTGGTTTTAAGTTTTCATTTTTCAATATTTGTTTAACATTGAAATTTTATGTATTTTCTTGAGGTGTTATTATGGAATGTTGCACATAGCTAGATCTTAAATATTGAATGTGAGTTGAAAGGTCCTAGTTGATAGCGAATCCCAAAAATTCCTTTATTCTCTTAAACACTAGAATTTTAGTCACCTTTTTCATGTGTATTGTGAATTCCTTTTCAAGAGTTTTCCAATCGATGAGTGGCATTGAAACCCAATATGTACTTAGACTTTATTGCCAAACAACAATAAGGTCTAATCCTATTTGTCTCCATTTGCCTTAACTATTTATCTTCAAACCCTATCTCCATCACTTGACCTAATCTCAAACGCAAAACCCTAAAAAATATTTAGAATATAGGAAAACGATTTTTAGAATATAGGAAAATGATAAAACATGTAAACGCTATGAATTATATCTTTATTTGTCCCTTGGAAATATTTAAACCTAATTACTAGTAGAATAATTTCCTCCAACCTTACTTATAGGTTTTGAACAAGTAAATTATAAGTTTCAACTACTAAAATTAAAATTTGATATTTTTTAGTGCATCTCCCCATTCCAAAACATTCTTGGTGTGCATTTATTTGAGGCACACAATCCCTACATTTACCGAATGAGATTGATGCAATTTGGAGTATTCTTGAAAAATAGAAATATATATTGTAAAAAAAAAAAAAAAAATTATTAATGTTACCTAGGAGTAAAAAAAATTCTCCAAGTTGAATCATTGAATTTGGCCTTCAAATGAATGTTGGGCATGGATTTTTTTTGAAGTAGACAAAAATTTCTTTTAATTTACATGCATGCTCTTGTTATCAAATTGGATTAATTGAAATTATATACTACAGGTGAACTTTGATTTCTCCAACACTTTCATTTAAATTAACTTCAACATTTGGATCAATAAATTAGAAATTTTTTATTGTATTAATGTTACTTACGAGTAAAAAAATACTCTCCAATTTCAATCATTCAATTTGGCCCTGAAATGAAGGATGGGCATGCATTTTTGTGAAGCATGCCAAAATTGCCATGGTCCCCTAAAATGCACAACCATACTTCATTTATTCACCAATGTGATTGATTCAAATTGTAGATTATTTATTTAATTATTTTACACACTTTTACATTGTTATACTTTTATCTTGAGCTTAAATATTTATACTAGAACATTCTGAGTTTTTGTTTGACTTGCCTTATGTGAAACTTGTGTATAAGTGGGAAACATAGTTATGTAGGGTATTTGTCACACATGATGCAAGGTTATATCCTAGGGTCAAGAATTATCCAATCATGTCCCATGTCAAATATTATTACCAAGAGTGTGATGATTGCTAGATACAATCAATTTTTATTCTATTAGACTTAGTTTTTAGTGTGTAACATTTCCTCTATGAAGATGACTATAATATGTTGAATCAAATGATTTTATATTTAGGTTGGAATGATCATTATTGCACAATCAATTAAGTACAGGTCCTAGATGAATTAAGTACTAGTCCTAGTTAGGAAATTAAGTAGAGGTCTTAGTCTGCATTTATTTGAGATAGGGAAACATTCACTTTATCCCTACAAAATTTACCCCATTTGGCATATTCTTGCATAACAAAAATTTTTATGTGAAAAATTAATGCTAATTATGAGAAAAAAATAATACTCAATCTCAATAATTCAATTGGGTCTTCTAATGAAGGTGGTACTTGCATTTTTGTCATGTAAGTCAAAATTGTCCTCCACTAAAATGCCCACCAAGGCTTTATTTATTGACAAATCTGAATGATTCAAATTGCAGTTCACAAACTTTTATAAAAAAATGAATATTATGATCCTGATTAATGTTCACTAAAAAATATGATGTATTGGACGTTAAGAACATAAGAAGGTAAGGGATTATTATAAATTCTTAGAATTTTACTTCTCTTGCAAAGAAATAAAAGAAGATTTCCAAGGTCAACATAACTTTGTGGATATAAAGATAAAAATGGTTGGTGTTGTGATAAATATTGTGAAATTTAAATCTTATAAAATAGATGTTTTAAGAGAGATTGATTTTCACTTCAATCCTAACAAATGCTTTCACCCTATGTCATTTTGAGACTTTGTCATCATTTAATTTATTATAAAACTCCTCATAATTTGATCATTTGATCTTATATTAAAAGCTTTTAATTTTCTTCTTTACCCAAGTAAAGATGCAAAGATAATTCTAATTTCTAATTTTCTATTTACACAAGTGAAAATAAAAATATAATTCTAATTTTCCATATTTAGATTTATCACCTATTCATAATATCTTAATATTTTTTCACTCTATTTCTTTACTAGCACACTTGTTAATAAAATTCTCTATCCATCATGGTATAACCAAAATTAGACAACCTTATCCTATCTCAGATGAGTGAAAGGTGATTTTGATTAGAGTTAAAGAAAAATTAATTTAGGAAAAGATATATCATTCATATTATTTGACCACTTCTTATATAAAATATTTATTCATGAATAAAGATTTACTTAACTAAAATAAAATGTGTTTCATTCCATTTTGAGATTATAATTGAATATTGTATTTGTGAATATATTATTGATATGTATAACTCGTGTTTAATGCTTAAGTTCAATCAACTAATAATAAATTTAGCTGTTATTACTTTTAAAAAGTAAGTCGTTTTAAAGGACCGACAAGATAATGCCGATTCAGCAAATTCAATCGATTGATAACCTCAACTACGATTACCTCAACTACGATTAAAAAAACCTCTCTGTAAAATTGGGAATAATCATTTTGGAGTGCACTGTCATTGACGTCGAAACGAAACTTCTTTCGGTGCTTAGGTATACCCACGGATGTGTAGTAAAGTCAGAAAGTCAATGTTTTCATATTCTTTCCAAATAACATAACAAAAAAAATATTACTTCAATTATTCAACGCTTCACCATAAATATCTTGGGAGAACTTAAGGAGTTTGATGGTTTCGATTGTCAAATGAATATTACTTTATTTTATCGTAAAAATTTAATGAATTCAATATTCTATATTACTGTAAAAACGCTTTCAAATAACTAAATAAAATTTAACTATTTCAATTATAAAAAATTTAATCATAATTAATTTAAAACTAATTAAATAACCAATAAATATTTACCAACTATTCTTCTATTCTTCTGATATTTAAATTTTTACAAATTTAATAGGAATATCACATATAAACGTAACTTAAAGATACAGACAAATAATATTTTAAGAATTTCAATCTAATGCAAAACCAATTTAACTCCGAAAAATCTTAATCAAAGTGACAAATAAATAAAAATGCAGTACTAACTTCTCCCACATTAAAAAAAACGGAAGGAAAAAAATAGCTAGACATTTTAGAATGTCATAACATAACAGGTTGCTATATATCTTGTTTATTTAAAAGAGCTTATTCTTTTATGATTTAAGAAAATAGGTTAAAAGTCTAAGATTTAGAAGCATTTAGTAAGACTGAAAGTCGGTGTTGTGTGAACTTGCATCAACAAATAGCAGCAAAAAATAACTATCTTCCCTAAAAATTGGACAACTAAAATATGATAAGTCTTATAAAAACAAATAACCTAACTACCTACGAACAAATAAAACTTTTAAATAAAAACAAAGAAAATTTACAAACCATTTAAAAAAGTAATATCACATCTTGAAATAACCCACCGAGAGAAGAATCGAAGAACCAGTCTCCGATTCTCTTTGAAAGTGCCTGGATCGCACAAAGCACTCGAAAGTCTTACTTTTAATTAATTATTTACAGACAGATTACAAACAACATGCATATACCACGGATGTTCTCCCATGTTTTGCATTAAAATATATATATAAACAATAATCAGCGTACCCTGCCCCAGGTAATCTGTTCGGTTGTTCGGGAGTAATGCGTAACTTGTAAGAAAACAAATATGACACTGCAGGCCCACGTTACTCCAGATATGCCTCCCTTGGCTGGCTAATCACGATACTATTTTACTAATAATTAAAATATCATGATCTCAGGATAACAAATTACTGGCACCTTAGATCAAGCGCACGTTTCTGGGCGGTAACCTCCTTCGGGTAAGGAGGGACCATATGGTCGCACCGCCTATTCTGGTAACTACACTCACGCGTGAAGACGGTTTCCACACGGTATTGTGTGTTTAATATTCTACTCTGGCTATATATAGAACACCACTTCGTTAGCATCTCCTCAATCTAATCTGTTGAACAATTTGAGTTTCGTGAGAGCGTACAAGCCAGTCTCTGCATCTCCTTCCATTCCTTTGGGATCTAATTCAGTTCTGTTTTGATCATTGTAAGGCTGTACAAGTCAGTTTCTGAATTTCGTCACAATCCATTGTAATTGGAATTTTTGAAAGGATGTCTGAGAATAAACACCAGCACCACCACCATTTCCACCACCATGACAAGGAAGACGAGAGCCAGAATGCCGCCCCACAAGCGACGCCGTACGAGAAAGCGGTAAAGAAGGAGAAGCATGATAAACGAATGGAGCATTTAGGTGAACTGGGAACAGTAGCCGCTGGAACGTTTGCACTGGTACTGTATATATCCCTCTTATTCCGTACTGTATATATCTCTCTTATCCCTTTATTCCAATTTTAGTGATGATGACGTCAATTGTTTTGAGGGATCGAAGCTATTAATCGTTTTGTAAAATCTGAATTAGAATTATTTATCGTGAATTGATGAACTAGATCAACCGGAAATATATATTTTCCGGGCTTATGGCGTTTACCTATACTATCATCGTATTATTAATTAGGTCTTTCGGTGTGCAGTACGAGAAACATCAAGCAAAGAAGGACCCAGAGAATGCGCACAAGCACAAGATTGCGGAGGAAATCGCAGCAACAGCCGCAGTGGGGGCAGGGGGCTACGCCTTCCACGAGCATCACAAAAAGAAGGAATCTCACAAGGAAGTGAAGCATCACAACTTTTAGCCACGTGCTGATGCATTTTATATAATTGTGTTTCCCGCCCTGAAGAAATAATTTGTCATGCTGCCACTCATTTCACTTTTCTTTGTTTCTTCGATCATTCTGTGATTCTAATCAACATTGTAATGTCAATAATTGACAATAGTATGCAATTTCTGCCATTAATCTATGTATGGAATGTTTTAATTGTAGGCTTAATGTGTAAATCGTGTCAGTTCCGCCGTGGTTGGGGATTCTGTAAATTGTTGGTAAGTTTAAGAACATTTTTTGCCTTAATAGGTCTGGATTAGGAAAAGAATTTTCGAGTGTTATAACATTATTTTGCGTCCATGGCATTGGGAGTCAGGCCCTGTAGTTAAATGCAATGGTGTAAAGCAGTTATCTATCTTCCCGCCCGATTATTCTATGTTAATTGTGATTATTCTCAAATTATAAATATAGGTTTCCTCTTTGGCTATCCAATATTAATAGTAAATTTCTTTAATGTTAATCATGGTGAATTATGGAGTGTTAACCCAAGTTTAATAATAGTTACTATCTATTACTTCATTTGAATGCAAAGTGACTAATAATGTTGAATAGTAGAAAATGAAAATAATAAGAATGCAGTAGATTAAATTCAAGTTTTATTTATCGTTGAATTATTGTAACAAAAAAACCAATGCATTGGTCAATAGATTTTTTGTGCTTACAGTGAAATCAATGCAAATGATTAATCTAATTACTTTAAAATTAATGTACATCACGCATCTACTTACATCTAAACAGAAACCAATGGATGTAGTGCAAACAATCAAATTGGATTATAAATCAACATATACATTGAGATCATTGCATCTAGTACATGCAATAAAATAAGATTACAAATCAACGTCTACAATGAAATCAATGCATTTAGTATAAGGAATCAAATAATATTAGGAATCAACATCTACAATGAAATCAATGCATCTATTTATGTGAAAATCCAAAATATTCTTGAATTTCTAAATCGAACTTCTTTAACCTTTTTTACAAGCGTTACTTCCTCTTTCTCAATGGTTAATAGTGTTCAATATATATAATACTATATAAAAATATTTATTTATATCTGTGTGTCTCTTTCTTGTTCACTCATTCTCTCCCCTTCATCTTTGTGCGTATCGCCCATCTTATCTCCTTCTCTCTCTCCATCTCCTACTCTCCCCCCTCTCTCTTTCTCTCTTCCTCTTCCTCACTCCCTCTATCTCTCTCTTTCTCTCTTCCTCTCCCTTACTCGCACTATCTCTCGTTATCTCTCCTTCTTTGTCTCTCTATCTCACCCGCAAAACACACACACTCGCTCTCTCCATATATATATATATATCCCTCCCTCCCTCTCTTTGACTCTCTCTTCTACCCCATATCTTCCCCCACCATCTATATATCTATATTCATTTATCTCTCCCTCTTTTCCTCACTATCTCACCTACCAAATATACACACTCTATCTCCATATCTATCCACTTTTCACCATCTCTCCATATCTATCTATATATTTATCTCTCCCTCCCTTTTCATCTCCCTCTCTTTCTCTTCCCCTTCTCTCTCTCTCTCTCCCTCTCTCTCTCTCTCTCTCTCTCTTCCCCTTCTTTCCTTGTATCCTCTTATCTCTCTCCTTCACTCCCACTCTCCTCTCTCCCTATCCATATCTCCTTTGGCATCCCCTCTCTCTCTCCACATTTTTCTCTTTTTGTCTTTCTTCATCCCTTCCTCTCTCTCCCCCTCCTAATTAGTCTCTCTCTCACTCCCTCTCTCCTTCTCTCTCTCAAGTCGTCTCTTTTCCTTCCTCTCTCTCCCTTTCTCTCCCACCTCCTTCTATCTCTCCTCCCATCTCTTTCTCTCTCTCTCTCTCTTCCCTCAAAATATATCACTATCTCCCTCCCTATCTCCTTCCTTCTCTCCCCTGCATGTCTTTGTCTCCATCTCTCCCTCTTTCCCTTTTCTCCCTCCCTCTATCCTCTACTTCTCTCTCTCTCTTCCATCCTCTCCTCTCTCACTCACCATCTCTCTCTCTCTCTCTCTCTCTCTCTCTCTCTCTCCATGTTTATCTCTCTATGTCTTTGTTCTTCCCTCTATCTCCCCCATCCAACTCCATCTATCTCTCCCTCCCTATCTCCTTCTCTCTCAAATTCACTCTCTCCCTTTCTCTCCTACCTCAATTTATTTCGCCCCCCATCTCTCTCTCTCTCTCCTTCAAACTTATCCCTATCTCCCTCCCTCTCTCCTTCTATCTCTCCTCCACTCTCCCCCTCAATCTCTATTTCTCCCTATCTATTTTCCCCTTCTCCCCCCCTCTCTCTCCTCTCCTTTTCTCTATATTCCCTACTCTCCTCTCTCCTTCACTCTCTCTACATCTTTCAGTTATGACTTCCTCTCTTTCTATCTCTATCTCTCTATGGATTTCTCCTTCCCTATATAATTCTCCCCCTCCAACTCCATCTCTCTCTCTTCCTCCCTTTGACCTTCTCTCTCTTGCTCCCATCATCTATCTCTTGATTCCTCTCTCTCTCTCTCTCTCCCTCCTACCTATTTCTCTCTCTCTCATACTCTCTCTCCCTCTCTCTACCATTTATCTCTATCACTATCTCCCTTCTTCTCTCCTTCTCTCTCCCCTTCCATCCAAACAACTGAGAATTGTCACTTTGTGCAATGAATGATGCATGTAAGGTTTAATATATTTTACATTTTAAATTTTGATTGTGAAATGAGTTAATGTTTTTAAGCATGTGGTATTGATAAGCCATGGTATTGGCCCATGGTATTGTAACAAAACCTATTTAAAACTTAATAATATATATGGCAATCTGTGGGTAAATATGCATGGTTTGTATGTTCTTATTAATTAAATTTAAATATTTTTATGGAATCATTATTACTCCCTACTAAGGCATGACCTTATTTTTTTTATATGATCACTATTATTTTAACATTAGTCAATGAAAATTATATTGTTTAACTTTGAAATATCAGTACAATAAAAAGGCTATCAGTGCTCGAAATAATGTCGAAAATTAGTGTATTTGAGTCTGTGAATTGATTCAATTTAGCAGTGCAAAACCCGATGCTACAATGAAACATCCGTAATAGCACCAAAAACACTGCAAAGTTTAACACTGAGAATTTTTTCTTCCATCATTTCTTCCATGGTTGCACTCATTAGTATTTCCAATTTTTCTCCCAATTGTGCTTCCTGTTCTTCTTCTGCTATGACATGGAAACTAGCTGCATTTTTTTGTCTCCTAATTTATGCCAAGTTATGCTTTCATTATAAGGTTGTTTGTTGCTTCGAGTCTTTCTTCCAGTATGGCATCTCTTTTTGCATATTGGTTTGCTTCCATTATGGAACCTTCTTTAACTTCTTATGCGGTTTCATTATAGTGTTCTTTGTTGCTTATAATATTACTTCCATTATTATTTTGTTTGCTACATTAATGTCTTCTTTGTTTGCTTCTTAGGAAATGCCAAGTTTGGATTTTAATATTGCTTCCATTATTACTTCTTTGTTTGCTACCTGAATTGGTTATTTTTTTCTTCCAAGGTAACGAAAAGTTTATTGAAGCAAAGAGAGATGAGAATGTGAGTGGCTAGGGTTTCATTCGCAGACCCTGGCATCTCTGCAACAACCCTCGATGATGGAGATTATATCACTGTAGTGGTTCCAGCTAGGGTACTAGACTAGACTCTATATTTAATATCGACCGAGGTGCATAAGCTTAGAGGCGTGGTCTAAAATATATAGACATAAAGAATCTCTGGCCAAGTGATTAGGATGTAGGATACAAGGCTTCTTTACGGAAGACCTGAATATGTAGCCTATCATTCACACACCTAGATTACCCTACTGATATGCTTGATTACAGTGCTTGTTATGAGATGCATTTATCAAATCAAACCATGAACCTAAGTACTGTGTATGACTGTAACAATGGTTTTAACCTCCTTATAGAGATATCACCCAGAAAACCCTTGTTTGATAAACACACACAGCATGCAAAGATATTCACACTATCAAACTATATAAAGAGAACATAAATGAACTGTGAAGCAAAACAGAGTTTATAATAATGTCTCTATAAGTCACACAGGGATCGAGTCCCTTACAAGACTTCCTTCCAGATCCTAGTGCTGACCATTCAACATAACCATAAACCATTCATAAGCGCACACCATAGACATGCAATGAAAATCGAAGGCTATTGAAATCAAACGCTATGTAACTGCTATGCAAACCATGAACTGTGTAAATCGAAAGCTATGTAATCATAACAGTGATGCAAACCATGTGCTGTATAAATCGATTCTAATATCAATACTATGCGAACATGTGATAACTGAAATGTAACAAAACAAAAGAATAGTATACCAATCAAAGAACGCAGGGCCCGTCCACGCCTAAGGGTATACTGGCTATAACTGATCAGCTATCAAATCAACGCAAGAAGTATACGCACGTCGTGACTGTGAATAAGTCTGTGTATTAACTTAAAACTCTGTTATGAGAAAACGATTCAACAATTCAACAACTAAACTCTAAACATAACCCTGACTGTATTTACATATGCGTACGCACAGCCATGTCATCGATACAATGAATGTACATTCGGCTGTTGCCGCTTTTATCACATAAGCCTTTTCAAAATGTTTCCATGCTGAGTGTTTCAAAAAGAAAAAAAAGACTAAAATGAAAATAGAACGATGTTGTTTTTGCTTTTGTCTGTCAGAGTGCCCTGCTTTGACTTGAGTTGACCGCATACATAGGAGGTTCGATTTGGCTGGGAGATAGGAGTTTGTCCATGCTTGGACATTTTGCTTTTCGCCCATGCCTTTCGTTCTAGCTCATCTGCTGCGCCACATGTCAAACGATAAGCTCATTACAGGATGTAGGTACTTCCTGTAACTATGTCATCAAAAACTTCCAATTCTTGAACATAAAACCCCTAAATTAATTTCTATGCAATTTAATAACTATAAAACGATTAATAATCAATATTCAAGGATTTGAGGGATATATAATGAAAATGTATGGACAAATGATATGTTTTTGGGAAGGAAAAATGGTCTTGGGATGATACCAACATCTCTCCCCGACTTAAGGACTTAGCATGTCCTCATGCTACCCCAGAAGTACTCCCCTTGAACTCGGTCCCTGCATGGATCTCTGCTGCCTTGAGCAAGGTATCTACATTCTTCTGCACCTGGTGATCTTTTTGTCCCTTGAGCTCCTGCTTTAACTTTTTATATTTTTCTTTAAGAGCCTTCTTCTGATTATACCACTTAGTGGCCCAGTTGGAAATCTCAGTTTGCTCAGTCTCCAACTCACTGATTCTTTTCTTTAGCTTTTCATTTGTTTTCTGTGTTTCTTTGCTTTGCACCCTGAGCATTTCATTTTCCCTTTTAATAACTTTTTCCAACATGTTAGCTTCCATGAGCTCTTCCTTCAATTCTTCAATTTGTTTTAATTTCTTCTGTCTTTTGGTGGGGTTGGTGAACATTTTTCCTGTTTGTTATGGCTCTCTACCTCTATGTCAACTTCTGGTGCTAGTAGTGAATGGTCACCACTCCCAACATCCATTTGTGCAGGTGCGTGAGATTCAAACTAGTCTTCTTGCAGCTGAGTTTTTGGTGTCCTCCTTGTTCTCCGTGAGTAGGTGGTAAAAATTTTGTCTTTCTCAGCCCTCTTGGCATCCTCTTTTTGCATGTTCCTAGTCCTTATGCTGCCCACAGGTAGAGGTGCTCTGCTGGCTTTGGACACTGGAATTTCCTCATCAATGTCCTTCATAAACCCTGAATCTTCTTGCACTTCCTCTTTTTCCTCCTCATCTCTGATTTGATTGACAGCTAAGAATTCTTTCCATGGCTTCCCTCGCTTCTGCAACTCATGTTCAATGAGGATTTTAATTAGGCCAAAATGGTACAGGCTTTTGTCTTCATTCCCTTTTTGCTTCTGGATAGTTTTGGCCATCTTTGTTAAACTTTGCAGCAGAAAATATGGCACACTGATTACACATTGTTTCTTTAAATGGAGGAGTAGCTTGATGTGGTATAGATAAACAATACTATACCTACCTTCACAAGTTATGAACTTTTCAATAATATAAACCATTTCATCCCAAGGATGAACTAACCAGCTTCTTGGAACACCCTTCTTCCAATTTACTGAGGAAACTCTAGATCTGGACATGAACTGTGTCCATAATTTCTCCTTAAATTGTTTGGTTTTAAAGTACTTCTCTCCCTCAGGACTGAGTCCAATTGCCTGAGCTATAGTATCCTCTGAGATTCTGAAGGAGAAGGTGCCTATTAGGGCCTTTTCTCCATTAAAGGTGAAGGCAAATTGCTTCGTGATTTCCTCATTACTCCCATGGAATTTTTCCAGAAAAGGTAACCACTGTGCTTCTCTAAGAATCTCAATGCAATCTTTATGGTATTGTAAGCTGTCAAATATACTGGGTTCGACCCTATTAGTCATGGTGATGGCAGAGGGTTGTGCCTCTAACCCTTCTCTGTCTATACCCTTTAAAATTTAAGCACAGAAATGTCGAGTTGGTTACCTGGTATATATCGCTTCCTTCGGTCTTCAATATGGTGCTTGGCCTGGTCGATATGACTGTGATGGGAGTTAGAAATAAAATGGTGATGCTTTCCCTTTTCGGCGTTCACTGGTTTCACTGTGTAAACCGACCCCAAACGGTGATACTCTCCTCGGCGCTCCTTGCTTCAGAGTTTCACTTTGTAACTCCACCCAAATGATAATAATCTCCTCGCGCTCCTTGCTTTTGATTCTCACCTTGGAAGTTATGGGAATCATTCATCGTTATGGAAGTGAAATAACCCTGTACTCACTTTACAATGTAATCATTCATTTAAAAACAGAGTGTTGTACGCTTGCATGCATGTTATCACAAGAACGCTGAGAGCGTACCCATAGTGCTGGGCTATAATGCTGGGTGGCGAAGTTATGATTCGGCTGTGTGTGGAGTCAAATATATATAGGCCGCTTGGTATGATTTGACTGTATGGAGTGAAATATATATATATATATATATATATAGGCCGCTTCCACATCTATCTCATCCTTTCTATTTAAAAATACACAGCTCACCACGTGCCCTCTTCAATTAGCATTCGGTCACATAGAGAATGTTGGTATGCCTGTAGGGTATATGACAAGGTAGATGTGTTGGTAATGGATATGGATAGGTTAATGTAGGGGAATGATGAAAATTGGTGGGATAAGGGTGATGGATTGATGTATATGGGTGTCCTTGAAATTAATTACAACAGCTTATAGTCACCAAAGTTACATTAAAAACCAATCTAGGAAATTAAATGCTTAAGAACAGAAATACATTACTCCTTTGTTGATCATTTGACATGCTGAGTTGCTAATTCTTTTTGACTGTTCTTTTTGATAGGTCCTCTGAGGGAGGTTGAATACACAGGTCTTTTGAGAAAAAAAAAAATTTGAAGATGTAACAGGTCCCTTTGAAAAAAAAAATTGAATGTACAGGTCCCTTAGAAAACTGAATGTAACAGGTCCTTTGAGAAAACTGAAGATGTTCATGCAGCTCTTTGTATTGTTACAGGTTCACTGAGCTTGCCATTTGCTGAAGTGTTGGTACCCAAATCCTTGTAAAAGCTTGGTGAAAGTCTGTTGAAGTAGCCTTTGGTGTCAAAAACTTTGTTTTAACAGGTCCCAACTGAATGTTTTAAACAGGTCCCATTACTGCTGATTGGAATGTCTTAACAGGTGTCAATTGCTGAAACAGGTCCCTTCTGAAAATCTTAAACAGGTCCCATGGCTGCTGGTGTTGGACTATTGGTGTTGGTAGCATAGATTTTCTGAACAGAACAGGTCCCCCTGCAAAATATTTATAACCAGGTCCCTCTGAAATACAATCATGACAGAACAGCTTATTTGTTAAAGTCTGGAATTACTGCTGGTAACAAGCTGTTGTTGGAAACAGAATAAGAAATCTGAAGTATTTACAAGGGAGAGATAAAAGTAACAGATAAAAGTAACAGAACAGGCATGCTGATGCCTCTCTCCCCGACTTGAGGTTTGACTTGTCCTCAAGTCATGATTCAACTGAGAAATGAAACAATGAACAAAAGAAAGAGAATTCATACCCGCCAATAAATTGGTTTTCAGGTAGGAATTCAGGGTTAGATTGTGCCAGATACTGGTTTTCACATCTAACCCATTATTATTATTTTTTTTTTTTTGTTTTTGTTTTATTTTTATTTTTATTATTTTTTCTTTTTATTTTTCTTTTTGATTTTGAAATTGAAAGGAAATGAAACTAAGGCAGTGATACTGCAGCTGAGGGCTGCAGTATCTCAACCTCTTCTTGGTGAGATAGTGTATGGAGAAAGTCTTGCTTGCTGATGGGCTTGTTGTACAGCTTCAGGCGATGACCGTTGACTGTGAAGGAATGACCTTCGCCATCAATAGTTTGGAGCTTTACTGAACCATTGTCATAAGCCTGAACAATTTCATAGGGGCCCATCCAATGAGTGGTGAACTTAGCTTTATGATCCTTGAATTTTGAATCAAAAAGCAAAGCCCAGTCACCTTCCTTGAAGTGCTTCTTCTTTATGTGTGAATCATGCCATTGCTTCCTGTGCTGTTGCATGAGGATGGTGGTTTGTTCTGCTTGCTGCCTCATCTCATCCAGCTGGTTCAACTGCTGGATTCTCTCTTTTTGTGCTTGATCCAAATCAATTAGTAAATCTGCAGCTAATTTAAAAGTGTGAATTTGGAATTCAATAGGAAGCATGACATCCTTACCATACACCAATTGGTATGGTGTAAATCCGGTGGTATCTTTCCAAGTAATCCGGTAAGCCCAGAGTGCCTCTTTGAGCTTTTCCTCCCAGTTTTTTCGGTTCATTGCAACAGTTTTGGTAATGATCCCCTCCAAAGTCTTGTTGGTTGATTCCACCTGCCCATTGGCCTGTGGATGGTAGGGGGTACTTTTCCTATGCTTTATTTGGTACTTGTCTGTGATGTCCTTCATGAGCTTGGAGGTGAATTGAGTACCTTGATCAGTGACAATTTCTCTTGGCACTCCATACCTCACAAAGATCTCCTCAAAAAGGAAATTGAATACTGTGTGTTCGGTTGCTCTTACCAGTGCTTTTGCTTCTGCCCACTTTGTGACATAATCAGTACATACTAGGATGTACTTCTTACCATTAGAGGTTGGGTTGATAGGTCCTATGAAGTCCAGAGCCCACTTATCAAATGGTTCTAAGTGAACTTGGGGCTGAAGGGGCATCTGATCGGTAGTTGTTGGTCTGCCCATTCTTTGGCAGCTGTCACAACTCTTTACATACTTCTTGGCATCCTTGAAAATGGATGGCCAGTAGTATCCAAGAGTAAGAACTTTGAAGTCTGTCCGCTTCGCTACAAAATGCCCACCACATGGTTCATCATGGAAAGATTTTAAAATGTCAATTACCTCATCATTTCGTACACATCTCCTAATGATCATATCAAAACCAGTGTAAAAGAGATCGCCATTAAGCCATGAATATCTAGCACTTTGTTTGATGAGTCTTTTCCTTTCCTTTGCAGTGAAATGTGGAGGTGTTCTACCTGTAGACAAGTAATTAGCTAAATCAGCAAACCAAGGAGTTACTATGGAAAGTGCAAATAAGTGATCATCCGGAAAAGAATCCTCAACAGGAACAATCTCACCTGGATTTTGCAGTCTAGACAGAAAGTCGGCCACCTGGTTTTCTTTGCCTGGTCTATCTAACACTGTGATGTTAAATTCCTATAACAATAGTAACCATCTGGTAACTCTACCACTAGTTAGTGGTTTATTCATGAGATGTCGAATGGCAAAATGATCAGTATGTACAAAGACTTCATAACCAGTTATGTAATGGCGGAATTTACTCACAGCATAAATTATGGCAAGTGTTTCCTTTTCTGTAACTGTATAGTTTAGCTCGGCAGGTGTGAGATTTTTACTAATGAAATAAATTGCATATGTACAAGAATCTTCTTTTTGGCCTAAGGATGCACCTATTGCAGTGTCAGATGCATCGGTAAAAATATGAAATGGTAAACTCCAATTAGGCCCCCTTAGGACTGGTGCGGTAGATAGTTTCTTTTTGAGTTGTTCAAATGCATGTTGGCAATTTTCGGTCCAATTGAAAAGTACATCTTTGGCTAGAAGTTTAAACAAGGGTAAGGCTATCTTGCTAAAATGTTCAATGAATCTGTGATAATAACTAGCATACCCAAGAAAACTTCTTACCTCTCTCTGATTCTGTGGAATAGGCAAATCGGCAATAATCTGGATCTTGGCTGGGTCAACCTGGATGCCTTGAAAAGAGATATAATGGCCCAACACTATCCCTTCATTTAACATCATGAAGCACTTTTCATTGCTGAGGGACAGGTTAGCTTCAATACACCTTTTCAAAACTTTCTCTAGATTTTCTAATGCATGTTCAAAAGAATTTCCATATACTGAAAAATCATCCATATACACTTCAACACAATCATGAATCAAATCAGCAAAAATAGCTAACACAGCTCGCTGAAATGTAGCTGGAGCGTTACAAAGTCCAAATGGCAAAACATTGTAGGCATAGGTGCCCCAAGGACAGGTGAAGGTGGTTTTGTCTTGGTCTTCAGAGGCAATCCGGATCTGGTTATAGCCACTGAAACCATCAAGAAAGGAAAATGATGATTTGCCGGCCAGGGTGTCTAACACTTGATCAATGAATGGCAGTGTGAAGTAGTCTTTAAGCGTTGCTTTATTCAGCTGTCTGTAATCAACACAGATGCGCCACTTGCCATTTTTCTTGGGCACAATAACCAATGGGGATACCCACTGACTGTCAGAAATAGGATATATAAAGTTGACTCTCAAAAGTTTTTGCAACTCCTCTCTGACAATGTCTTGGAGCATGGGGTTCATTCTTCGTTGTGGTTGCCTCACTGATTTAATGGTGCTATCTGTGTAGATGTGGTGAGTGCATGTGTCGGGGTGAATCCCATGCATGTCAGTGTAATCCCAAGCGAAGGCTTTTTGGTACTTCGTCAAGAGTCTAATCAATTTCTCTTGTTGAGATGAGTCTAGGTGGTTGCCTATGTTCAAAGTTTTCCCTGGACTGATCTCTATGACTTGACTCTGTGTATTGGTGATGGATTGAACTGGAAAGATGTCATGAAATGTAGATTGCAAGGAGTGGATAGTACATGTTTCTTGAAAGTTTTGAGCCAGAAGTACATCTGCAACATTATATTGTTCATTTCTCAAATTTTTAGATACATCAGGTTGAGAAAGAAATAGTTCTACGAAATCATTATTGTCTTCGTGGAAATCATAGATCTGGTCAATGCTAAAAACAGATTGTACTTCCTCTTTGTCATTAAATTTATCATCAAGCCACAAGTTATGTGTTACTGCAGGTGATTGTGCCGATGGATAGAGGGTGAGTTGTTTCCTTTTGGTCCCTCTAGAGATAATCATGTTACCTGATCGGCATCCAATAAATGCATCAGCAGTCGCTAACCATGGTCTACCTAGAATGATAGGATGTCCTCCTAGATTGGATTTGGGTTGAAGGACTAGGAAATCCACTGGATACTCCCAAGAGTCCAGTGAGACAATGATATCTTCCAAAATCCCCTCAGGAATGACTTTGGACCTATCAGCTAGCTCAAGAACAATCGTGGTATGTTGCAAATTCATAAGCTGGAGTGTTCTCATGGTTTCAAGGGTCATGACATTGATTGCGGCTCCTAGCTCTATCAAAGTGTTTGGAATCCGTATGTTGTTAATGATGGTGGTCACTTTTGGAATGCCCGGATCAACATACTTCTCCATGGAGATGGTATTGGTCATAAGGCCTGCTAAATTTCCTAAAACATGAATGGTCTAAGGATCAATCCTCTTTCTAGCAGGTTTCTTGAGACACATGTCTTTGATGGCTTTGGTGTAGATAGGAATGTCCTTTATAGCTTGCAGCAAAGGGATTTTTATGTAGACATTTTTAAGTTCATCCAAGACATGAAATTGTGGTGGAGGCAGTGGTGGTTTTACTTGGACCAAACGGTCTGGAAAAGGTGGTTGCAGTGATTGCATTTGTTTGTCCTTGGTTTCACTGCTTGGTTTTTTTTGAGTTGTCATTTCATTTTCTTTTTCTAAGTTTTCTTCTTGCTGGTCTGTTATTGGAGAATCCTTTTAAAGCACCCTACCAGACCTCAGATTAATGTTTTGCAAAGGCAGTGTAGAGTAGGAAGTTCCTTCCTCTACATTATAGGCTGGCCTCTCTACTCTATTGTTCGGATTTGGGACAGTTTGAGCAGGTATTTGTGTGGGTCTGGCAGGTTGTGGGTTAGTTGGAAATTGAATTTGTGGTACATTTATTTGTGGAGGAGCAGGCAAGGTCTGTTGAGAGGGTTGGGGCTGATAAACAACTTGCTGAGGGTGCTGCTGATATGGCTGTGAATGTGATGGATATGGCTGTTGGCACTGCTGATATGACTGTGGGTAAGGTGGGTATGATTGAGGATATGGATGGTAGGATTGGGAATATTGTTGAGACGGTCTCCATTGATTTTGTTGTTGGTTTCCATGCTGCCATGGCATAGGTATATTCCATGAGTTTTGTGCATACATCTGATCATTCATAGGAAATTGCATATTTTGATTAGGAAACATACCTTGGGGTGCTTGCCTTGGCTGCCATGGTCGCTTTGCACCCATGTAGTACACATTCTCCATCTCTGTGCTGGCTGCCATGTTACAGTTCTGCAAAATTTTAACTTTAGGACAGTTAAACATGTCATGATGCTCAGTACAGAAAGCACATACTTGGATATTGTCTAGAGGGCAGTCTTTTAATGCATGTTTCTTATGACACTTGGGGCAGAAAATAGCCATAATATTGTCTTCTTCCTCCTGTTTCTTTTTGGCTTTTAAGGTATCAATTTGGTTTCCTAGAGTGCTCAACAAATCTGTTTTGAACTCTTCTAAAAGATTACCAATTTCAGCCCGGCTGACACTAGCAGAGGCAGTTTTTGTGACCCTAGATGACAAAGTTCTCTTTCCCATTTTGGCTTTACTTCTTGAATATTTCTCACACAGTTCAACTATTTCTTCAAAGGGTAAGGCAGAGATGTCACCTTTGCCCATTAAGTTGAGATCATCCATGTATTCTTCCCAGATACCTTTCAAGAATATTGTACGGACTAGATCAGGAGGCATTGTTCGGTGTTTAGATTTTTGCAAGTTATAGACAAACCGTTCTAGATATTCTTCTAAGGTTTCATCCTCCTGCTGACTCATTCTAAAGATGTCATCTTTAGAGTCTTTGGATCTGCAATAAGGCTGATATTTCCTCAGAAATATTCTCCTCATGCCATCCCAATCTACTATGGCATGCTCACCTAGCCCCATAAACCATTTCAAGGCTGCTGCCTTTAATGTGGCTGGAAACAATCTAAGTCTATGAGCATCATCCGTATAGCCATAAGTTCGACATACAATGTCAAACTCGAATAGGAATGAGTCCGGATCCTCTGAAGCCATACCATAGAAATTGGGTAGCACGGATGGGGGTATATTTTTCATTTTGATCTCCTCATCCTCCTGTGGTTCTTGTATAGGGAATTTAAAAGTTGATTCCTCCTCCTCTTGATGGGGAACTGATCCAGATCCCTCCTCAGCCATTCTAATTGGTTTCTTGGTGTCTCTTGGTGGAAAAGAGAGAAAGGAAGATTGCTTGGTAATGGTACTACTTTTCCCTTGTGTAGAAGATTTAGGAAAGGGTTGCTGCTGTAATTTATGTGCAAATAGAGTTTCCCTCTCAGCAAGAGTAATGTGCTGTCCTGAATAAAATCTTTCTGCCAATGTTTGGATATCCTCCTCAGATGGTGTTGTGTTCCCTAGAGAGTCTGCTCCTGATGATGATGGGTTAGTTTTGAGATGGTGGGGGGTTCTTACAAATCTCCCTTGATTGTCCCTAAGTCTAGGCATAAATAAGCATGATTTCTAACTATGTTTTTGTTTGTTTTTTGTGTATTGAAATTTTTTCTTTTTGTTTGAATCCTTTACGTATGCCTCCCCGGCAACGGCGCCAAAATGTAGTGGTTCCAGCTAGGGTACTAGACTAGACTCTATATTTAATATCGACCGAGGTGCGTAAGCTTAGAGGTGTGGTCTAAAATATATAGACATAAAGAATCTCTGGCCAAGTGATTAGGATGTAGGATACAAGGCTTCTTTACGGAAGACCTGAATATGTAGCCTATCATTCACACACCTAGATTACCCTACTGATATGCTTGATTACAGTGCTTGTTATAAGATGCATTTATCAAATCAAACCATGAACCTAAGTACTGTGTATGACTGTAACAATGGTTTTAACCTCCTTACAGAGATATCACCCAGAAAACCCTTGTTTGGTAAACACACACAGCATGCAAAGATATTCACACTATCAAACTATATAAAGAGAACATAAATGAACTGTGAAGCAAAACAGAGTTTATAATAATGTCTCTATAAGTCACACAGGGATCGAATCCCTTACAAGACTCCCTTCCAGATCCTAGTGCTGACCATTCAACATAACCATAAACCATTCATAAGCGCACACCATAGACATGCAATGAAAATCAAAGGCTATTGAAATCAAACGCTATGTAACTGCTATGCAAACCATGAACTGTGTAAATCGAAAGCTATGTAATCGTAACAGTGATGCAAACCATGTGCTATATAAATCGATTCCAATATCAATACTATGCGAACATGTGATAACTGAAATGTAACAAAACAAAAGAACAGTATACCAATCAAAGAACGCAGGGCCCGTCCGCGCCTAAGGGTATACTGGCTATAACTGATCAGCTATCAAATTAGTGCAAGAAGTATACGCACGTCGTGACTGTGAATAAGTCTGTGTATTAACTTAAAACTCTATTCTGAGAAAAAGATTCAACAATTCAACAACTAAACTCTAAACATAACCCTGACTGTATTTACATATGCGTATGCACAGCCATGTCATCGATACAATGAATGTACATTCGGCTGTTGCCGCTTTTATCACATAAGCCTTTTCAAAATGTTTCCATGCTGAGTGTTTCAAAAAGAACAAAAAGACTAAAATGAAAATAGAACGATGATGTTTCTGCTTTTGTCTGTCAGAGTGCCCTGCTTTGACTTGAGTTGACCGCATACATAGGAGGTTCGATTTGGCTGGGAGATAGGAGTTTGTCCATGCTTGGACATTCTGCTTTTCGCCCATGCCTTTCATTCTAGCTCATCTGCTGCGCCACATGTCAAACGATAAGCTCATTACAGGATGTAGATACTTCCTGTAACTATGTCATCAAAAACTTCCAATTCTTGAACATAAAACCCCTAAATTAATTTCTATGTAATTTAATAACTATAAAACGATTAATAATCAATATTCAAGGATTTGAGGGATATATAATGAAAATGTATGGACAAATGATATGTTTTTGGGAAGGAAAAAGGGTCTTGGGATGATACCAACAATCACCTACACCTACTATGCTCAGGCCTTCTAACAAAGGTACAAGTACTACATGAGGGGGTAGAGAGATCCCCTCATGTCGAAACGTAATGGCTAGTGAAACAAGCAATTAAGGAGCATCAACGCAAGGAAATCATGGCGATACTAGCAAAAGACCTTTAGTTTTGAGAAGTTTCGGGAACCCAATGGAAAGCATGCTTGAGAGGCTAGTGTCTTCCAAGGGCTGCTAAAAAACCAAGATTTTTCATACCCAACAACAAACTTGAGACATACAATAAGTCTATGAAGGACCATTACCTAATCTGTAAATTTATTAGGGTATGGTTGACAGAGAGGGATCTAGTCGAATAGTTCCAACACAAGTGGTAGTGAAAAGGCCATATTGAGCTGAAACTTGGAGCTAAGGGATTTTTTACAGTGCTTTTCACCAACCTGGAAGACAAGGAATGAGTTTTTGAAGATGGCCCATTCATTTTTAACAATGTGGGTCTCTTTATGAGACACTAGGGGGAATGTTATATCCCTAATTAGGAAAAATGCTTAGCAGTTCCAGTTTGGATACGAATATTTTTTCTACCGATCGACTTTTGGGATGGAGAGATATTAGAGGGGATTGGCAACTCCATTAGAGACTTCATCAAGGTTGCAGGTTCCACGAGAAATGGAAGGTACAACTCTTACACCCGGATCTATGTATACATGAATATAATAAAGCGATTACTAAATTCATAGAGCTGGAATACCATGATGAGGTTTGGAAACAACCCCTAAACTACGAGCACATACCTTTTAGATGTCATAGATGCCACACGTATGGTTACCTGTTTCTTGAATTCCCTCTAAACCAGAATGAACCACAAGAAGCACCCAATGCAGATGACTAGACTAAAAAAAGCAAGACATAAAGGGTTTCCAGGAAGTCCAAAGAAGGAAAAGAAACCAGAGGAACCTGCCAAATCCCAATCAGTCTCTAAGCGAAAAAGGCTTATGAAACTGCAATCTCTATGACATCCTTCAAGAGGACGAGGAGGGTGTGGAAACCCTTAATTAAAAGATGATCTTGGAAAATCACCAAACTCCTTAGAAGGGGGGGAACATGACTAAAGTAAAAGTGCAAGAGGTACTATACGAAAATGAAGTCATCGTGCAATTACTAGACCAAGCAAACATGGAGATCAATAGCGAGAAGGAGGATCTCACCACAGAAGAATAAGTGATGAAAATATTACTGAATGAATGAAAACATATAGATGACAGATTCATTTGAGAGGATTAGAAACAACTATACAAAGACACTTTTCAACAATATAAAGCCAAGCAGGGAATGACAGCTACTGACTAACCGACACATCTGGGCTCCCAAGAAAGCCAAGTTTTGGAACAAGGACCTAAATAGAAGGGAGGGAAAAGGAGGGGAGGAAAAAAATTGAGTGAGCCCATTTACATTATAGGAGAAACACTGGTAAATTTTGGAAGGGTCGTGTCATTATCAGTTGTTTTCCACCAACTTAATAAGCCCTTGAAATGAAAATTACATCCTAGAATGTACGAGGCTTTAACACTAGGGACAAACAAAGGTATTTGAAGGATAGACTTAAAAGAGATAATCTGAGCATCATGATAATCCAAGGAGCCAAGATCGTTGAAGCAAAGCTCAAGGAAAGCATGAAGAGCTACAAACCACATCATGAAGTAGTATCTTAGGACACTGGGGTAGTGTTGGAGGCTTGACTATCATCTAGAATCTTATGGAAATAATATTCAAGGATGGGGTTAGTGTCCTGAGGATAATCTGAGGAAATTTTTTCCATATTGGATCTAGAGACTGGGTCCTCTTGACAGGGGTTTATGAGCCTCACATTCCAGGAGAAAAGGGTAGTTTCCTCCAAAGCCTCACAAAGTTAACACAAGTATTTCCAGAAGATCTCTAGATGATAGGTTGATGTTTCAACATGATATTATCGCTAGAAGAAAAGAAGGGAGTTACCTGTCGAATAGAGGAAGACATGGAAACATTTGCGGATCTCATGCGGACCTACACCTCATGGATCTGCAGAAAAATAACAGATTCCATACGTAGAATAATAAATGGGGATGAGCCCATAAAATCACCCCCTGGTTGGATATGTTTATGATCTTAGAGCAAGTCATTAGTAGTGACATCTTATTTGAGGCCTCGATACTCCCTTCCATGGGATATGATCACTAGCCAATACAATTGGAGATGGATTTAAAAATTAGACCCAAGAATCATCCATTCATATTTGACGCCTTCTCGTTAAGGAATCCCAACTTAATGGAAAAAATAGAAGGATGGTGGAACAACAGTGATGAGAAAGGAAGAAAATACATGCATACATTCCAACTGAAGTTAAAGGAAATCAAATACAAGATCAAGAAATGGAACCAGGAAGAGTTCGTTCATATCATGAAAGACCAACACCACCTGACCAATAAAATCCAAGATTTACAACATCAGATCATACAGCACCAAAGATCTTAAAATGTTGTGGAAGAGGAAGGGTGGTTAATCAATTAGCTAGAAGAATGAGGAAAAGAAGAAGAGATACGATGGAAGCAGAAATCAAGGGTCCGTTGGATGTGTGAAGGAGAATGTAATACTTGTTTCTTCTATAAAGCTATGATTTAGCTTCGATAGCATAACTGGATCTACTCTTTGAAGGATGCAATTGGGAATCGAGTGGTCTAACATCAGGAAATGGAGGATTTGTTAGTGGACCATTTCAAATCCATCCTAACATAACCATCCCAAGACCACTCAAAGGTTATACAAAGGATCATGAGGAAAATTCCTCAGATTACTTCAAGGGATCAAAACTAAGCACTCATGAGAGCAACAATGTTGGAAGAAGTTTAGGAGGTAGTCAAAGGAATGGCAAAAAATAAGGCCCAAGGAGTAAACGAATTTACGCCAAAGTTTTTCGACGTTGCTTGGAGATTTATAGGGCATGATATACTAGAGGTGGTGGAAGAATGTAACCATGACCAAAAGGTCTGTCCTAGCCTAAATGCTACATTCATTGTTTTAATTCCTAAATATGCTAAATCTAAAGATTATCATGCTTTTAGACCCATTTCTCTTTGCAATTCCATTCACAATATCATAGCCATGGTGATTGTCAAATGGCTGAAGCCTTTTCTTCCTAACCTTACATATAAAAAAAAAACTGGTTTTGTTGAAGGGTGATAGATCCTAGATGGATTTGTCACCTCTCAAGAGATCATGCACTCCCTACATGATAAAAACCTGTCAGGCATGATGATAAAGCTGGACGTCTACAAAGCTTATGATTGAATAAATTGTGACTACCTCAATAGTGTTCTCAAGTCTTTTGGGATTGATCAGATATGGATTAATTGGATCTCGGCTATGGTTTCCTCCCCTACGTTCTCTATTCTTCTTAACGACTCCCCTTCTCATACCTTTAACACCTCACGTGTCCTTCACTAAGGAGACCCCATATCACCGTTCCTCTTTATCATTGTTGCGAAGGGTCTGGGTTGGTAGTTAAAGATTGAAGCAAAAAAATTTCAACTCATAGGCTTGAGACTATGACGCAATGACCTCCCCATCACCCATCAACATTTTGTGGATGATATTGTACTCTTATGTCATGTATCACTGAGAGAATATCGACACATAAAAGAGGCTCTCCTCACCTTTATGGAGGCTTTAGGGGCCATGATAAAGAAGGACAAATATTTCATGTTTTTCTTCAACACACCAGGGACTATATAGTAATATGTTTCTTGGGTTCTTCGATTTTTTATTGGCTCTCTACCATCCAAATCTTTGGGAATGCCCCTGTCGGTGAACTCCTTGAAAACCTCATGATGGAAAGCTCTTCTAAAAAAATTCAGCTGGAAACTCAGTAGTTGGGCATTCATATTTTTAAACTTGTGAGTCTGGACAATCCTTCTCAAATAAGTTCTCCAATCTATTCTGATCTATCAACTTTTAGGGATGGCAACGCAAAAAACCTCCTGTTCAAAGGTGGTGGAAACGTTTAAGAATTTTTTTATGGCGAGTATTTCATCAAGTAAAGAAATGGGCTTTGGTATCATGGCCTAACTTTACCAAGCATAAGATGGAAGGAGGCCTGGGCCTTCGGGATCCCTATATCCTGAATCAAGTAATGGGATGTAAAATATGGTGTCGTTGGATATGAGGCAAGCCTGATCTATGGAAACAAATACGGACTCTAAAATACAATATGCCAGCTTGAACAAAATATATTATTAGATATCATGACCCTCCCAAAGGATCGACTATTTGGAACATGGCAGTCCAAAACAGAGACCTCATACAACAACATGTTATCTGGGAAATCAAAAAGGGGAAAACGACCTTGTTATCACAAGAAACTTGAAACAAAGGAATAAAATTCTTAGCAGACAAGACTTAAGTGGCCTCTTTCTGTATACTAATGTTAGGAACTTTCATACGGTAGATCAATTTTGGAGAGAAGAACAGTCTAGTGAAGGATGGAGGAAATGGAAGGAGCAATGAGATTGGCCACAGGGCCTTGAATTGGAACAATGGAGTCAACTAGATAGGAAATTAGCATTCAGAAATCTATCTATCCTAAATGAACTAGATATCCTCAGATGGGGTTACACCACAAAGGGAACCTTTACTATCAAGGAGACCTATGATGTAAGGATAGGTCAGAAACTCGACTGCAAGAATCTCATTTGGAAGATGATTTGGAAATGAGGATGGTGGCCAAAGGTATTCTACTTGCTATGGATAGTGTGCAGGGGCCGCATCTGAACCTCAGATCAACTTTAATGAATGGTTTTATATGGTCCATAATTTTGTGTGTTGTGTAAACAACACAGTGGAGATCTAAAATACATGCTCAACCCCTGCCCCTTTGCTGAACAAAAGTGGTGACAGATGGAGGATCTCTTTGGAAGAATAGATCAGGATAACCAAAGCATTTGAGAAACCATACTCCTCTGGAAATCATGTATCTTTTCTAGTCCTCTCCTCAACATAGCCTAGGGGCTTGCCTTGGGGTTAACTCTATGGGCCATTGGGAAATAGCATAATCACATAATCTTTAAAAATCACCTTCTTCCTAAGGAGGTGGTTTGGGAAGGGATCATTCAGAACATCCTGGAAACAACCTTGGTGGAAAAATGGCATCCTGATGACTGGCAAGTGCCCCCCTCGAGGCTAGAATTATGAAAAGGTTGAACCTATCACGAGTGATTATTGCCCCATCCTCCTGGACATTCACCTTGTGGGGAGTAGACTCACTCAATTCCTTCACTACACCCCTAGAGGTATTTATCAAGTTGAGCTTTGAAGAACCATCAATGGGTAACCCAGGTCCCACGGGATTTTGAGACCTATTCTGAGACCCTAGAATCCAAACCAGTCTTATTTATGGAGATCACTATGGGAAGCTAGTAACAATGAAGCTAAATTTACTGCCATCAAACAGGGCCTACAAAAAGCTATCAAAATGGGCTATAGAAATATTGTAGTTGAAGGTGACTCTAGGCTAGTAGTCAAGAAGGTGAAAAAATTGAATTAGGGAACCAAATGGGATAAGCTAAGACATAGATGGAGAACTGTAAGACTAATCCAAGAAATAGGAGATCTTGTCCACAAATTTGACTATATAATTACTAGTCATATATGGAGGGAGGACAATAGAGTGGGAGATTTCCTGGCCAGCTAGGCATGTAGTCATCAAAATGACCCTCTTGAGAAAATGTGGTCAAGTCAACCCAGGGATGAGAGGTTCCAGACCTTGGAAGAGATGTTAGAGAATGATAGAAGAAAAATCTCTTAGTGCATCCAAACACCTGACCAAATCCTTGATTAGGGTGTGAGCCAGAGAGCATCCCAATCACAAAAGTTTAAATGATAAAGCATCTCAATCACAAAATTTTAAATGATAAGTACGTTGAGGTATTAAACCACCAACCCCCACACACTCTAGGAAATTGGTGTGGTGGCCTTCTGCATGTATAAGGTTATGAACGCAGAGTAAGGTGGAAGATGTATTTGGGTAATTTTTCCCTCTGGTGGCAAGAGTAGAGGGTAGGTTATAGGTTGTCTCTATGTCCACGTGCATGTGTTGCAATGATTCCAATGAAGTGAATCTATAAACAATGTAACACAATGTCTTCACAAGCGGCGGAGGTTCCACTAGCTCCAAATGAGGGAAACCGGGTACATAACTTGTTCTGCACACCTGCTCCACCTCCATCATGCTTCTTTGTGTCTATTTTGGTATTTGGGTTCTGCATGGGGGAAATTAGGTTTTGCGGGGCGGTAAACTAGGTTGGGGGAATTGTATGGAAGAAGGATTCTAGCCTCACTAGAACCTATTCATTGTCAATTCACTATGAGATTCTCGATTACCACATGGGGTTAATTGGGATTTGAGGTAGCAGTGTCAACCTTAGGGAATGTTACTATCTAGAATGGTTTGAAGAGGAGGGGGTCGGGGGCTAAGATGCTAATAGTGTCTACTTTATTGTTGAAGTTTTTTTACTATGGATTATGGGGAGTATTTGGCAGGATGACTTATGGAGTCGTGCACCCAACAGCTGGGACAAAGTGTCTATAAGGTTGTTGTTGTGGGTCAGGGTCATCTGGAGCTGGGGAATTGGCATGATAATACTGGAGTTGGCTATGCCAGGCTTGAACTGTTGGGTGATGGTTATACATAAAATGGGTCTATGGTTGGCTAGATCTTGGGGCTTTGTACCCAGGTCTTATGTCGAAGCGAGTATGAGGTCACTGTCGAGGGGTTGTGCGACCCTCACGGTTGCAAGGTCGTTGGGGTGGTTCTGCGTCACCTAGGTTGGGGGAATTTTCATAAAAGTGGTGGAATTGGGAGCCTAGAATTTTTGTTTTGGGTTGGTCTACTAAAGGGCCTATGGCTTGCTAGATTTAAAGGCTCCGCACCTAGGGCCTATATCGAAGAGTCTGAAAATAATTTTTGTGGTGGTACATTAGCAAGGGGAAAGTAATTTTCATAACAATATAGGAGTTGGTAATAAGAGGTTCAAGGTTTCTATTTCTGGTTGTTATGTAAACGGAATTAGGTGGCAAGAGATTGCATGCCTTCGTGGGGTGGTAGAGTTCGGTGAGTTGTAGGACCTCCAGGAGGTGAAAAGAAAAAGCATATTTTTTCGTCAATTCTACTTTCTTGCTCCCATGACAGGTTTGCAGTGAGGTAAGGCCTCTTGACCGTGTAGGGATTCAAGGCTTTCCTCCTCACCTGGATAGGTATCTGTCATTTCTTGTTTCATCACCAAGTTTCAAGAATGTGTGGCAATAGGTAGAGAAATTAAGGTAAGGGGCCAAGGCAGGAGGCCTCAGGTGGCTGAGAAAGAGAATGAACCCAGCTCCTCAGGAGGGCGATGTGGAAAAAACCCAGTCATCAACCTCATCAATGAAGCATCCATAACATACAAGGAGGGGACCAATGAGGAGATTACAAATCTAATTGAGGAATGGAAAGTGGATTTGATCCGCCAGACGAGTGTGATTGAGATAGATATGGAGAATATGTGCACCCTCATTCTGGTCTGTGGCACACTCAATGACGAATGACATAGTTCAAGCAGACCCTGTATTTGTGTTGGCTCACGAAAATTCTACTCGGCAAGGCCATGGAGCAAATTTCACTGAGCATGGAAACAACTATATAGGACTTCCCCAATTACAAATAGGATTTCCATAAGCTACCATTTCAAATTGAAAAACAAGAAGGATGCCTCAGCCGCATTGAGACACAGTTCCCTTGTCTGTTTTCACAGACATACCTTCTTGTTTCCAATGCTAAGTATCCGGCTCTAGTTGAATCTACCTCTACCAAGAAGGATTATTAAAATGATTTCTTTCTATCATTTCTTATTAGTATTTATGCAGATAAGTTTTAATTTTTAGTTTGAATTAATATATGTTTATAGGTAAATAAAGTATTGACGTGGACATGAGAATCAAACTTATATATCTTGGGTAGAAAGACTTAGTATTTTTTGCTAGTAGATGGCTTATCATGCAATTATGTGGCCAACAGTCTTGGTTTCCCGATGGGCAATTTGAGACCACCTAACCTATTTTATGTGGTTGGAACTTGCTTATTTATTAATGAAAATGGAAGGATCTACCAAGCTTACAAAAAAATGGGAACACGAAGTTTGGCTTCTTGTATTTCTTCCATTATTACTTCTTTGTTTTCCACCTAATTTTTTTTTCTTCTTAGATAATTCCAAGTTTTCCTTCCATTGTTTCTTCATTTTTTGCTTTCTTGTTAGCGTCATGGTTTTCCTCCTTTTAGTTGTAAATTTTTCTTCTTGTTTAGTGCTTATGTTCAATTATTTTTTAGGACTAGGGTTTACCTCCTTTTAGTGTTGGGATTTGCTTCTTGTTTATGGGATCCTTTAAAAGCATGCAAAATGTGTGAAGACCAAGGCAAGGCAGAAAATGTAAGATTTATGTGCATGTGGAGTGTTTCTATTTCTAAAGCATCGCTATAGAAATAAGGATGTGGTAGAAGGTTTATGAGGATTGCATAAGTCTCGATGAAAGTTATGAATGAAAGGCGAGACTGGGTTATAAATGAATCCTGCTGCAAAGGTTTATTAGCAGTCCTTAACCATTAAGAATTGAAGATTTGAATCGGCACAGAGTTGAAATCCCTAGGATAAAAAAAAGATCATTTGGAGAGTTATCATTCAAAGAAATGAAAGAGAAAACTTCTAGGGGACCCATTCAAATTTGCTGCCAGAGTAGGTTTTAATACGGTGGTGGTTGTCGCCACAACAGGGTGTTAGAAAAACCCTACAGCAGCAAAGTCTTCCATTTTAAAATGAAACAACTCTAATACCAAATGCAGTTTTTAACTCTGTACACAAATTACTTGCAAACGAATTCTTCAAACAAAAAAATAAACAATGGTGAGAATAGAAAATAAATGTACACAAATATTTTCCATTTGATCTGAAAACCAAGACAACCAGATTGAATTTTTATTATATTACTTTCAATGGTATAATATATATATATATATATATATATATATATATATATATATATATATATATATATATATATATATATATATATATATATATATATATATATATATATATATATATATATATATATATATATATATATATATATATATATATATATATATATATATATATGCATGTCGAACTATTCATACACCCTAATCCGTTAATCCTAGATGAGAACATAATCATAGATCCCTTGACCGGATGTACAAAATACCATGGGAAGAAAACCATCATGTCCAAAACCATATGAAAAACATATCCACAAAATCATGGGTAAGTCTGCCCACCATCTATGGGTTTCCCCCGCATCCTTGGGTCTTCCTAGCTATTATTGGGTTCACATAGAAAAAAACCATGGTGCTACCCTGGACCTCAAGCAAGGGGGCTACCACCCCCCTACAAAACCCCCAACAGGGGGGGATATCAGCCCCCTGTTATGTCCTGCACAATGTACAGTGCATGGGTCTAGTGGTGGAAATAATATAACACACACTCGACAAGGGGTTTGTAGCTTCCTTTCAGTGGTTGATGAGAAGGTCATAGCCTTCTCCAAGTGGGTGCCTATGGGTTGACAAGAGTCTGCATCAATACAATGTAATATTTTTATTTATATCATATGTAAGAAGATAGAGACAACAAGGATGGTTTCCTCCTACATTAGGTTTCCACCTAAAATTCTCACCTAAAATCCTGGTGTTCCATGTCTGTTTGCCATTTACTGTGATTTCTTATGTTCTTTACTACATATTTAAAAGAAATTTTATGGTGCAATGATAAAAGATACTCATCTATTAGAAAAATCAGTAAATTGGATATACTGTGGTTTCCTCATATGAAGTAGCACAAGTACACAAGTTGCTTTAACAATAGTAGCATACATATTTCAAAATATCAAATTTGGAAGTTTGGATTTAAAATATTAATTCACCCACTAACTCCCCCTCTTGCCCCTTAGTATTTTTCCCAACACATTATTGGGTCGAAATTCAGCCTTCATTATAGGAAAAGATTCTCTAAAATTTTACCAAAAATTCAAAGATTTGACGAGCATTGACTTTGTTGACTTTGACTTGTTGGAGGTGACTTGAAGGAGGGATGACTTGGAAACTTTCTGACACTCCTAGTCTTGGTCTTGGTTCTTGGATATGTCATCTTAATCTGATTCTGTAAGAAGGATTGTTGGATTTTCCCCCTTGTGGGGTTTTTCTCTAGCTCTCTTGTCTCCATTGTCTTTTGGTGATATTCATGTTCTATACATTTGGTAATTTCTTGGTGAAGAGAATATAATATAAGTAATAATAATCCAACAAATACTCACAACTAATTATCAAGTTACGAGAAATCAATCATTATCTACCAGTACTTGGTTTCTAAACACCAAGGAGGATTCTCAAAGCTACAAAATTTCTCAATTGTTCTTGGGCTGAAGTTGTTGCATGTTTAGTCTACATATTGGACACATCTCCAAAAAATACCATGAAAGGTAAAGTTCCCCAAGAATGATGGAGTTGAAAAAATTCAAGTGGCTCTTATTTGAATGTTTTTGGCTATATCGAATATCTATGTTGTGGAAGAGCTAAGGATGAAACCTAACAATAAGGGTGAAAATACATTTTCATTAGATAAACAAAAATATTATTTCCATAATGTTTCCTTGTAGATAGATTTTCATGATAATGTTTCCCCAGAGATAAATTTCCTTTATTGATGATTTAAGTGACCTCAAAATGAGAAAAAACAGGTGCAAGAGAGAAAAGGTGGTAGACTGATTTTCTAACATGTGATATACACAATTTATGTTTAGTAATGACATGGAGTGTGGATGAATGGATTATGCACAATTTATTTTCTGCACATTTAATAATCAATAATCAATAGAAAAGCCCTACAGCAGCAAAGTCTTCCCCTTTAATATGAAACAACTCTAATACCAAATGTAGTTTTTAACTCTGTACACAAATTACTTGCAAACGAATTCTTCAAACAAAAAAATAAACAATGGTGAGAATAGAAAATAAATGTACACAAATATTTTCCATTCGATCTGAAAACCAGGACAACCAGATTGAATTTTTATTATATTACTTTCAATGGTATAATAGATATATATATATATATATATATATATGCATGTCGAATTATTCATACACCCTAATCTGTTAACCCTAGATGAGAACATAATCATAGATCCCTTGACCGGATGTACAAAATACCATGGGCAGAAAACCATCATGTCCAAAACGATATGAAAAACATATCCACAAAATCATGGGTAAGTATGCCCACCATCTATGGGTTTCCCCCGCATCCTTGGGTCTTCCTAGCTATTATTGGGTTCACATAAAAAAAAAACCAGGGTGCTACCGTCGACCTCGTGCAAGGGGGCTACCACCCCCCTACAAAACCCCCAATCGGGGGGGCTATCATCCCCCTGCTATGTCCTACACAATGTACAGTGCATGGGTCTAGTGGTGGAAATAATATAACACACACTCAACAAGGGGTTTGTAGCTTACTTGTAGTGGTTGATGAGAAGGTCATAGCCTTCTCCAAGTGGGTGCCTATGGGTTGACAAGAGTCTGCATCAATACAATTGTAATATTTTTCTTTATATCATATGTAAGAAGATAGAGACAACAACACAGATGGTTTCCTCCTACATTGGGTTTCCACCTAAAATTCTCACCTAAAATCCTGGTGTTCCATGTGTGTTTCCCATTTACTGTGATTTCTTATGTTCCTTACAACATATTTAAAAGAAATTTTATGATGCAATGATAAAAGATACTCATCTATTAGAAAAATCAGTAAATTGGATATAGGGTGGTTTGCTCATATGAAGTAGCATAAGTACACAAGTTGCTTTAACAATAGTAGCATACATATTTCAAAATATCAAATTTGGAAGTTTGGATTTAAAATATTAATTCACCCACTCACTCCCCCTCCCGCCCCATAGTATTTTTCCCAACACATTATTGGGTCGAAATTCGGCCTTCATTATAGGAAAAGATTCTCTAAAATTTGACAAAAATTTCAAAGATTTGACGAGCATTGACTTTGTTGACTTTGACTTGTTGGAGGTGACTTGAAGGAGGGATGACTTGGAAACTTTCTGACACTCCTAGTCTTGGTCTTGGTTCTTGGATATGTCATTTTAATTTGATTCTATAAGAAGGATTGTTGGATTTTCCCCCTTGTGGGGGTTTTTCTCTAGCTCTCTTGTCTCCATTGTCTTTTGGTGATATTCATGTTTTATACGTATGGTAATTGCTTGGTGAAGAGAATATAATATAAGTAATAATAATCCAAAAAATACTCACAACTAATTATCAAGTTACGAGAAATCAATCATTATCTACCAGTACTTGGTTTCTAAACACCAAGGAGGATTCTCAAAGCTACAAAATTTCTCAATTGTTCTTGGGCTGAAGTTGCTGCATGTTTAGTCTACATATTAGACACATCTCCAACAAATAACATGAAAGGTAAAGTTCCTCAAGAATGATGGAGTTAACAAATTCAAGTGGCTCTTATTTGAATGTTTTTGGCTATATCGAATATCTATGTCGTGAAAGAGCTAAGGATGAAACCTAACAATAAGGGTGAAAATACATTTTCATTAGATAAACAAAAAATATTATTTCCATAATGTTTCCTTGGAGATAGATTTTCATGATAATGTTTCCCTAGAGATAAATTTCCTTTATTTATGCTTTAAGTGACCTCAAAATGAGAAAAGGACGGACCTACACCTCATGGATCTGCAGACAAATAACAGATTCCATACGTAGAATAATAAATGGGGATGAGCCCATCAAATCACCTCCTGGTTGGATATGTTTATGATCTTAGAGCAAGTCATTAGTAGTGACATCTTATTTGAGTCCTCGATACTCCCTTCCATGGGATCTGATCACTAGCCAATACAATTGGAGATGGATTTAAAAATTATACCCAAGAATCATCCATTCAGATTTGACGCCTTCTCGTTAAGGAATCCCAACTTAATGGAAAAAATAGAAGGATGGTGGAACAACAGTGATGAGAAAGGAAGAAAATACATGCATACATTCCAACTGAAGTTAAATGAAATCAAATACAAGATCAAGAAATGGAACTAGGAAGAGTTCGTTCATATCATGAAAGACCAACACCACCTGACCAATAAAATCCAAGATTTACAACATCAGATCATACAGCACCAAAGATCTTAAAATGTTGTGGAAGAGGAAGGGTGGTTAATCAATTAGCTAGAAGAATGAGGAAAAGAAGAAGAGATACGATGGAAGCAGAAATCAAGGGTCCATTGGATGTGTGAAGGAGAATGTAATACTTGTTTCTTCTATAAAGCTATGATTTAGCTTCGATAGCATAACTAGATCTACTCTTTGAAGGATGCAATTGGGAATTGAGTGGTCCAACATCAGGAAATGGAGGATTTGTTAGTGGACCATTTCAAATCCATCATAACATAACTATCCCAAGACCACTCAAAGGCTATACAAAGGATCATGAGGAAAATTCCTCAGATTACTTCAAGGGATCAAAACTAAGCACTCATGAGAGCAACAATGTTGGAAGAAGTTGAGGAGGTAGTCAAAGGAATGGCAAAAAATAAGGCCCAAGGAGTAAACGAATTTATGCCAAAGTTTTTCGAGGTTGCTTGGATATTTATAGGGCATGATATACTAGAGGTGGTGGAAGAATGTAACCATGACCAAAAGGTCTGTCCTAGCCTAAATGCTACATTCATTGTTTTAATTCCTAAATATGCTAAATCTAAAGATTCTCATGCTTTTAGACCCATTTCTCTTTGCAATTCCATTCACAATATCATAGCCATGGTGATTGTCAAATGGCTCAAGCATTTTCTTCCTAACCTTACATATAAAAAAAAAACTGGTTTTGTTGAAGGGTGATAGATCCTAGATGAATTTTTCACCTCTCAAGAGATCATGCACTCCCTACATGATAAAAACCTGTCAGGCATGATGATAAAGCTGGACGTCTACAAAGCTTATGATTGACTAAATTGTGACTACCTCAACAGTGTTCTCAAGTCTTTTGGGATTGATCAGATATGGATTAATTGGATCTCGGCTATGGTTTCCTCCCCTACGTTCTCTATTCTTCTTAACGACTCCCCTTCTCATACCTTTAACACCTCACGTGTCCTTCACTAAGGAGACCCCATATCACAGTTCCTCTTTATCATTGTTGCGAAGGGTCTGGGTTGGTAGTTAAAGATTGAAGCAAAAAAATTTCAGCTCATAGGCTTGAGACTATGACGCAATGACCTCCCCATCACCCATCAACATTTTGTGGATGATATTGTACTCTTATGTCATGTATCACTGAGAGAATATCGACACATAAAAGAGGCTCTCCTCACCTTTATGGAGGCTTTAGGGACCATGATAAACAATGACAAATATTTCATGTTTTTCTTCAACACACCGGGGACTATATAGTAATATGTTGCTTGGGTTCTTCGATTTTTTATTGGCTCTCTACCATCCAATATCTGGGAATGCCCTTGTCGGTGAACTCCTTGAAAACCTCATGATGGAAAGCTCTTCTCAAAAAAATCAGCGGGAAACTCAGTAGTGGGGCATTCATATTTTTAAACTTGTGAGTCTGGACAATCCTTCTCAAAGCAGTTCTCCAATCTATTCTGATCTATCAACTTTTAGGGATGGCAATGCAAAAAACCTCCTGTTCAAAGGTGGTGGAAACGTTTAAGAATTTTTTATGGGGAGGATCTCATCAAGTAAAGAAATGGGCTTTGGTATCATGGCCTAACTTAACCAAGCATAAGATGGAAGGAGGCCTGGGCCTTCGGGATCCCTATATCCTGAATCAAGTAATGGGATGTAAAATATGGTGTCGTTGGATATGAGGCAAGCCTGATCTCTGGAAACAAATATGGACTCTAAAATACAATATGCCAGCTTGAACAAAAGATATTATTAGATATCATGACCCTCCCAAAGGATCGACTATTTGGAACATGGCAGTCCAAAACAAAGACCTCATACAACAACATGTTATCTGGGAAATCAAAAAGGGGAAAACGACCTTGTTATCACAAGAAACTTGAAACGGCGGGATAAAATTCTTAGCAGACAAGACTTAAGTGGCCTCTTTCTGTATACTAATGTTAGGAACTTTCATACGGTAGATCAATTTTGGAGAGAAGAACAGTCTAGTGAAGGATGGAGGAAATGGAAGGAGCAATCAGATTGGCCACATGGCCTTGAATTGGAACAATGGAGTCAACTAGATACGAAATTAGCATTCAGAAATCTATCTATCCTAAATGAACTAGATATCCTCAGATGGGGTTACACCACAAAAGGAACCTTTACTATCAAGGAGACCTATGATGTAAGGATAGGTCACAAACTCGACTGCAAGAATCTCATTTGGAAGATGATTTGGAAATGAGGATGGTGGCCAAAGGTAGCCTACTTGCTATGGATAGTGTGTAGGGGATGCATCTGAACCTCAGATCAACTTTAATGAATGGTTTTATATGGTCCATAATTTTGTGTGTTGTGTAAACAACATAGTGGAGATCTAAAACACATGCTCAACCCCTGCCCCTTTGCTGAACAAAAGTGGCGACAAATGGAGGATCTCTTTGGAAGAATAGATCAGGATAACCAAAGCATTTGAGAAACCATACTCCTCTGCAAATCATGTACCTTTTCTAGTCCTCTCCTCAACATAGCCTAGGGGCTTGCCTTGGGGTTAACTCTATGGGCCATTGGGAAATAGCATAATCACATAATCTTTAAAAATCACCTTCTTCCTAAGGAGGTGGTTTGGGAAGGGATCATTCAGAACATCCTGGAAATAATCTTGGTGGAAAAATGGCATCCTGATGACTGGCAAGTGCCCCCCTCGAGGCTAGAATTATGCAAAGGTTGAACCTATCATGAGTGATGATTGCCCCATCCTCCTGGACATTCACCTTGTGGGGAGTAGACTCACTCAATTCCTTCACTACACCCCTAGAGGGATTTATCAAGTTGAGCTTTGAAGAAGCATCAATGGGTAACCCAGGTCCCACGGGATTTTGAGACCTATTCTGAGACCCTAGAACCCAAACCAGTCTTATTTATGGAGATCACTATGGGTAAGCTAGTAACAATGAAGCTGAATTTACTGCCATCAAACAGGGCCTACAAAAAGCTATCAAAATGGGCTATAGAAATATTGTAGTTGAAGGTGACTCTAGGCTAGTAGTCAAGAAGGTGAAAAAAATGAATTAGGGAACCAAATGGGATAAGCTAAGACATAGATGGAGAACTGTAAGACTAATCCAAGAAATAGGAGATCTTGTCCACAAATTTGACTATATAATTACTAGTCATGTATGGAGGGAGGACAATAGAGTGGGAGATTTCCTGGCCAGCTAGGCATGTAGTCATAAAAATGACCATCTTGAGAAAATGTGGTCGAGTCAACCCAGGGATGAGAGGTTCCAGACCTTGGAAGAGATGTTAGAGAATGATAGAAGAAAAATCTCTTAGTGCATCCAAACACCAGACCAAATCCCTGATTAGGGTGCGAGCCAGAGAGCATCCCAATCACAAAAGTTTAAATGATAAAGCATCCCAATCGCAAAAGTTTAAATGATAAGTACGTTGAGGTATTAAACCACCAGCCCCCACACACTCGAGGAAATCGGTGTGGTGGCCTTCTGCATGTATAAGGTTATGAACGCAGAGTAAGGTGGAAGATGTATTTGGGTAATTTTTCCCTCTGGTGGCAAGAGTAGAGGGTAGGTTATAGGTTGTCTTTATGTCCAAGTGCATGTGTTGCAATGATTTCAATGAAGTGAATCTATAAACAATGTAACAAAATGTCTTCACAAGCGGTGGAGGTTCCACTAGCTCCAAATGAGGGAAACCAGGTACATAACTTGTTTTGCACACCTGCTCCACCTCCATCATGCTTCCTTGTGTCTATTTTGGTATTTGGGTTTTGCATGGGGGAAATTAGGTTTTGCTGGGGGGTAAACTAGGTTGGGGGAATTGTATGGAAGAAGGATTCTAGCCTCACTAGTACCTATTCATTGTCAATTCACTATGAGATTCTCCATTACCACATGGGGTTAATTGGGATTTGAGGTAGCAGTGTCAACCTTAGGGAATGTTACTGTCTAGCATGGTTCGAAGAGGAGGGGGTTGGGGGCTAAGATGCTAATAGTGTCTACTTTACTGTTGAAGTTTTTTTACTGTGGATTATGGGGAGTATTTGGCTGGATGACTTATGGAGTCGTGCACCCAACAGCTGGGACAAAGTGTCTATAAGGTTTTCGTTGCGGGTCAAGGTCATCTGGAGCTGGGGAATTGGCATGATAATACTGGAGTTGGCTATGCCAGGCTTGAACTGTTGGGTGATGGTTATACATAAAATGGGTCTATGGTTGGCTAGATCTTGGGGCTTTGTACCCAGGTCTTGTGTCGAAGCGAGTATGAGGTCACTGTCGAGGGGTTGTGCCACCCTCACGGTTGCAAGGTCATTGGGGTGGTTCTGCGTCACCTAGGTTGGGGGAATTTTCATAAAAGTGGTGGAATTGGGAGCTTGGAATTTTTGTTTTGGGTTGCTCTACTAAAGGGCCTATGGCTTGCTAGATTTAAAGGCTCCGCACCTAGGGCCTATATCGAAGAGTCTGAAAATAATTTTTGTGGTGGTACATTAGCCAGGGGAAAGTAATTTTCATAACAGTATAGGAGTTGGTAATAAGGGGTTCAAGGTTTCTATTTCTGGTTGTTATGTAAACGGAATTAGGTGGCAAGGGATTGCATGCCTTGGTGGGGTGGTAGAGTTCAGTGGGTTGTAGGACCTCCAGGAGGTGAAAAGACAAAGCATATTTTTTCGTCAATTCTACTTTCTTGCTCCCATGACAGGTTTGCAGTGAGGTAAGTCCTCTTGACCGTGTAGGGATTCAGGGCTTTCCTCCTCACCTGGATAGGTATCTGTCATTTCTTGTTTCATCACCAGGTTTCAAGAATGTGTGGCAATAGGTAGAGAAATTAAGGTAAGGGGCCAAGGCAGGAGGCCTCAGGTGGCTGAGAAAGAGAATGAACCCAGCTCCTCAGGAGGGCAACGTGGAAAAAACCCAGTCATCAACCTCATCAATGAAGCATCCATAACATACAAGGAGGGGACCAATGAGGAGGTTACAAATCTAATTGAGGAATGGAAAGTGGATTTGAACCGCCAGATGAGTGTGATTGAGATAGATATGGAGAATATGTGCACCCTCATGCTGGTCCATGGCACACTCAACGACGAATGACATAGTTCAAGCAGACCCTGTATTTGTGTTAGCTCATGAAAATTCTGCTCGGCAAGGCCATGGATCAAATTTCACTGAGCATGGAAACAACTATATAGGACTTACCCAATTACAAATAGGATTTCCAGAAGCTGCAATTTCAAATTGAAAAACAAGAAGGATGCCTCAGCCGCATTGAGACACACTTCCCTTGTCTGTTTTCACAGACATACCTTCTTGTTTCCAATGCTAAGGATCCGGCTCTAGTTGAATCTGCCTCTACCAAGAAGGATTATTAAAATGATTTCTTTCTGTCATTTCTTATTAGTATTTATGCAGATAAGTTTTAATTTTTAGTTTGAATTAATATATGTTTATAGGTAAATAAAGTATTGACGTGGACATGATAATCAAACTTATATAGCTTGGGTAGAAAGACTTAGTATTTTTTGCTAGTAGATGGCTTATCATGCAATTATGTGGCCAACAGTCTTGGTTTCCCGATGGGCAATTTGAGGCCACCTAACCTATTTTATGTGGTTGGAACTTGCTTATTTATTAATGAAAATGGAAGGATCTACCAAGCTTACAAAAAAAATGGGAACACGAAGTTTGGATTCTTGTATTTCTTCCATTATTACTTCTTTGTTTGCCACCTAATTTTTTTTCTTCTTAGATAATTCCAATTTTTCGTTCCATTGTTTCTTCATTTTTTGCTTTCTTGTTAGCCTCATGGTTTTCTTCCTTTTAGTTGTAAATTTTTCTTCTTGTTTAGTGCTTATGTTCAATTATTTTTTAGGACCAGGGTTTACCTCCTTTTAGTGTTGGGATTTGCTTCTTGTTTATGGGATTCTTTAAAAGCATGCAAAATGTGTGAAGACCAAGGCAAGGCAGAAAATGTAAGATTTATGTGCATGTGGAGTGTTTCTATTTCTAAAGCATCGCTATAGAAATAAGGATGCGGTAGAAGGTTTATGAGGATTGAATAAGTCTCGATGAAAGATATGAATGAAAGGCTAGACTGGGTTATAAATGATTCCTGCCTCAAAGGTTTATTAGGGGTCCTTAACCATTAAGAATTGAAGATTTGACTCGACACAGAGTTGAAATCCCTAGGATAAAAAAAAGATCATTCAAAGAGTTATCATTTAGAGAAATGAAAGAGCAAACTTCTAGGGGACCCATTCAGCTGCCAGAGTAGGTTTTAATACGGTGGTGGTTGTGGCCACAAAAGGGTCTTAGAAAAACCTTGCAGAAGAAAAGTCTTCCCCTTTAATATGAAACAACTCTAATACCAAATGTAGTTTTTAACTCTGTACACAAATTACCTGCAAACGAATTCTTCAAACAAAAAAATAAACAATGGTGAGAATAGAAAATAAATGTACACAAATATTTTCCATTCGATCTGAAAACCAGGACAACCAGATTGAATTTTTATTATATTTCTTTCGATGGTATAATATATATATATATATATATATATATATATATATATATATATATCTATATATCTATATATCTATATCTATATATATATATATATATATATATATATATATATATATATATATATATATAAATATATATATACATATACATATACATATACATATACATATACATATACATATACATATACATATACATATACATATACATATATATATATATATATATGCATGTCGAATTATTCATACACCCTAATCTGTTAATCCTAGATGAGAACATAATCATAGATCCCTTGACCGGATGTACAAAATACCATGGGAAGAAAACCATCATGTCCAAAAACATATGAAAAACATATCCACAAAATCATGGGTAAGTCTGCCCACCATCTATGGGTTTCCCCCGCATCCTTGGGTCTTCCTAGCTATTATTGGGTTCACATAGAAAAAAACCGCGGTGCTACCTTGGACCTCATGCAAGGGGGCTACCACCCCCCTACAAAACCCCCAACAGGGGGGGAAATTAGCCCCCTGTTATGTCCTGCTCAATGTACAGTGCATGGGTCTAGTGGTGGAAATAATATAACACACACTCGACAAGGGGTTTGTAGCTTCCTTTCAGTGGTTGATGAGAAGGTCATAGCCTTCTCAAAGTGGGTGCCTATGGTTTGACAAGAGTCTGCATCAATACAATGTAATATTTTTCTTTATATCATAAGTAAGAAGATAGAGACAACAACAAGGATGGTTTCCTCCTACATTGGGTTTCCACCTAAAATTCTCACCTAAAATCCTGGTGTTCCATGTCTGTTTCCCATTTACTGTGATTTCTTATGTTCTTTACTACATATTTAAAAGAAATTTTATGCTGCAATGATAAAAGATACTCATCTATTAGAAAAATTAGTAAATTGGATATATGGTGGTTTCCTCATATGAAGTAGCACAACTACACAAGTTGCTTTAACAATAGTAGCATACATATTTCAAAATATCAAATTTGGAAGTTTGGATTTGAAATATTAATTCACCCACTCACTCCCCCTCCTGCCCCTTAGTATTTTTCCCAACACATTATTGGGTCGAAATTCGGCCTTCATTATAGGAAAAGATTCTCTAAAATTTTACAAAAAATTCAAAGATTTGACGAGCATTGACTTTGTTGCCTTTGACTTGTTGGAGGTGACTTGAAGGAGGGATGACTTGGAAACTTTGTGACACTCCTAGTCTTGGTCTTGGTTCTTGGATATGTCATTTTAATCTGATTCTATAAGAAGGATTGTTGGATTTTCCCCCTTGTGGGGTTTTTCTCTAGCTCTCTTGTCTCCATTGTCTTTTGGTGATATTCATGTTTTATACATTTGGTAATTTCTTGGTGAAGAGAATATAATATAAGTAATAATCCAACAAATACTCAAAACTAATTATCAAGTTATGAGAAATCAATCATTATCTACCAGTACTTGGTTTCTAAACACCAAGGAGGATTCTCCAAGCTACAAAATTTCTCAATTGTTCTTGGGCTGAAGTTGTTGCATGTTTAGTCTACATATTGGACACATCTCCAACAAATACCATGAAAGGTAAAGTTCCCCAAGAATGATGGATTTGAACAAATTCAAGTGGCTCTTATTTGAATGTTTTTGGCTATATCGAATATCTATGTCGTGGAAGAGCTAAGGATGAAACCTAACAATAAGGGTGAAAATACATTTTCATTAGATAAACAAAAAATATTATTTCCATAATGTTTCCTTGGAGATAGAGTTTCATGATAATGTTTCCCCAGAGATAAATTTCCTTTATTGATGCTTTAAGTGACCTCAAAATGAGAAAAAACAGGTGCAAGAGAGAAAAGGTGGTAGACTGATTTTCTAACATGTGATATACACAATTTATGTTTAGTAATGACATGGAGTGTGGATGAATGGATTATGCAAAGTCTCATGTGAGAAAAGTATGTGTAGAGATATGGGGTAGAGGTCTGTATGGAAAATATGTGTGGGGAGAGGTGCAGTGTAGAGGAAGAATGTGCAAAGAGAAATATATGCACAATTTTTGGGCAATTTTGCAAATCAAATCGTTAGATATAGAGGATGAAGAAACTTCTGTAAAGCCTTCTCAATAAAAATTTTGTCCAAATAAAACTTGATTTTTTTTGTGTAACTCATTTTCCATTTAAAAAAGAAGTTTTCATGAATAGATGTTTGATCTATTTAGGGCATTTGAGAAATCAAGAATTTTATATAATATTCTTGTGTCATTTTTGAAAATAAAAAAACAGGTTTTTTATATATATAAATAATCAATATTTTATTTTGTGCACATTTAAATATCTACAAAATTATATTTTAAGTTTTATAAAATTATGTTATCAATATAAAATTAAAATCAATCTAAACTCATCCAATATCTAAATTATAATGCTACACAAATTTCTACACAATATTACGAATTTACTTATTTAAACTATTATTTTATATTCATCTAAATCCACTTAACATAATAAAATGAACTAATCTTGGTTTAATTAAATGTACTTTTATAACTTTTGTGACTGTTTTGTCTTTTAAGTTTATTATTAGTATGGTTACTGTTTTCTTATCTTTTTATTTTAATAAATGAATTGTAAGTTTAAATATTTTAATTTTTGAGATGTGTTTTTGTTAACTCTCTTGGAATTCAACTACATAATTAGTGAGTTTTCAATTTTTCATATAGATCAATTTACAGTTTTACCCTTTACCTTGAAAACTATTCATTACCGCTAATCCTTGATCTAAGGAAGTGCAAGCAACTATTTACAATTCCAGCAACTGTTATAAATTCTTGAAAAATGTTTAAACAAATATATCTATTAAAATACGTTAAAAAAATAAGTAATGATAACATCAAAACTCTCAACACATTATTGATCGCGAGACCATAATTTTAGTAAAGAACATATTATGTCATACACATGATTGATGAAAAATATTCGATACAACCTAATTATGTTCCAGATACAACGTTCATAAACGTACCAAGATTGAAGCTTAAAGCTTTATAATGATTTAAAAAATCCTCCCTTTAAAATAACAAATAATCAAATTGAAGTGCACTGTCATAGATCTCCAAACGAAACTTCTCTCTGTGGTTCGGTATACCCACGGATGTGTAGTAAAGTCAGCAGGACAATGTTTTAACAAAGAAAATTATTACTTCAATTATTCAACGCTTCCCTATAAATATCTGTGGAGGACTCAAGCGTTTGATTGTTTCGATTGTCAAATGATTATTATTTTATTTTATCACAAAAAAATTAATGATTTCAATATTCTATTTTATTGTAAAAACGTTTTTGAGTAACTAAATAAAATTTAATTATTTCCATTATAAAATTTTAATCATAATTGATTTAAAAATAATTAAATAACCAATAAATCTTTACTAACCATTATTCTGATATTTAATTTTTTACAAATTTAATAGAAATATCAAATATAAATGTAACTTAAAAGATACACATGAAAAATATTTTAAGAATTTCAATCTCATTCTAAACCAACTTAACTCCGAAAAATCTTAATCAAAATAAAAAATAAATAAAAATTAGTATTAATTTTTCACAAATAATAAAAAAAAAGAAAAAGAAAATAGAAAAACATTTGAGAATATATATTATGTTTATTTAAAATAATTTTTATGATTTAAAGAAATAGGTTAATGATCTAAGATTTACAGGTATCTGGCAGGAGTGAAAATCTGCCTTTTATAGACCACCAGCAGGTTACTTCAAATGATGAGTCAGCCTGCCTCCACATATAGCAACCAAAAATGACTATCCTCGCTACGAATTTAACAACTAAATTATGATAAATTTTCCCATCCTCTAAAAAAAATCTGATTACCTACTAACCAATAAAAAAATAAGAAAATTTACAAACCATTTTAAAAAGTAATATCACATCTTGAAATCCCACGGAGAGAAGAATCGAAGAACCAGTCTCCGATTCTCTTTGAAAGTGCCTGGATCCCACAAAGCACTCGAAAGTCTTACTTTTAATTAATTTACAGACAGATTACAAACAACATGCATATACCACAGATGCTCTCCCATGTTTTGCATTAAAATATATATATATATAAACAATAATCAGCGTACCCTGCCCCAGGTAATCTGTTCTGGTTGTTCGGGAGTAATGCATATCTTGTAAGAAAACAAATATGACACTGTAGGCCCACGTTACTCTAGATACGCCTCCCTTGGCTGGCTAATCACGATACTATTTTACTAATAATTAAAACATCATTTTCAGGATAAGAAATTACTGGCACCTTAGATCAAGCGGACGTTTCTGGGTGGTAACCTTCTTCGGGTAAGGAGGGACCATATGGTCGCACTGGCCATTCTGGTAACTACACTCACGCGTGAACACGGTTTCCGCACTGTATATATAGAACACCACTTCGTTACCATCTCCACAATCTAATCTGTTGAACAATTTGAGTTTCGTGAGAGGGTACAAGTCAGTCTCTGCATCTCCTTCCATTTCTTTGGGATCTAATTCAATTCAGTTTTGATCATGGTAAGGTTGTACAAGTCAGTTTCTGAATTTCGTCACAATCCGTTGTAATTGGAAATTTTGAAAGGATGTCTGAGAATAATTTCCACCACCATCACAAGGAAGACGAGAGCCAGAATTCCACCACCATCACAAGGAAGACGAGAGCCAGAATGCCGGTCCAGAAGGGACGCCGTATGAAAAAACGATGAAGGAGGAGAAGCATCATAAACGAATGGAGAATTTAGGTGAACTGGGAACAATAGCCGCTGGAACGTTTGCACTGGTACTGTATATATCTCTCTTATTCCTTTATTCCAATTTTAGTGATGATGACGTCAATTGTTTTCATTGATCGAAGGTATTAATCGTTTTGTAAAATCTGAATTAGAATAATTTATCGTGAATTGATGAACTAGATCAACCGGGTATATATATTTTCCGGACTTATAGCGTTTACCTATACTATCATCGTATTATTAATTAGGTCCTTCGGTGTGCAGTACGAGAAACATCCAGCAAAGAAGGACCCAGAGAATGAGCACAAGCACAAGATTGCAGAGGAGATTGCAGCAACAGCCGCAGTGGGGGCAGCGGGCTACGTCTTCCACGAGCATCACAAAAAGAAGGAATCTCATAAGGAAGTGAAACATCACAACGGTTAGCCACGTGCTGATACATTTTATATAATTGCCTTTCCCTCCCTGAAGAAATAATTTGTCATGCTGCCACTCATTTCAGTTTTCTTTGTTTCTTCGATCATTTTGTGATTCTAATAAACATTGTAATGTTAACCAGGGAGCTACTGTCATAGCTGTAGTCCTTGCCGTGGTTGAGAAATGATGGGTTTGTAAGAGATCACGAATTGAAGTGTAAAGTGATCTTAATTTGTTAAAGTATAGCAAATAGTTACGTAGCTGATATTGAAAAAGATTAGAATCTTCTAATAACTTTAAAGTATCTCAATAGGTTTGAGATTTCAAGGGTGCCAGGTTCTGTTCTTGCTGTTTCTTCAAAGTTTTTTACATTTTTCAAACTTATAAAATTGCTTTTCCTTATTTATTGAAGGAAATCTTTATTCCTATAAGTTAAACTTATAAATTTAATTCTACAGGGTTCCAAGATCTACTTCATCATTTCTCAACATTCATATTTTTCCTTTAATTTCAGAAACAGTACAGTTGAGTTGTGTTTTAAACTTCAAAATCTCAACATTTGCAAAGTCGAGACCCCTATATATAGATTTCTGTGCATTGGAAGAAAGCTGCAGATGTTTGAACACATATTTGATAGACATTGAACCTACAAATATTGATAAGCAAGTGCATATCAATATGGTCCATAAGGGAATTAGATTTGAGGCAAACAATTGCTTCCTCTCTCTAGATATTGCTAGGAGAGTAGAATGTCAAACGCCAAATGGGAGAAAAATGTATAGAGCACGAAGAAGTTTTTTCAACTCATTCAATCTTATGAAATTTTAATGTTGTATTTTATTGAAAAGTTTTTACTTTGACATGTAGACCCTAGGCCTGCATCATAAAAATCCTCCCAAAAGCAAGCTCTAGTTGATAGGTGGTTCTATGGTACAAATAAATTTTAATAGCATATCTTGAATTTTATATTGTTGAAATTCTCGACTGTTGATTGCTTTATTCCCAGTGAATGGATATGACAGGGAATCCATACAAGTCATATCCAGGACATTTATGGTTCTTAGAGAGATTCATGTTGTATCACTTCTGTATATAGATCCATGAAGGAGCCAAGGCAATAATGATCCATATCACAAGGATATCCAAGGGGGGAAAGTATCGAATACCATAGATAAGATGAGATAGAGAAGAATGCAACATAGCTAGAAATTAAAGAGAAAATTGATAAAAAAAACTGCAAGGAGAAGGTAAAAAATATAAGTATAATATTCAAGCAAACATAATATTACATGGCATGAAGTTGAACACAGTGTCTTGGAAAGTTGTAATAATAATCAGAGCAACTACTCTTACAAAGTTGTAAGAACGAAATGCTTTACAAGGTTGAATTGGAAGTTGTCTTTAGACTATTCAAGTTGCAAAGGACCAAACTCACAGCAGTGAGTTAGTGAACTCACTAGACTGCCACTCATTGTTTACAAGAATAATTATCCACTGTATACATTAATCAAATCCATGTCAATTCTGGCAGCAATGCTTGGGCTCTGCGCGTAAGGAAAGGAGACATAAGAAAATGCTTACACTCTGCAACAACTTACACCCAGATGAGATGATGGAAGAAGCAGTGGCAGATGAATGTTTATGCATTAAGTTGAGATAGATACAATTATTTTTAAAGGAAATGTACCTAAATATCGAATTGTTCATTTGCAAAGCAGGGCTCTTTTTCTAATGTTGACATAGCTGTGGTCTTATCTATTACTGTCATTTTGTGAAGAGACATGAAAAAGCAATAGGGACAACGTTAAATCCTGGCTGACTTTGATGGAAGGGTACTCCATGCTCATGCATTAATGTTAATGCATTATTTCAAAAATATCTCAATCTGGTCAGAAAAGAGGTCATCTGAGAGGTGAAACAATTGACCTTCTTTTCTGAATGTGTAATTTACATAACTATATACCCATAGCCCTGGTACGAGAGGACAAAGAATGGTCATCATCTCCGACATAAAGGAACAGGCAGACGATAATGGAAGAAATGGAAAAGAGCCAGTCTCACGTAAGGGGTGAACCATGTGCATCAACATAACAAAAAATAAGGTTAGAGCATCCACAATAATTACTACATATGGAGTGAAACATATAAGTTATTTACATTTTTCAAACTTATAAACAGACAAGCCAAATTTATGGGCTTTCATGCTACAACATAGATGGTTTGGCCAAAAAGTTAACTATAAATACAAAACCACTTATCAATAGCAATAGCCATGACCTGGAGACAAGGATTTCTTAGCATGTTAATAATGAAATGGACAAAACAATCATTTGCCTTGATTTAAAGAGGAAACAATTTACAGATAGGAAAATGTGACAAATTACAGAAATATGCGACGAAAGTGAAAGATAATTAAATAGCCATTAAATCATACTTAAAACAGATTGAGAAAATCACTATAATGCTACATAAAAGCCAAATAAATGATTCCTATATTATTAACTTTTATGATAGGAACAGGTCTGATTGCCTTGGATGATTTTTCAGTGATGGTCATTTTTATATGGTCCTGGGCAGTGCAAAAAACAAATTATTTTCCTTTAGCTCAGGGACGCAACACAGACTCAGCAATTTTTACTTGTTACATATTTTGTATTGCTGACAGGCGACTTTTAACAAGGAATTTTGTGGATAAATAACCACTACATAGTCAGGTGATACAGGCTATCTTTCTTGAAATATGTAGCAATGACATAATGTGGCCTAGATCTAGTTCCTTTTTGGGCATAATATGCCTTTGAGCTATCTAGAAATGCAATTGGCATCTACTCTATTGTATTTTGTTTTCTCATAATGATATACAAGGTTTTTTTCCTTGAAAAGAAAGGAACAGACCTGATCAGTCTAAAAGGCATAAAGAATACCATTTTGAAATTAATAAGATGATAGCAGACATAAACTATATGTCCTTAGTGATCCTGTTATATGCATTACTATTTGCAGATAGTTGGTGGCAAAAAAGTCTACACCCAAGGTAGTTTGAAATACAATAAAATAATTATTTTCCAGGCCAATGAAGAACCCCAAAAAAAACTCACCTTCACGTTTAAACAAATCTTGGAACAAGCCCTTCAAATATGCATAATCTAGCATGTCATCAAAAGGCAGAGAGTTGCAATGCTGATAGTACAATGCAAACTCTGTCGAATGGGACTTCCATAATGACTGGACAACAAAAGTTAGTCTAAATAAGTGTCAAATTAATTTCAATGTAAACTACAACATCAAAATAATAAGAAGGTAAAGAACAATGATTTACTTCAATAGGAGTAGCTATCTTCTTCTAACATATTTTATCATACTCTTGCTTCTTATTTGATACCTTTAGACCTTGTTCCTTCAAAAGTCTTTAAATTGTTTTTTCGTCTTCACTAGAGAAACCCATCTAAACTCAGAATCTGATCATTTTGTGCACTTGTGCATATGATATAACACAGGTTTATATGATGGTAATTCTAAAGTTTGTGTATCCTTTGCATTGATTTTGATAACATTTTGAAATCCAAATTCGGCTGCCAAGATTTCATTAATGTTAATAACATAGTGGTTGCCTCCACTCAGTACTCTGTACTTGTAATTAGATGTTTTGGTTTTCAATTTACTTTGTACAATTGCCGCTAATATATTGATATTGTAATGTTGTGGTTTCATGTCGTGGCGTGGTAATACTGCAGGCGAGTATTATGAGTACCATCATATGGAGTGGCAGAGATTGTTGAACAACGTTAAGAAGTGCACTGCAGAATAGTTAGTCAGAGGTGGAGGAGCTGTGGCAAGTGGATCAAGACTGTGGCGAATATAACGAATCAGAAACAGTTGGAAAGTGCATGCGATCACCGACGTATATAGAGGCGCCATATTATTTTTTTAAATCCATCTATTGTTATGTGTTGTATTACCATGTGCTTAGCACATATGTATGGATGCTCGATTTTAATGAAGATCCGCGTAAATGAAATTTAAAAGGTTTAAAGTTATTTAGAACACTTTTGTCGGGACTTGTGGGCCATAACCCACAGGCGCAGGTTCGAAATTTCCACATGAAAGGGGATTTTGGGCTTACCCCAAGATCTCTTTTCATCAAGTGGTATCAGAGCAGGGAAAGTTTCCTGCGAGGAGAAGGATTCCAAAGAGAAAGAAGAAGAAGCGGGAGGTACAGTTGGTTAAGATGGAGAGTTTGTGGTCTTACTGTCATGCAGATGGCGACAACGGAAGGTGAGAAGATTTGCAGCAACCTAGAGCAAGGTGTGCTCAATTGGTTCCAGAGAAGAGAACCAGAAGGATGCCAAAAGACCGAGTGCGGAGGGCTTGGTGAGGTATCGTGTAACAGAAGGAGACTATTACTGCAGAGGTTGGTTGCAGCTCACGGAAGATCATGAAGGCAGTTCCACTGAAGAGATATAGTGGGTAGAATTGTTGAGGACCAACGGAAGTATATGACCAGGAGGTCATCAATATTTTTTACCTCGAGAGTCTAGTGCAGGAGCATCTGACCCTTTTCTTAATTAAAGAAGAATCCAAGTGGAGCGATGAAGACGTGGACAACAAAGCTGAATTAAAGGAGGAAAATATGGAAAATTTGCTTTAAAATAGATTTAAAGCGGAAAAGATGTGATCATTGCATTAAGATAAGCATGAATCGAGATCCTGGAGCGAGGAGGACGTGGACAACGTAGCTGAACGAAGAAAATCTGCTTTAAAATGGATAAGATGGATACGACTTACTATTGTTATCTGTGTGCATGTATTTTTGAGAGATTTTTGTAACAGATTCACGCCTTTGTAAATGCTTTATAAGCATGTTTGTATGCATGAGATGGGGGGCGCGCAATATAATGCTACACAAATTTCTAGACAATATTACGAATTTACTTATTTAAACTATTATTTTATATTCATCTAAATCCACTTAACATAATAAAATGAACTAATCTTGGTTTAATTAAATGTACTTTTATAACTTTTGTGACTGTTTTGTCTTTTAAGTTTATTATTATTATGGTTATTGTTTTCTTATCTTTTTATTTTAATAAATGAATTGTAAGTTTAAATATTTTAATTTTTGAGATGCGTTTTTGTTAACTATCTTGGAATTCAACTATATAATTAGTGAGTTTTCAATTTTTCATATAGATCAATTTACAGTTTTGCCCTTTACCTTAAAAACTATTCATTACCATTAATCCTTAATCTAAAGAAGTGCAAACAACTATTTACCATTCCAGCAACTATTATAAATTCTTGAAAAATGTTTAAACAAACATATCTATTAAAATACGTTAAAAAAATAAGTAATGATAATATCAAAACTCTCAACACATTATTGATCGCGAGACCATAATTTTAATAAAGAACATATTATCTCATACACATGATTGATGAAAAATATTCCATATAACCTAATTATGTTCCAGATACAACGTTCATAAACGTACCAAGATTGAAGCTTAAAGCTTTATAATGATTTAAAGAAAACCTCTCTTTGAAATCCAAATTCGGCTGCCAAGATTTCATTAATGTCAATAACATAGTGGTTGCCTCCACTCAATACTCTGTACTTGTAATTAGATGTTTTGGTTTTCAATTTACTTTGTACAATCGTCGCTAATATATTGATATTGTAATGTTGTGGTTTCATTGGCAGCTTTAACAATAATGAAGCTAATTTTGTTGCTTGATGGTAACATTCTCAAAATTATAGACAGCAGATCCATGAACCAAAGTTGATTACGATGCAGTTAATAGACAAATACCTTTTGCAAATTGCATTGACAAAGCGAAAATCAGCTAGCTTCAATTGTCCGGAACTAGCTCAGAGAACATTCTCAGGTTTTATATCCCGATGGACAATGCCCAACTCATGACAATATTTAGTGACCATTATTAATTCCTTGATCAAGTTTTCTGCCTGATGCTTAGAGTAGCATCAAATCCTAGACATCTTGTCAGTGAGGCATCCACCAGAGCATAACCGCATCACAAGATGCCAATATTCTTCATATTCATACACCGCTTCGAGTGAGACAACTTTAGAATGGCCTGACAGATGCTGCATAATCTCAATCTCCTTATACACATTTTCTTTAGTCTTTTTGGGGAGGGTCTTACAGGCCAACTCTTCCCCAGTAGCTTTGATCTTGCACATTCTCACCAAACCAAATCTGCCTTGTCCTAACTCGAGGCCGAGATCATAATCTTGTTCAATCTTTCACTTCCTACCAGTCTGGGTAGAATCAAGAATACAACCAACCTTTCTCTTGAATCCTCTTTCTGGTGAATTAGGTAAACAACCCCTTCTTGGAAGAGGAGGAGAAATAAAAACTGGTGTAGGATGCAAATCTAAGAAACCCAATTCTTGACCCCTCATCTTTTCCATTATTAGCTTCCTCTGCTGTTGGAAAGAAAGGTGCAAGGCTAATGATGTGGAATACTTGCCATTATTGCCTAGGCGAGCTTTGTTTTCTGAATTGACATGGTCTACTACTGCTCCTCTTTTCTGCTTCCTTAGCAATGAATCCATTTCAACTATGGACTCTGCCAAAAAAATTTAACTGTTAGCAGATGTGAGACTGCCATATTGCTAACATGCGAATACCCATGTGGACAGCGAGTTACATGAAACCCTTCCAAATCACAAAAAGTTTGATGAAAAAGTTTGACACGTGTTTCTTACCACAGACACGTTATCAACTGCATGAACCAAGTTGGTCAAATGGGGCCCGTTCATCTGACTACGTGTGGAAGTTTTCCATTAATGTTTTATTTGGGATAAGTTTCAGCGAGAACCAGGACGCCCGATTTTCATCTCCTTGCTAATCAATAAACTCTGTTAATGTTCGTTGAATCTTGAATTGTCCATCAAATCTTAATTACATTTTTTCTAGAACAGAAGCTGCTGTCACTGTCCGTCCATTAAAGAGAAGACCGAGAAGCGTCTGAGAGTGCGACCATTATATTGACAGAAATACTAGCAATAACGACGAGTCCATTGGCTAATTAGGTAGGTATGCTGTGCATTATTTCCGAAATTTGTTCTCTGTAAATGGATGAATTTAGCAGGACGTGAAATCTTGATGGATTCTTTTTTATCATTTTAGATGGGAAGAGCTATTTCGGATGATAAAATGGCCAGTTCTAGCTCTGACAGAAAAGTGTCGACAGTAGCGGGGAAATCTGTCATGCTGCATGCCTTTTAGCTTTTAGCGTTTAGCGTTTCAGGTAATTTTTAATTGGCAAAATACGACTTATTTTTCATGGATCCCTTTTTCACTATCGTTGGCCATAGGATACATGTAAGTCTGAAGCCCAGAGAAAGGCAAGAGAATGAGAGCATCTAGTTAGCACAGAAAGTAATCTCTCATCCTGAGACACACAAATAGCTACCCATTTCTCTACCCATCGGACCTATTTGGCCCTGAATTTGTTGGATTTTGGTATGGGGTTTATACGAGGTCAAGATTGCTGGAAGCCTCAGTTAAGTTCTTCATAAATTTTTTCTCTTATAAATAGTGGTCTATATTAGTATTCGCTACAAAAAACAATGTTGGCCGTGGGTTTGATTCTCATTCACGTAAACAAGCACATTATAGGTTCTATTGCTAGTGAGAAAAGGGCATGCTTTTACTTATTTTTAGCTTTAATGGGGAATTTTTGCTCACGAATGCATTCTTATGTAGCCTTTTTGTTATAGGGTTTTAATGATTTCGTCTGATTAATGGGGTAAAACGTACATGCCTTATTGTTTTATAGTTGTGTCGACGTGCCCTCGTTTCTAATGTAATTACAATAGCTGTATGTATTGTTTTTTCCCTTTTCGTAAAGTGTTTTAACTTGTTTAACTAAATTTCGAAATTCAAAATTGTTTTTTGAAGAAACATAACAAAAACAAGCCACTGTAATCATTTTTATAATGAAAAGTTATGGTTTTTTTAGGCTGACAAAAAATAATAATTGAATTTCGAAATTGTACCTCCAGGGGCAGATTAACGGGATAAGATAGGCGACAGTGGATCAACGAAGAAGTGCAATTAGGCTTTGTCTTTCTCTTCTTTTCTTCTGCAAATAGAACTAGCTGGCTTGGATGTGAATTGAATTGAACCAGTACACAATGGTGACAAGTGTAAACAAGTGTGGAGGCAAGAAAAAACTTAGGATAAAATAACTTGCCCTCACTAAAATCACATCGGGGCAAGAGACGCTTGCAATAAGAGGGTGAAATCGAAAGTTTGGTTAAAATTTTCTTGATCCAAATCGCCACCAATAAACTTTGCTTAAAATTGCTTACTAGAAGAACTAATCACTGGTCAATGCTCCATAGAATGCTATAGTCCCTGTTATGCCGGAGGCAGGGACTAATAATTAATAATATTATGCAATTGTTGTCGTTAATCTATGTATGGAGCTTTTGATTCCAAGAGTACCATTTCAAATGTTTTAATAGTTGGCCTAATGTGTAAATCATGTCTAGCTCCACCGTGGTTGGGGCTTGTTTAAATTCTGGGTAAGTTTAACAACAATTTTTTTCTTAATAAGGCTCAATTAGGAAATGAATTTTAGAGTGTTACAAAATTATTTTTTGTCCATCGCATCGGGAGTCACTTTGCTGTTCCTAAGCTGCAATCGTGTAAAACAATGATCTCTCTTCCTGCACAATCTGTTTTGGCTCAATTAACTAATTACCCTAGTCCTCTGGATTGTATTTAACTGATATATTTGTCGTCCATAGCATTTGGAAAATTCCCTTTGGTTAGTAGCCATCGTGTAAAACAACGATGTAACATATTTTGATTCAGTTGATTAATAACCTAATATTTCTGAATCTATTAAAATAAAATATTTACCATAATAAAGAATTTGGTTAACTATTCTTTAGATATGAAGAACGTGTTATGCAGAAAACTAATTTTTTATAACAATAAAAATATTATTTTTAAACATTTACTCATGTTTTTAACAAATTAGATATATGTACATGTATTGAATAATGTTTTTCATGTGAAATCACAATCTATTATTGTAATATTATTGTAATTTTATAGCTAGTCTAGAATCATCTTAATTCCACATTTATCACACATAGAGACGGCTCAAATCATTCAAGTAGAGATCAAATCTCTCTCTCTTTTCCTCTCTATATCACCTACAAAACATACACACTCTATCTCCATATCTCTCCACATTTCACTCTCTCTCCATATCGATCTATATATCTATCTCTCCCTCCCTTTTCCTCTCCCTCTCTTTCTCTTCCCCTTATCTTCCCTTTCTGTCTCTCATTCTTCCCCTTCTCTCCTTATCCCCTCTTATCTCTCTCCTTCTCTCACTCTCCTCTCTCCCTCACTCTCTATCCATATCTCCCTTTGCATACTCTCTCTCTCTACTTTTCTTTTTTATGTCTTTCTTCTTCCCTTCCTCTCCCTACCCCTCCTACTTTGTCTCTCTCTCCCTCCCTCCCTCTCTCTTTATCTCTCTCAAGTTATCTCTTTTCCTTCCTCTCTCTCCCTTTCTCTCCCAACTCTCTCTCTCTCTCTCTCTCTCTCTCTCTCTCTCTCTCTCTCTCTCTCTCTCTTCCCTTCCAAATATATCACTATCTTTCTCCCTATCTCCTTGTCTCTCTCCCCTTATCTCCCCTCCATATCTATGTATCCTTCTCTCTCTTTTTCCTTTCTCTCCCTCTCTCTATCCTCTTCCTTTCTCTCTCTTCCATCCTCTCCTCTCTCGCTCACCCTCTCTCCATCTCTCCCTTGTCACACACTCTCTCTCCACGTCTATCTCTATGTCTGTTTTCTTCCCTCTATCTCCCCCCTCTAACTCCATCTCTCTCTCTCCCTCCCTCTCTCTTTCTCTCTCAAGTCCCCTCTCTCCCTTTCCCTACTACCTTTGTCTATCTTGGCCCCCCTCTCTCTCTCTTTCTCCTCCAACTCTATCCCTATCTCCCTCCATGTCTCCTTACATCTCTCTCCCACTTTCCCCCCTCCATCTATATATTTTCCCTTTCTCTCCGTCTCTCTCTGCTCTCCTTCTCTCTATATTCCCTCCTCTCCTCTCTCCCTCACTCTCTCTACATCTCTCCTTTCCCTCTCCCTCTACTACTATCTCTCTATGGATGTGTTCGTCCCTCCCTCTCTCTCCCCCTCCAACTCCAACTCTCTCTCTATTCCTCCCTCTCACATTTTCTCTCTCCCTCCCATCATATCTCTCTTGGTTCCTCTCTCTATCTCTCTCTCCCTCCTCCCCATCATGCCCTCCCTCTCTCTCTCTCTCTCTCTCTCTCTCTCTCTCTCTCTCTCTCTCTCTCTCTCTCTCTCTCTATCTCTCTCTCTACCATTTAGCTATGTCACTATCTCCAGTCCTCTCTCCTTATCTCCCCCCCCTCCATCTCTCTCTCTATCTCTCTCTTCCCCCCCCTCTCCCCCTCCATCCATATCACTGAGAATTGTCACTTTAAGTAATTAATGCTGCATGTAAAGTCTAATATATTTTACATTTTAAATTTTGATTGTGAAATGAGTTATTGTTTTTATGCATGTGGTATTGAGAAGGCATGGTATTGGCCCACAGTATTGTAACAAAACTTATTTATAATTTAATAATATCCATGGTAATGTGGGTATGAATATGCATGGTGAAGTTTATTGTAGATATTAAGTTCTTATGTTCTTGTTAATTAATATATTTTTTATGGAATCATTATTAATCCCTTCTAAGGGAGGACTCTAGCAATAAAAGTTTTATATGATCACTATTATTTTAGCATTAATCAATAAAAATTACATTGCTTAACTTTTAAAAATCACTACAAAAAACGTGTCATTAGTGCTCGAAATAGCATAAAAAATTAGTGTATTTGAGCTTGCAAATTGATTCAATTGGTGGTGCAAAACTCGCCGCTACAATGAATTTTAACTTGGGCATCAAAAATATCACCCATAATAGCACCATAAATACTGCCAAGTTTAGAACCAAGAATTATTTCTTGCATTATTTTTTCCATGGTTGGGCCTGTTCGTACTTCTAGTTTTGCTCACAATTGTGCTCCCTATTTTGATTCTAGTATGACATGGAAGCTAGCTTCGTTTTTTTGTTTCTTAATTTATGCCATGTTATGCTTCCATTATAATGTCATTTGTTGGTTCGAGTTTTTATTCCAATATTGCATCGCTTGTTGCATCTTTCTTTGCTTCCATTATGGAACCCTCTTTAACTTCTGATATGGCTTCCATTATAGTGGCTTTTGTTGCTTCTAATACTGCATCCATTGTTACTTCTTGGTTTTCTACCTCAATGCCTTCTTTGTTTGCTTCTTAGGGATTGCCAAGTTGGGATTATAATGTTGCTTCCATTATTACTTATTTTTTTGCTACTTGAATTGGATTTCTTTTTTTCTTCTAACGTAATTCAAAGTTTGGCTACTAGTATTTCTTCCATTATTACTTCTTTGTCTGCTACCTAATTTATTTACTTTTCTTCTTAAGTATTGCCAAGTTTTCCTTCCAAAATTTCTACTACTGTGCTTCTATTTTTCCTTCCATTGTTGCTTCATTTTTTTCTTTCTTGTCAGCTTCATGGTTTTCTTCCTTTTAGTTGTAATGTTTTCTTCCTATTAGTGCTTGGATTTGATTCTTTTTTAGGTCCAGGGTTTACATCCTTTTTAGCGTGGGGATTTGCTTCAATATTAGCCTCTAATTTTGACTTTTGTTAAGTAAACATTTCAACTTCCTATTTAGAGCTAGTGATAGCTCCAAGTATCACCTCCAATTTAATGTCAAATTTTACTTCCATTTTAGAGCCACACTTTGCTTCCATTTTAAAAACTCATGTTGCTTCCTTTATAACTTCCATTCATTAATTTAATATTTTCCTTTAAATTATATTATTTAAGTATATCATTCCTCTTAAATAACTTATACCATTATATATTAATTCATATTGCATTAGAAATATTTTACAACCGATAATATATAAAGAAGTTTTAGGGAAATGGACATTCGGACAAACTAACAACATTATTATATTTATTAAATCTCCATCACAATAAAATCTACAACATCGATTTTTTTGTTTGATATTCATCACTTAATTACATGAATAAAGTATTATAAAGAGTAACAAGATTTTATAATGGCATGCACCATGAGAATCAGTGCAGTAGCAGCCATAAATTATTTTATGTGTGTATTATTAATCGACATAAATTAATTAGTATAATTTTGCGACTAAAATTAGAAAAATGTGATACAATGTGCATGTTCATCTAATATGAAAACACAAAGTTACATGTTTTAATTACAATACTAAATAATATCAAGTAAAACTATAAATAATTTCTACCACATAAATTATATTATATGAGATTTCATGTATTATAATATGAGTTTCCGACATAATATTGGTTGAACAACAATTTACACATGAAATATTGTTTCATCACTTCAAAACATTATCATTGTGTTTCCACTGAATTGTAAGTGAATTCACCAACTCTAAAGACTTGACCATCAATATGTATGTATGTGTCTCATGCAGGATATTGGATTTAAAGTTATTAGTAGATGAATTCTCTTTTCTCTCTCTTTCCGCATTCATCGCTCCAGTTTTATTGTTCTCCTTTTCTTCAATTCCTGCTTCTTATCATCAATACTAAGTTCCTCTTCTGAAAATTAAAGAAGATACAATGCAAATTATATGACATCAAATATTATGAACACTTGAATATAAATTACACTATACTATAAAGGATTTATACGAAATATAGCTCAAGATCAGCAATGCCAATTCCATTTTGCCTCAGAATGGTAGGAAACACGAAAAAGATTTCTTCAGTTGAGTGATAGTGGCCACTATGTGGCTAGATGACTTATATAAATAAAGAAAATAAAATGTCAACATAGAAAAGAGTATCTTAGGAACTTAGTGTTCAAACTTCACAAAAATCTTAGGCACAATCATGCCAACTAAGTCACATATTAAAAAGCTCAGTTTGTAGATAACTTGTGAAAAAAAATGGAAAGAAAAAGACAACATATAATAAACAATGTATGAAAACTAGTTGGAAAATTGTATCATAGAAAAAAAAAAAGTTATCCTATGGTTACCCATACACATGGCTGGCTAACATGCCCCACTATGCCTCTCAAAGCATGCAATTATGAATGTCAAGGGATGCACACTTAAAATTAGTATCTTAAAATAGTGCATGCCTGGTATGCAACGGATATGGTTAACTATAAATTTCCAAGCTCATCATATTAGAAAATAGCATTAATCTCTCTAATTGAACCCTATAAAAGGGTGAGGATGGCATGGAAAAACTGAACTTGACAATTTGGAAACAAATACCCCAAATATGTTAGAAAGAATGGAATAATGTTGTATGTCATATGGAATGAATCTATAATTACAAAAATTGATATAAGATAACAATCCTACTCATGATTTAAAGTAAAAAATCCTACCAACTAATAGTCAAAATGAGAAGACAAGAAACAAACTATAAATGAATAACCACAATTTCCTACATTGGATATCTTTTGTAAATTCCCATGATGAATTTTAAGATAATTTTGGAATTAAATATCAATTTTTTACCCTCCAAAACCAACATAGAGATCATGATTAAACACAGGTATATCTTTGATTCAATGCATCATAAATCTCTCAACTTTTAGCAATTATTGAATTTCCTCTTTTACCTATAGTTAATGTAGCAACTACATAAATACGATATTATTTACTGTTGAATCATTAATCCATAGCAAGTACATGTTATTTTCAGTCACTCATAAATTTACCCTTCCCTCACTTTTCAAACTGTCTAGTGAGAGTTTATAAAAACATGGTCTTTTCCATTGCCAATACAAGACACATTCTAAAAGATTGCAAAAATGTTTGTCTTGACATACTAAACAAATTTTCTACATCAGCTTTTAGTTCCACGGAAAACTACACCTCAGATATTTGATGCCTACTTGCATTGGCTTGATTTTAAAACATTCTTAAAATAATATACATCTTCCTTCCCTAAGGTTTGTTCTTACCTTTCTACGGAACTTCATTGGCTAGATATATGAACAAATATTTCCTTGAATCCTTTGGTCCTTAGAGCAATTTCCTTTAAGGACTAATAAGTTCCTTAAAGTTTTCATAAGAAAATAGCCCCTTTGACTTTTTTCTTTTGACCTGGAAAATCCATACTGTTAGCTTACTTAAAATACTTCAATACCTTCAACTTGATAACCATTACTTGCGAGTACAACAAGTCACCTATTTATTTAACTTCTTCTTATATATTTCCAAGAGGAATCCTAGGTTCTCCATTATAGAATCATAGAGTTGTGAAGGTTCTCAATAACATTTCATTTTCCTTCCATTAATGTATCATGTTTAATGTAATTAACAATATCATCCCACCTTAAGGAACATTGTCTTCCTCTTTCAATTCCACAATTCACTCTCATCGTTGCTTTCCATTATCTTCAATCCATGTTCATATCTTTCCAGAAAAAAAAAAAATTCATTGGTATCACCTAATACGAATGTTATAACTACCCCATGCAACATTTATTTAATAGCTTCACATTAGAGCTTAAACATCAACCCATCCATCAACAAGTGACCTATTTTGAAAGAGAGACACAACATTTATGTTGAACACAATGTGGTTAATCACTATATTCCTTTGCAAATTCCCTCTTGCAAAGTTCAAAAAGAAATATTAGGAAGTTAATAGTACATATTACCTCCACCATGATGAAAATCACCCAAATTTGAACCACCAAATAACATTATCAAACCCTTCAATTATTTTGGGAGAATGTCTAATTCTAACTTCCACATTATATCCTTTCAAAGACAAGTTACTAGCTAAAAATAAACATATATATCCTTATGATGAGGATGAATATCTATCATTTACAATGGATGACCAAATTATTTCCACATACAACATAAATAAGTTTAGCATAACGTAAAACACATGAATATCTAACAAGCGTTCAAATGGAGGATAGACAATTGGAGTTCATAAGTAGGTGGCAGTGCCTAAGGGTATGCAGGAGGAGGACCCTTCTAGTAAAGAATTGGTAGGATATATGAAAAATATCCCTTCCATGAAAACATTTTACATAGCAAACTTACTTTTGTATAGTTGATTTATGATAACACTATAAATACCATGCACACTCAAGTAGGTCAACTCAAAAATTTGATCCAGATGTAGCTAAAATGAAATGAGATCTATATAAGAGATGAATAAATCACCATACAAAATCAAACTTTTCAGGAAAACATGAACATCTTGAAAGTTAAATGTTGACATGTTATAATTCAAGATATTATTTTTTGATAAATTTCAAAAGAATAGATGTAAAAGGAACTGAAATAAAATACTAATGTATATCAATCCAAGTAATCAATAACATTCATTGTGTTTTTCCACAAAATTTCCCTTAGTATTCTCCATGAAATCCCGCTACATGACCATTGGCTCCCAACTCAATCCTGATGTGTCATCCAACAAATTTTGTGCAATCGCAGGCTCATCCCTAATCCAAAGCTTTTGAAAATGTTGAATATTCTCACACTCAATATCCTGAATAGTTGGAAAGTACATGTAAATCTCAATGATATCCTTCTTGTTAGATACTCTCCTCAAATTATCAAAAAGTTCAATCTTATCCTGAGAATTAGGCTTGAAGCACAAAGGACATTTCTGGGAATCCCTTGATGTCTCTGAAAACTAACAACTACTAAAATTGTTTTGTGCTTTCTCATAAAGTTCTACAACCCAATTCGATTCAAGCATTCTCATTAACCCTAACAAATTATTTCCACAACCACCATCTTATTTGTGTGGGCATGGAATAGAACCATCACAATTAAATTTGCAATTTGAGAATGGTTTAGGAAGATGTGTGGTGTGGCTAAATCACAAACGCCAACCAACGTTCCAAACTTTTGCTTCCTTTCTATTTTCTTTTGTTTATGATTCTCTAACTCGACATAATGTCAATTTTCAAACTTTATGGTATAAACCATATTTTTAAAGCTAATACAGTTTTTTGTTAGGTCCACATAATACTAGTGTATTCCCATTATTATTAATGCTAGTGTAGACGCTATTGTTATTGTTGTGTGCATGTATTCCCCATGTTTTTTTTTCTTGTTCCCAATGGAAACCCACTATTGTTATTGTTGTGCCCTTACATTATTATTGTTACACAGGATATAATTATAGTATGACCCCTTAAACTCTTATATATACCAAGTAGGTCTTGTCATTTGTATCATCCAATAATTTCTAATTTATGTAATATAAAGGAGGTTTACCCCTTGAAGAGGATACTTTTTAAATTGTTGATCTATCTTTCTATGAGCTGGTTGCATAACATTTAGAATCAAAGCTTTGGATTCTAGGGTTTCACTATTGCAAATAGGTCATTTCAGAATTTTTGATATATAACATTTTTATACGATGTTTAAGAAGCTGATATTTTAACAATTTGAAGTCGAAATCATGATGAACCCCTTGTGAAAATTCCAGATCCTCGTTCGCTATAATTTCAGAGATATGGTCTGATGAAGTTAGGGTTTTTCCATGCTCTAAAATTCAGTCTCAAATAGGTGACCTTCGAAAAGTCATCCTAACATCCTCTACAAGAATCATATTTGAATTTCGTAAAAGGTAGCCCAGATTGCATGGAATGTAGTACTTTTTTTATCATTTTCAAGGAAATAGTTCCAAATATTGACATAGAGCACTCCGTACAAGTTCACTATATTGAGCCAGTCTATAATCAGGTCATCGTGGGAGATGGTGAATAACTTTATGTTGAAGAATCCAAATTTTGTATGACTTATGGAATTGGAAATAAGACTCAGAGGACTACCAAAGTACTGAATTTGAGATCTTGGAGAGACAAAATTATAGAGATATAATAGTTCCAATATATAGCTCCAAAAAGCAAGCAAAAAAGGTGTGTATAGGTTTTTTAATTTGCATAATTTTTGTTTGAAAAATTAGTTTGAAGTGATTCAAGGGGAATAGTGAAGCATAGATATCAATTTTCGATTCTAAAATTCTTTGAAACAAAAAAAATGGACACACCTAGTAAGAAACTAGAAATATCTTCTGTGACGCATGAAGAAGAGGAAAAAATGCAGCATGATATATCAAATTTACAAAACCAAGTGTAACAAATTTCGCTCTCGCAAAAAGTAACGAAAAATGAATTGGAAGACGTGATGAATGTTTAGATAGATGGTATAAAAAGGGAAATGGGAGCTTTGAATGATGGTTTAAAAACAAACATGGAAGCAATGATGAATGTCAAGATAGATGTGTTGAAGGAAGGTTTAACAAAGTTGCTAAAAGAAAGGCTTCCCAGTGATGACAAGGTAATCCATGAGAATCATGATGAGGACAAAAGGAATATGAATTATGATTTTCGAGACTCCAATGTTGGGTTTAAGAACCACCACATTTGAAAGATAGATATCAGGAGTTTACTGGCAAGGATCTGGTAACATGGATACTATATATGGAGCAATATTTTTATCTCAATTATCTGAAACACAAACAAAAGTTACCTATTCCAAATTTATATTTAGAGCCCAATATTTTTTTATTATTTCTCTTAAAACAGTTGTCACTTGGTCAATTTTTACCCAAGAAATGATAGCAAATTATGAGGATACAAAGAGAAACATGTTATTTAGCCAATTGATAAATCTCAAACAAAATGGACCAATGGTAGAGCACATTGAGGACTTCCAAAAATTGAATATTAGGGTAACTGATATTCCAAAGGAGTGTAGGATTGATGTCTTCATAGGGGGTTTGAAGGATAACATCCAACATGAGGTTCACCTTTGGGAGCTTGATTCATTGGGGAAGACAGTCAAGGTGGATAGAAAAATTATGGAAACAAGGAAGTCTACCACTCACAAGTATAAAGATGGAAGTTTTGCTTATCCTAGCCTTCCAAAACCTTCAAGGTTTAAGCCACAACAATTGGAGCGAAAAAGAGAGAAAGGGATTTGTTACGGTTGTGAGAGGAAATACACAAAAGGTCATAAGTGTGTTGAGAAGAAGAAATTATTCTACATAGATTGTGAAGAGGAGGAAGAAAAGTAACAAGAAACATCAAAAGAGGATGATATACACCAGGAACCAAACCCTAATAAAGAATAAATTACTCCAACCATATCTTGTAATGTTTTTGTAGGAATTACCACTCCTCAAACACTCGAGATAAAAGGATATATCAAGAAGCAAAATGTGATAGTGTTGACCTATTCTGGTACTACTCACAGTTTTATTCATTGTAACATAGATGAGGAATTGAACTGCTTCCTATATCAAGCACGAGAGTGTGAAGTGATGGTTTGAAATAGAGGAACAATAAATTGTTCCGTAAAGTTCCATAATATAAAGTTAACCATCAAGGAATATGTATTGAATAGTCCAATGATTTCCATTACCACGGGTCTTGTTGATGTTGTACTAGGAGTTATAATTGAATAAATAACTTCAAAATGAATAACAACGGGTTGTAATTGAAAAATTATGCTCAGTAGAGGTTCAAACATAAAATCATTTATTTCTTCATTTCCCCAAAAAGTATTACACAATCATTCCAAGGTATTTGAGACTCCCAAAGGCCTCCCACCTATTCATGATCATGATCATTCTATTCATTTGATTCCATGAAGTGTTCCTCCAAACATCAAACCTTAGAAATATCCCTATGCCCAAAGGAGTGAAATTTAACATATGGTTGTAGTAATTCTAGATGTTGGTATAATTCAACCTAGTAAATGCTCTTTCTCTGCTCCATTAATATTGGTGTGCAAGGCCCAACCATGGTGTGTTTTTTTGTATTATAGGGAGCGCAACAAGCTGTTATGAAACTAGCTTGAGGGGGCTACCTTAGAAATGAACAATTCTTGGATGATACAAATGAAAAAACCTCCTTTTTATATATATGAGTATAAGGGGTCACAATATAATCAAAACCGACATAAAAATAATAATATAAGGGCACAACAGTAACAATAGTGGGCTTCTATGGGGCATAATAATAATAATATGGGGATAATAGGGGCACAATAATAATAATAAGGGCTACAACGACAATAGTAATGGGGTAATGACTAGTATTATAGGGACCTAACATGCCCTTCTCCTTCAAAAAAGTGTTGCCCTCAATGCTTGAGTAGTTTTGGATGCTTTCCTATAAAATTTTCATCCTCCCATGTGGAATCTTTAGCGAGTAAGTTCTTGCAGTTGATGATATTCTATGAAATTAATCAATTTCATAGTTGTCAAGTTCATATTTTTATGACTGCTTTAGGTTCCAATATGATTTTTCCTTCCTTGTGAAGTTCTGGTAATATTGTTTGAACTGAGAGCTTGTCACCTATAACCCTCTTTAAGCATAAAACATGGAAAACTAGGTGCACTTAGGAAGCTGCAGGAAACTCTAATTTGTATGCCATAGTACCAATATTTTGCAACACCTTGTATGGACCATAATACTTTGGTGATAATTTATTATCCTTCTTAGCTTGCTTGAGGGACATTTGTTTATATGGTTGTAGCTGTAGGAATACCAAGTCACCTACATCAAAACTTGTTTCACTGCGATGTTGATCTGCCTGTTCTTTCATTCTATTCTGCGCCAAAGTGAGGTTATCCTTGAAGGGTTAGAGAACTTGTTGTTGGTGGTCGATGTGATCTTCCACTACTTGAACCTTATAATTTTCTCTTAAATATGATGTGATCGATGATGGATGATATCTATAAAGTTCCATAAATTGGGTCATTTTTGTTGCAGTATGGAAGGAAGTGTTATACCACCATTCGGCTAGAGGCAAGCATTTGACCCATTTTGTCTCTTTATCGGAGACAAAGCAACAAAGGTATCCTTCCAAACATTTGTTTACTATTTCATTTTTCCCATCAGATTAAGGATCATAAGATGAGCTGTGAGCCAACTGAGTACCAAGACAAGAAAATAATTATCTCCAAAAATTTCCATCAAAAATGGGATCTTTGTCGCTTACAATAGTCTTTCGATTTCCATGTATATTTTGAATTGTCTCCATAAATGCAATAGAAATTGTAGTGGCTTTAAATGTATGAGATAATGCACAAACGTGTGCATACTTGGTAAGCCTGTCAATTACCACCATGATGACACTCTTTCCTTCGGACTTGGGTAAAGATACGATAAAATCCATTGAAACCTCCTCTCAACATTGGCTTAGAAGGGATAAAGGTTGTAATAGACCTGGGGTCTTAATTATTTCAACTTTTTTTTGTTGGAAAACCAAGCATTCTGCCAAAAACTTTTGAATATCTGATTTAAGGCCATCCCAAAAAGCTCCTTCTTAACCGTGTGGTACATTTTTAAAAATATTGAGTGCCCTCTTAAGGGAGAAGTGTGCAACTCCATAATAATCTTTTGTTTTAGTTGGTAATTCTTACCTAGGTATAAGTGATCTTTGTACCATAACGAATCATTTTTCCAGTTAAATGTATCAGATGTACTAGGATATTGTTGTAATTTTTGAATGAGTGCCCAGAATTATCCATCATTCTTCCATTCATCCCTTGCCTCATTTACACAATATATTTGTGTAAAAGAAATGGAGCAAAGATATTCTTCTGCATCCTCATCCTTTCTTGACAGTGCATCTCCCACAACATTTTTCTTCCCTTTTTTGTATATTATTTCAAAGTCATAACCCAACATCTTTGTGACCCATTTTTCCTTCTCTTCTGAAGATAATATTTGTTCTAAGAATTATTTAATACTATCATAATTCATTTTTACCTTTAAGTGTCTTCTCATTAGGTAGGGTCACCATTTTTTAAGTGCTTGTAGTATTTCCAACATTTCCTTCTCATAAATAGCTTTGTGTAAATACTTTCCTTTGATTGGATGAGTGAAAGCAATCGGTCTTTCTTCTTGCACTAAAACAACACCAATTCCATTATGTGAGGCATCACACTCCATAATAAATGTTTTTGTGAAGTTTGGCATAGATAAGACCGGTGTTTGACACATTGGCTCTTAAGATTTTCAAAGGCCTTCATTGCTTCTAGAGTCCATGAAAGTGATTATTTCTTCAATAATTTTATTAGAGGTGCTACTATTTTCCCATAATTCTTAACAAACTTGTGATAATACCCTATCAACCCAAGAAATACTCCTAGATGCTTTATGGATGTGGGGATTTTCCATTCCTTAGTGGCTTTAATTTTTCTAGGGTCTACCTTAACGCCTTGATGAGATACAATATGACCTAGATATCCCACCTCTTGTACTCCAAAAAACCATTTGGAGCTTTTTTCATATAATTGTTTCTCCTCCAATAATTTGAGCACCCAATCAACATGTTGAAGATGATCCTTCCAATAATTGTTGTAGATTAGTATATCATCAAAAAATACTAACACAAACTTTCTAAGGAAGGGTTTGAAAATGGAATTCATCAAACCTTGAAATGTAGAAGGTGCATTGGTAAGGCAAAAAGGCATGACCATAAATTCATAATTACCCTCATGAGCTCTAAATGTTGTTTTCGAAATGTCTTCAGTCTTCATTCTAACTTGATGATATCCTGAATGAAGATCCAACTTGGTACTATATATATGTTATTCCTTTATTCTAATTTTAGTGATGAAGACATCAATCGTTTTCATTGATCGAACATTTTAATCATTTTGTAAAATCTAAATTACAATAATTTGTCGTGAACAGATAAACTAGATCAACCGGAAATACATATCTTCTAGACTTACAACGTTTACCTATAATATGATCGTATAATTAATTAGGTTCTTCGATGTGCAATATGAGAAACATCAAACAAAAAAGACCCAGAGAATGCGCACAGGCACAAGATTGCAGAGGAGATTGCAGCAACAACCACTCTGGGGGCAAGGGGCTACATCTTCCACGAGCATCACAAAAAGAAGGAATTGAAACATGACAACTTTTAGCCACGTGATGATGTATTTTATATAATTATCTTTCCCTCCCTAAAGAAATAATTTGTCATGCTACCACTAATTTCAGTTTTCTTTGTTTCTTTGATTATTTTTTTATTATAGTACGCATTGTAATGTGAATAACTAATATTACTATGCATGCCTCCATTAGCTTCTGATTCCAAGAATACCATTTAAAATGTTTTAATTGTTGGCTTAATGTGTAAATCGTGTCCATTTCCGCTGTGGTTGAAGCTTGTGTAAATTGTGGCTAAGTTTAGCAACAATTTTTCCTTAATAAGTCTAGATTAGGAAATGAAATTTTGAGTGTTACAAAATTATTTTCTTGCATTTGGCATTGGTTCATGTACTTAAGCTTCAATCGTGTGAAACAGTGATCTATCTTCCTACATAATTATTATATTTTCATTGTGATTATTTTAAAATTAATTTCTTCTATTAATCTTATTGTCACACTTGTTAGAAGATATTAAAAGTAATTGAAAATGTGTACCTTTTAAATTTGTAAATCTAGTTATTATAGTTAATATACTTAGTCTCTCTCATTCTCTAATATTAATAGTAGTTTTCTCCAATGTTAATCATTATGACTTATGGAGTGTTAAACTCGAAGTGAGTTTCAATAGTAGTTACTTTCTATTACCTCATTTGAATTTGAATTAAAAGTGACTAACAATGTTGAACTATACAAAATGAAATAATAAGAATATAGGAAATCACAAATAGTTTATAGTTTCAAGAATAAAAAAATTTAGATAAGTGAACATTTTATTTATTGTTGAATTATTGTAACACAAAAATCAACCCACCTAGTCAATAGTTTTTTTGTGCTTACATTGAAATAAATGCAAACTATTAATCTAATTGCTTTAAAATTAATGTACATCATGCATCTACTTACATCTAATCAAGAATCAATGGATCTAGTGCAAACAATCAAATTAGATTATAAATCAACATATACATTGAGATCAATGCATCTAGTGCATGCAATAAAATGTGATTAAAAATCAGCGTCTACAATGAAATCAATGCATTTAGTATCAGCAATCAGATAGGATTAGAAACCAACATCTATATTAAAATCAATGCATTTAGTGCAGATGATGAAATAGGATTAGAAATGAATAACTACATTGAAATCAATGCATCGAGTGCAATCAATAAAATATGATCAGGAATCAACATCTACACTGAAATCAATGCATCTATTTTTGGGAAAATCCAAAATATTCTTGAATTTCTAAATCCAACTTCTTTTACCTTTTGTAAAAGCCTTACTTCCTCTTTCTCTATGGTTAATAATGTTCAATATATATAATACTATATAAAAATATGTCTTTATATCTATGTGTCTCTTTCTTCTTCACTCGTTCTCTCACCTTCATCTTTGTGTGTATCTCCCATCTTATCTCGTTCTCTCTCTCCATCTCCTGCTCTCCCCACTCTCTTTCTCTCTTCCTCTCCCTCACTCACTCTATCTCACTCTTTCTCTCTTCCTCTCCCTCACTCACACTATCTCTTGCTATCTCTCCTTCTTTGTCTCTCTATCTCACCCGCAAAACACACACAGTCACTCTCTCCATATATATCTATCTCTCCCTCCCTCCTTCTCTTTGACTCTCTCTTCCGCTCTCTCTCTACCCCTACCATCTATATATCTATATTCATTTCTCTCCCTCTTTTACTCTCTATCTCACCCGCCAAATATACACACTCTATCTCCATGTCTATCCACTTTTCACTCTCTCTCCATACATATCTATATATTTATCTCTCCCTCCCATTTCCTCCCCCTCTCTTTCTCTTCCCCATCTCTCTTTCTCTCTCCCCCTTCTTTCGTTGTATCCTCTTAGCTCTCTCCTTCTCTCCCACTCTCCTCTCTCCCTCACTCTCTATCCATATCTCCCTTGGCATCCTCTCTCTCTCTCCACCTTTCTCTCTTTATCTCTTTCTTCATCCCTCCCTATCTCTCCCCCTCCTACGCAGTCTCTCTCTCCCTCCCTCTCTCCTTATCTCTCTCAAGTTTTGTTGCTTCCTTCCTCTCTCTCCCTTTCTCTCCCACCTCCTTCTATCTCTCCCCCCATCTCCCTTTCTCTCCCACCTCCTTCTATCTCTCCCCCCATCTCCCTCTCTCTCTCTTCCCTCAAAATATATCATTATCTCCCTCCCTAACTCCTTCCTTCTCTCATCTTCTCTCCCATCCATCTCTTTGTCTCCCTCTCTCTCATTTCCTTTTCTCCCTCTCTCTATCCTATCCTTCTCTCTCTCTTCCCTCAAAATATATCATTATCTCCCTCCCTAACTCCTTCCTTCTCTCCTCTTCTCTCCCATCCATCTCTTTGTCTCCCTCTCTCTCTTTTCCTTTTCTCCCTCTCTCTATCCTGTCCTTCTCTCTCTCTTCTCTACTCTCCTCCCTTACTCACTGTCTCTCCATGTCTCCCTCACACTCTCTCTATGTCTTTTTTATTCCCTCTATCTCCTCTATCCAACTCAATCTATCTCTCCCTCCCTAAATCCTTCTCTCTCAAGTCCACTCTCTCCCTTTATCTCCTACCGCCATTTATCTCGCCCCCCATCTCTCTTTCTCTCTTCCCCTTACAACTATATCCCTATCTCCCTCCCTGTCTCCTTCTATCTCTCCCCCAATCTCCCCCTCTATCTCTATGTCTCTCTATCTATTTTCCCCTTCTCTCCCTCTCTCTCCCCTCTCCTTTTCTCTATATTCCCTCCGCTCCTCTCTCCCTCGCTGTCTTTATATCTCTCCTTTATGAATCCCTCTCTTTCTATCTCTATCTCTCTATGGATTTGTTCTTCCCTCCATATTTCTCCCCCTCCAACTCCATCTCTCTCTCTCCCTCCCATCATCTCTCTCTTGATTCCTCTCTCTCTCTCTCTCTCTCTCTCTCTCTCTCTGTCTATGCCATTTATCTCTATCACTATCTCCATTCTTCTATCCTTCTCTCTCCCCCTTCCATCTCTCTCTCAATATCTATGTTTTCTTCCCTCTCTCCCTCTCCATCCATATAATCGAGATTTATCACTTTGTGCAATCAATGATCCATATAAGGTCAATATATTTTACATTTTAAATTTTGATGGTGAAATGAGTTAATGTTTTTGAGCATGTGGTATTTATAAGCCATGGTATTGGCCCATGGTATTGTAACAAATCCTATTTTCAATTTAATAATATATATGGTAATGTGGGAGTGAATGTGCATGGTGAAGTTTATTGTAGATATTAAGTTTGTATGTTCTTTTTAATTAAATTTAAATATTCTTATGTAATCATTATTACTCCCTGCTAAGGTAGGACCCTAACAATAAATTTTGTGTATGATTGCTATTAGTTTAGCATTAACCAATGAAAGTTATAATGTTTAAATTTGAAATACCCGTTCAACAAAATGGTTATCAGTGATGGAAAAAGCATAAAAAATTACTATGTTTGAGCCTGTCAATTGATTCAATTTAGTGGCGCAAAACCCGATGCTACAATGCAACATCCGTAATAGTGCCAAAATTACTTCCAAGTTTAGCACTGAGAATTGTTTCTTCCATTATTTCCTCCATGGTTGCATTCATTTGTATTTCCATTTTTTCTCCCAATTGTGCTCCATGTTTTGCATCTCATACGACATGGAAACTAGCTTCATTTTTTGGTCTCCTAATTTATGGCAAGTTATGCTTCCATTATAATTTTGTTTGTTGCTTCGAGTTTTTCTTCCAATATGGCATCTCTTGTTGGATATTTCTTTGATTCTATTATGGAACCTTATTTAACATCTAATGCGGTTCCATTATAGTGTTTTTTGTTGCTTATAATATTTCTTCCATTATTACATGGTTTGCTACATCAATGTCTTTTTTATTTTCTTCTTAAGGAATGCCAATTTTGGATTATAATATTGCTTCCATTATTACTTCTTTGTTTTCTACCTGAATTAGTTATTTTTTTTATTTCCAAGGTAATGAAAAGTTTATCAAAGTGACGAGATACGAGCATGTGAGTGGTTAGGCTTTCAGTCCGAAAACCCTAACGTCTTTGCAACAACCCCTTGAAAACAAAGATTCTATCACCTGCGCCTACTACTCTCAAGCATTCTAAAAAAGGTATGAGTACTACAATAGGGGGGAGAGATCCCCTCCTATTGAAACGTAACAGTTAGGGAAATGAGGAATTAAGGAGCAGCAACAGAAGGAAATCACAGTGACACTAGCATAAGACCTCTAGTTCTGGGAGCCTAATGGAAAGCATGATTGAGAGTTTAGTGTCTTCCAAGGGTTGATAAAAAACTGAGATTTTTCATACCCAACAATAAACTAGAGGGATACAAGAAGTATATGAAGGACCATTCGCTAATATGTAAATTTATTGGGGTATGGCCGATAGAAAGGGATCTAGTCAAATGGATCCAACATAAATGGTGGCCAAGAGGCCATATTGAGTGGAAACTAGGAGCTAAATACTTTTTGACAGTGATTTTCACCAACCTAGAAGACAAGGAATGAGTTTTCGAAGATGGACCATACTTTTGAACAACGCGTTCTCTTTATGAGATACTGTGAAGAATGCTATAACCCTGATCAGTGAAAATTCTTAGCAACGCTATTTTGGGTATGATTATTTTCTCTACCGATTGATTTCTGGGATCTAGAGATCTTAGAGGGGATTGGAAATTCCATTAGAAACTTCATCAAGGTTGTAGGTTCCATGAGGAAGGGAAGGTACACCTCATATGCCCAGATCTATGTCTACATGAATATAACACAGCCATTACCTAAATTCATAGAGCTGGAATACTGTGATGAGGTTTGACAACAATCCCTGGATTAGGAGCACATACCTTTTATATTTCATACATTCCGCACATACGGTTACCTATTTCATGAATGCCCTATAAAGGAGAATGAGCCACAAGAAGAACCCAATGCATATGGCTAGAATAAAGCAAAAGAAGACACAAAGGGATTCCAGGAAGTCCAAACAAGAAAAGGAAACCAGAGGAACTGGCCAAATTCCATTCAGTAGCCAAGCATAAAAGGCCTACGAAACCACAATCACTATGGAATCTATTAGGCCCCTATACTACTAGTGTAACCCCTTATTTTTATTAGTACAACCCACTTATTATATTGATGTACCCATGTAGTGCCCATATTGTTACTATTGTGCCACATAGAAGCCCATTATTGTTATTATTGTGCCCTTACATTATTATTATTATGTCGGCTCTAATTATGTTATGACCCCTTAGACTCCTATATATAGAAAGGAGGTCTTTTCATTTTTATCATCCAATAATTGTTCATTTATGTAATGTAAAGGACATTGTCCCCTCGAAGAGGCTGAATTCTAATGCGTTAAGGGGAAAGAAAATGTATTTGAAGGATAGACTTAAACGAGATAAGACGAGCATCATGATAGTCCAAGAAACCAAGATCACTAAAGCAAATCTGAAGGAAATCCTAAAGAGCAACAAACCACATTATGAAGTAGTAGCTCAGGATGCCAGAGGAAGTGTTGGAGGTTTGACTATCCTCTAGAATCTGACATAAATAATATTCGAGGATGGGGTTAGTGTCCCAAGGATACTCTTAGGAAAAAATTTCCATATTGGATCCATAGACTGGGTCCTATTGACAAGGGTTTATGAGCCTCACATTCCAAGGGAAAGGGGGTTGTCCTCGAGAGCCTCACAAAGTTAAGACAAGTATATCCAGAAGATCTCTGGATAGTAGGTTGAGATTTCAAAATAATATCATTGCTAGAAGAAAATAATGTAGGGATCTGTCGAATAGAGGAAGACATGGAGCCTGCACCTAGTGGATCTGCAGACGAATAACGAAGTCTATACCTAGAATAATAGAGAGGGAAGTTCCCATAAAATCGTCTCTCGGTTGGATAGGTTTCTGATCTCAGAGAAAGTCATTAGCAGGGACATCTTTGAGGCCTCAATACTCCCTTGCATGGGATTTGATCACTAGCCAATACGCTTGGATATGGATTTAAAAATCAAACTCGAGAATCATCCATTCAGATTTGAAGTCTTCTAGTTAAGGAATCCCAACTTAATGGAAAAAATAGAAGGATGGTGGAACAACAGTGATGAGAAAGGAAGAAACTACATGCATACATTCGAACTAAAACTAAAGGAGATCAAACACAAGATCAAGAAATAGAACCAAGAATAGTTCGTGTTGGAAATAATACTAAGAGGGGGGGTGAATCAGTATTATCAGAACTATAAAACTTTTTCAATGCTCAGAAACATATACGCTACTTTTGTTAAGTGAACCAGCGTGTACACGCAACTGTGTCTAAGGAAAACAGCGTATAACCAGAAATCTTATAATTCAGTCAGTTTATCTTCAGTTAAGTGCATAAGGACATTATTCACCATATTAAGAGTAAACAGATGCAATAGAACAGATCACACAAAAACCACACACATGAACACCATGATATAAGGTGGAAACCCAATGTGGGTGAAAACCACCTGCTGCAAGTCGTCTCTATCTTTCTTTAATATGAAACTTCAGTTTACAATCATTTTGTACTGGTGCAGCCTTATACCAGTACGCAGGCTACAACCTGCAGAAGGCTACAACCTTCTCTCGTTCTCCAAACTTCCTTGGAAGGGAGCTCCAACCCCCTTTGCTCTTGTACTAGCCAAGATACTAGTACGTAGGTGCTGGCCTACAATCTTCTTTCTTTCAGGTACCACCTTTCATACATTTTCAAACTGGATATTCCTGAAGCACAACGTTACAATCTGAAGACCACAATTCATTCAACTTTCACAACAAATCATTGAAGCACAAAACATCCAATACTAGCATCATCAATCACTGAACCACTGAAACCCTGTCAAACACCAGTTACCAGAACACAGAGCAGACTACAGAACTCTGCAGTAACAGTCAGACCTAACTGTAACTCAAAAATCAAGCTCCAAAATATATACGCTACTTCAATGAGAGAAACCCGCGTATACACGCGCTTTTACCGAAGCCAACCTGCGTACAGATCTAAAAATAAATTCTCTCAACTTGCAGCTGTACCAGACATCAGTTAGACCCAGAACATAACATTGCGTCAGTATGCAGATCTAGAAATACGCATAATCAACCATATCATAATAATGCATTTCAAATCATTAGATCCCGATCTATCCTTAGATCTAGTCTTCCATCAACCGAAGTGATCTCTCCTTAGCTTAGATCAAGCAACCCAGAACCTGCATACCAGATCTCTTTCTTCTTCAGATATTCAAGCCTTTACAAGATGATTTGCCTAATGATCTTCTCCTCCTTATATAGCCTTAGGCCTTGCTCAATACCAAGGGCCAAACCATAGAAATCCAATACCATCAACTTAGAAACTAGGGATCAACACGTCTGTCGAGATACTTTGGTCCAAATACATAGGCTCAAGTACCGAGGACTAACTACCATGGACCAAAGAGAAGCTTCCCGACATATACGCTCTTTTATGTTCATATATCTGCGTGCATACGCGCCTCCGTATATATATAATCTGCGTATACACGACTTAGTATGCATATAGACTGCGTGTATACGCAACTTGGACTTGATTAACCTGCGTATATGAGATTTCTCTTCATTCTGTAATCTGAACAGAGATCTGTCATCAAGCAGAGTTGCCATCAAGGACAACACCTGTATCAAAGCGCCACACCTGTGCCAAAATGCCAACAGTTCGGTCATATCATGAAAGAGCAAAACCAACTAACTAATAAAATCCAAGATTTACAACATTAGATCATACAGCACGACAGATCTAAAAATGTTGTGGAAGAGGAAGGGCGGTTAATCAATCAGCTAGAAGAATGAAGAAAACAAGAAGAGGTACTATGGAAGCAGAAATCAATGGGTCAATTGGTTGTATTAGGGAGAATGGAATATGTGGTTATCTAATAAAGCTAATATTCAACATCGAGAACATAACTGGATCTACTCTTGAAAGGATGAAGTTGGGAATTGAGTGGTCCAACATGAGGAAATGGAGGATCTGTTGGTGGACCATTTAAAATCCATCCTAATAGAACCATCACAAGACCACTCAGAGGCTATACAAAGCATCAAGAGGAAAATTTCTCAACTTACGTCAAGGGATCGGAACCTAGCACTCATGAGATTAGAAATGTTGGAAGAAGTTGAGGTGGTAGTCAAAGGAATGGAAAAAAATAAGGCCCAAGGAGTACGCGACTTTACATCGAAAATTTTCCAGGATGCTTGGAGCTTTATCGGGTATGATATCTCAGAGGTGGTGGAAGAATCTCTTCATGACCAAAAGGTATGTCCTAGCCTAAATGCTACATTCCTTGCTTTATCTCCTAAATATTCTAAACCTAAAGATCCTCATGGTTTTAGACCCATTTCTCTTTTTAATTTCATTTACAAGAGCATAGCCACGGTGATTGTCAAGCACATCAAGCCTTTGCTCCCTAACCTTATATATCCATAACACACTATATTTGTTGAAGGGAAGTAGATCCTAGATGGATTTTTCACCTCTCAAAAGATTGTGCACTCCCTAAAGCATTGCAAACTCTCAAGCATAATGATAAAGTTGGACCTCTACAAATCTTATCACTGACTAAATTGGGATTACCTCAACAATGTTATCAAGTCTTTTGAGTTTGATCAGAGATAGATTAATTAGATATCATCTATGGTTTCCTCCCCTATGTTCTCCATTCTTCTTAAGAAATCCCCTTCCAATACCTTTAACCCCTCATGTGGCCTTCACCAAGGAAACCCCATGTCACCGTTCCTCTTTATCATTACTACAAAGGGTCTGGGTTGATACCTAAAGACCGAAGCAAAAGGTTCTTAGCTGAGAGGCATGCAGCTATGAGGAAATGACCTCTCGATCACCCATAAATATTTTTTGGATGATATTATACTCTTCTGTCATGTATCACTGAGAGAAGCTCGACACATAAAAGAGGCTCTCCTTGCCTTTATGGAGGCTTTAGGAACCATGATAAACAATGAAAAATATTTCATTTTTTTCTTCAACACATAACGAACTATATAATAATATCTTTCTTAGGTTCTTGGGTTTGGCATTGGCTATCCACTATCCAAAATCTCAGAATGACCATATCAGTGAAATCCTTGAAAACCTCTTGCTGGAAATCTCTTCTCCAAAAAATCAGTGGGAAACTCAGTAGTTGGGTCTTTAGATTGTTAAACTTGCCAATCTAGACAATCCTTCTCAAAGAAATTATCTAATCTATTTTGATGCATCAACTCTTAGGGATGGTGGTGCCAAAAATATCCTCTTAAAATATGGTGGAAACATTTAAGAATTTTTTATGAGGTGGAGCTCAACAAGTAAATAAATGGGCTTTGGTATCATGGCCTAACTTAACCAAGCATAATATGGAAGAAGGCCTAGGTATTCGGAATCCCTATATCTCGAATCAGGTAATGGTGTCATTGTATAGGAGGTGGGATTGATCTCTGGAAACAAATATGGAATCAAAAATACAACATGCCAGCTTGAACAAAATATTTTATTAGATATTATGACCCTCCCAAAGGATTGGCGATTTGGAACATGGCAGTCCAAAATAGAGACCTCATACAACAACATGATTTCTAGGAAATCAAAAATGGGAAAATGACCCTGTTCTCGCAAGACTCTTGGCAACATCGGGATAAAATTCTTGGCATACAAGACTTAAGTGACCTCTTTATGTATACTAATGTTAGGAATTTTCATATGGTAGATCAATTTTGGAAAGAAGAACATTCTAGTGAAGGTTGGAGGAAGTGGAAGGAGCGATCGGATTGACCATAGGGCCCTAAATCAGAATAATGGAGTTAGATGGATAAATAATTAGCATCCAAAAAGCTATCTATCTGAAATGTATTAGACATCCTGAAATGGGGTTACAACACAAAATGAACCTTTAGCATCAAGGAGGCCTATGATCGAAAGATAGGCCGTGAACTCAGCTTCCAGAATCTCATTTGGAATAAGATTTGGAAATGAGGATGATGGCCAAAGGTGGCCTACTTCCTATGGATAGTGTGAAGGGGTCACATTTGAACCTATGATCAACTTCAACGAGCGGATTTCTATGGTCCATCATTTTGTATGTTGTGTAAACAACATAGCGAAGATTTAGAATGCATGCTCAACTTCTGCCCCTTTTTTGAACAAAGGTAGCGACATATGGAGGATATTTTTGGAAGAATAGATTAGGATAACCAAAGCATTCAAGAAACCATACTCCTGTGGAAGTCAAACATCTTTTCTAGTCCTGTCCTCAACATAGCCTAGCAGTTTTCCTTGGGGTTAACTCTATGGACCATCTAGAAAAGGCAGAATCATAGAAATTTAAGAACCGCCTTCTTCCTGAAGAGATGGTTTGGGAAGGGATCATTAAGAACATCCTGGAAACAATCTTGGCAGAAAAATGGCATCCTAAGGACTCGAAAGTGCCCCACTAGAGGCTAGAATTGTGCAGATGTTGAACCTATCGCTAGTGATGATTACCCCATCCTCCTAGACATTCACCTTGCCAAGAGTAGACTCACTCAACTACTTCACTACACCCCTAGAGGGATTTATCATGTTGAGCATTGAGGAAGCATCAATGGGTAACTTAGGTCCCGCGAGACTTTGAGGCCTCCTTCGAGACCCCAGAACCCAAACAAGTCTTATTTATGAAGATCACTATGGGTATGCTAGTCACAATGAAGCTTCATTTGTTGTCGTCAGATAAGGCCTACAAAAATATATCAAAATGGGCTATAGAAATATTGTAGTTAAAGGTGACTCTAGGCTGGTAGTCAACAAGGTGAAAAAATTGAATCAGGGAACCAAATGGGATAAGATCAACCACAGCTAGAGAACGACAAACTTTGACTATATAATTGCTAGTCACATAAGGAGGGAGGGTAGTAGAGCAATGAACTTCCTACCCAACTAGAGAATGCAGTCATCAAAATGGCCCTCTTGAGAAAATATGGCTGAGTCAACCAAGGTATGAGAGGTTACGAACCTTGGAACAAATCTTAGAGCACGATAGAAGACTAATCTCTCAGTGCATCCAAACAAGAGACCAAACCCCCAATCATGGTACGAGATGGAGGGCGGCCCCATCAAGGTAGTTTACATGATAAGTATGTTGAGGTATAACACCACCACCCCCACATGCTCAAGGAAACGACTGTAGTGGCCTACTGCATGTATAAGGTTATCAAAATAGAGTAAAGTGGAAGAGGTATTTGGGTAATTTTCTGTTTTGTAGCAAGAGTTGAAGGAAGGTTATAGGTTGTCTCTGTGACCAAGTGCATGTGTTGCAGTGATTCTAGCGAAGGGACTCTATAAGTAGTGTAGCGCAATGTTTGTAGAAGCAACAGAGGTTCCATCAGCTCGATGTAAGGGAAATTGGGTACATAACCTATTCTTGACCCCCCTCCATCATGCTTCCCTGTGTCTCGTTTGTTATTTTGGTTCTGCATGGGGGAAATTGGCTGGTGTGGGCGGAGTAAATTGGGTTGGGGGAATTGTATGGAAGCGATAGTATGGAAGAAGGATTCTAGCCTCACTGGAACCTGTTCATTGTGAATTCACTATGAGATTCTCCTTTCATGCATGGGGTTAATTAGTCTTTGAGGCAGCGGTGTCAACCTTGGGGAATGCTGTTGTCTAGCATAGTTCAAAGACTAGGGAGTCGGGGGCTAGGATGATGGTAGTGTATGATTTACTGTTGAAGTTTTTTTTACTATGGATTATGGGGACGATTTGGATGGATGGATTATGGGGTCGTGCACCCAATGGTTAGTTCGAAGGGTCTATGGGGCTGTTTTTGTGGGGCAGGTCCATCTGGGGCCGTGGAATTGGCATGCTAATATTGGAGCCGGCTATGCCAGGCTCAAGATGTTGCGTGATGGTTATTTGGAAAATGGGTCTTTGGCTAGCTAGATCTTCAGGCTTTCTACCTAGTGATTGTGTCAAAGTGCGTGCAAGGTCACTGTCGAGGGGTTGTGCCACCGTAGTGGTTGCAAGATCATTGGGGCGGTGCTGCGTCACCTAGGCTGGGGGAATTGTCATAAAAGTGTTGGAATTGGGGGCTTAGATTTTTTTTTTTTTTTTTGGTTGTTATGCTAAGGGGCCTATGGCTTGCTGGATTTGAGGATCCACTCCTAGGGCCTATGTCGAAGAGTCTGAAAGATAGTTTTCATGGTGGTGCATCAACTAGGGGAGCGCAATTTTCATAATGGTAAGTGAGTTGGTCATAAGGGGTTCGAGATTTCTATTTCTAATTTTTATGTAAACGGACTTGGGGGCAAAGAGATTGCATGCCTCTGTGGGTTGGCGAAGTTCAGTGTGTTGTAGGGCCTGTGAGCGGTGGAAAGAGAAAGCATAGTTTTTTCATCAATTCTGGTTCTTGCTACCATGACAAGTTCACAATGAGGTAAGGCCTCTCGGGTGCATGGGGCTTTTAGGTTCACCTCCTCACCTGCATAGGGATCTGTCAATTCTTATTTCATTACCAAGCTTTGGATCTGTGTGGTAATGAATAGAGTAGTTAAGACAAGTGGTTGAGGCAGGAGGCCTCGAGTGGCTGAGCAAGAGAATGAACCCAGGTGCTCAGGTGGGCGATGCGGCAGAAAGCCAATCATCATCCTCATTAATGAACCAACAAAAATGTACAAGGAGGGGAGCAACGAGGAGATTAGAAATATTATTGAGGAGTGGAAAGTTGATTTGAACTGCCAGGCTAGCACGACTGAGATAGATATGGAGAATTGGCACACCCTCATGCTAGACCCTAGGCACACTCAACGACAAGTGACACAGTTCAAGCAAACCCTGTATTTGTATTGGCTCATGAAAAGTCTCCTAAGCAAGGCAGTGGAGGATTTCAGTGAGCATGACGATAGCTATATAGGACTTCCCCAATTACAAACAGGATTCCTAGAAGATGTAATTTCAAATTGAAAGATAATAAGGATGCCTTCACCAAATTTAGAAACAAGTCCCTTGTCTATTTTCACAGACAGAGCTACCTAGTTCTAATGCTAAGGATCCATCTTCGGTCAAATGTGCCTCTAATGAGTGCGATGATTAGAATGATTTATTTATGTCATTTCTTATTAGTATTTATGTGGATATCTTTTACCTTTTAGTTTGAATTCATATATGTTTACAAGAAAACAGAGTATGGATGTGGACATGATAGTCAAACTTATATAGCTTGGGTAGAAAGACTTAGTATTTTTTGCTACTAGATGTCTTATCATGCGGTTACGTGGCCAACAGTCTTGGTTTCCCAATGGGTGAGTTGAGGCCACCTAACATGTTTTGTGTCATTGGAACTTGCTTATTTATTAATGAAAATGAAAAGATCTACCAAGCTTACAAAAAGAATGGAACTCCAAGTTTGAATGCTTATATTTCTTCCATTATTACTTCTTTGTTTTCTGCCTAATTTTTTTTTCTTCTTAAACAACACCAAGTTCTCCGTCCAAAATTTCTTCTGATGTGCTTCTAGTTTTCCTTCCATTGTTTCTTCATTTTTTTCTTTCTTTTTAGCCTCATGGTTTTCTTCCTTTTAGTTGTAATTTTTTCTTCGTGTTTAGTGCTTGGGTTTGATTATTTTTTAGGTCCAGGGTTTACTTCCTTTTAGTGTTGGGATTTGCTTCAGTATTACCCTCTAATTTTTCTTCTTTCTAAGTAATCATTTCATCTTCCTCTTTAGAGTGAGTAATAGATCCAAGTATGGCTTTCAATTTAATGTAAAATTTTACTTCCAATTTAGAGCCACATTCTGCTTCCATTTGAACAACTCATATTGCTTCCATTATAACTTTTGTTTATTAATTTAATATTTTTTATTTCAATTATATTATTTAAGTATATGAGGCCTCTTAAATAACTTATATCATTGTAGATTAATTCATATTGCATTTGAAATATTTTATAGCATACCATTTAAAAAGAAGCTTTAGGGAAATGGACATCCATAAAACTAACAACATTAATATACTTATTAAATCTCCATCATAATAAAATTTACAACATCAAATTTTATGTTTGATGTTTATCACTTAATTACTTGAATAAAGTATTACAAAGAGTAACAAGTTTTTCTACTCGCTTGCTTGATGGGAAATTAGTCCAGTAGCCAACGTAACTTATTTATGTGTTCATTATTAATCAACATAAATTAATTCGTATTATTTTGCAACTAAAATTAAAAAAATATCATACAAAGTGTGTGTTCATCTAATATGAAATCACAAAGTTACATGTGTTAATTACAATACTAAATAATACAAAGTAAAACTATAAATAGTTTCAACCACATAAATTATATTATATTATATTTCATGTATTACAATATGAGTTTTCAACTTAATGTTGTTTGGACTACAATTTACACATGAAATATTGTTTCATCACTTCCAAACATTATCATTGTGTTGCCAAGGAAGTGTAACTGAATTCACCAACTCTAAAGACTTTACCATCAAAATGTATGTGTGTGTCTCATGACAGATATGTCTTTAAGGCTATCACTAGAAAAAGTATCTTCTCTCTCTCTCTCTCTCTCTCTCTCTCTCTCTCTCTCTCTCTCTCTCTCTCTGCATTTGTTGATCTAGTTGTATTGTTCTCCTCTTTCTTCAATTCCTCCTTCTTACCATCAATACTGAGTTCCTCTATTGAAAATTAAATAAGATAAAATATGAAGTATAAGACATCAAATATGATGAAAACTTGAATATAAATTAAAGTAGACTATAAAGGATTTATACGACATATACCTCAACATTAGTAATGTCATTGAAATTCCCCCCTAGAAAAGCAGGAAACTCAAAAACGTTTTCTCTAGTCGGGGGATAGCACCCACTATGTGGCTAGATGACCTATATAAACAAAACAAAAATTGTCACAATAGAAAAGAACACCTTAGGAAATTAGTATTCAAACTTGATGAAAATATTTGCCACAATCATGTCAACTAAGTTACATGCTAAAAAAATCAATTTGTAGTTAACTTGTGAAAACAAATGCAACAAAAAAGAAAACATATAATAAATAATGTATGGAAATTGGTTGGAAAATTGCATCATAGAAGAAAAAAGTTCTGCTATCGTTACCCATACATGTGGGTGGGTAACATGCCCCAATATGCCTCTCAAAGCATGAAATTATGCATGTCAAGAGATGCAAACTTAAAATTGGTACCTTAAAATTGTCCATCCCTCATTTTCCAAAGATATGGTCAATTGTGGATAAATTTCCAAGGTCGTGATATTAGAAAATAACAAAAATATCTCTAATCAAATCCTAAAAAAATGTGAGGATGACATGAAAGAGCTGAAGTTGAGAATTTGGAAAAAAAATACAACAAATAAGATGGAAGGAATGGAATAATATTATATGTGGTATGCAATGAATCTATAATTACAAAAATTGATACATGATAACCATAGTACTCATGATTAAAAGTAACAAACCCTACCAAATGATATTTAAAGTGAAAAGACAAGAAAAAAACTATAAACCAGTAACCAAAGTTTCCTACATTGAATATCTTTTGCAAATGGCCATGACAAATTTTAAGATAATTTTGCAATTGAATATCAATCTTATACCCTGCAAAAACAACAAAGAAGCCAGGATTGAACAAAGGTATTTCTTTGATTCAATTCATCATAAATTTCCCAACTTTGAGATATTATTGGATTTCCTCTTTTGCTTATATTTAATGTAGAAATTATATAAATATGGTGGAATTTATTATTAAATAATTAATGCATAACATGTACATCATATTTTCAGTCACTGATAAGTTTATCCTTCGCTCATTTTTCAAACTATCTAGTGAGAGTCCATAAATAAATGGCCTTTTTCATTTCCAATACAAGACACATTCCAAAAGATTGCACAAAAGTTAATCTTGACATAGCAAACAATTTTTCTATGTCATATTTTAGTCCCACAAAAAACTACAGCTTAAATATTTGATGTCTGCTTGCATTGACTTTATTTTAGAATATTCTTAGAGTAATATACATCTTCCTTCCCTTAGGAGTGTTCTTACCTTTCTATGGAACTTCATTGGCTAGATATATGAACACGTATTTCCTTGGTTCCTTTGATCCTTGGAGATGTCTCGTTCAAGGACTCATAACATCCTCAATTTTTCATAGGAAATTAGCCCCTTTCCCTTTTTTCTTTTGACCTGATAAATCCATATTTTTAGATTATTTAAAAACCTTGAATACCTCCAACTTGATAACCATTACCTTCGAGTACAAAAGGTCACCTATTTATTTAACTTCTGCTTATATATTTCCAAGATGAATCCCAAGTTCTCCATTCTAGAATCATAAAGTTGTGGAGGTTCTCGATAACATTTCATTTTCCTTCCATTAATATATCAAATTTAATGTAATGCATAATATCGTCCCACCTTAAGGAACATTGTCTTCCATTTCCGATTCAATAGTTCACTCTCATCGTTCTTTTCCATTATCTTCAATCCATGTTCATTTATTTCCAAAAAACTGATATTTGTTTTTTATCACTTAAGACAAATGGTATAACTGCCACATGCAATCCTTCCTTAAGCCCTTCACATTAGAGTAGAACAATGAACCCAAACATCAACAAGTGAACTGTTTTGATTCAAATTCACTACAGTTTTATTGAAGACAAAGTGTTTAATCACTATATTCCTTTGCAAATTACCTCTTGCAATATTCAAAAAGAAATATTAGGAATTTAATAGTACATATTACCTCTACCATGAGGATATTGACTCAAATTTGAGACACAAAATAACATTATCAAAGCCTTCAATGTTTTTGGGAGAATGTCTAACTTTAAATTCCACATTATATCCTTTCAGAAAAAACTTACCAGATAAAAATAAAGTGGAAAAAATATAAGTGACAACTGATATATAAGTTTGGTGATCAAAGTGAAATAAATCATTGAATGTAAATTGCAAGTGAAAGAATCAAACAACTCCTCACTAAAGACTAATAAATGAGAACACCACCAAAAAGTGCGTCAATTTCATGACCAAAAGGCTAAGAAGTGAAAATCACAATTAATTAATGAAAAATACATCCATAAAAACAACAACTAACAAGAAAAGTAGTCAAATTATTTCTCATTAGTTGGGCTTAGGTGTTTAGTTATGGAATGAGGGGAGGATGAGAATTTATATTCATAAAAGAAAACAATTCTAGGGCGCCACAAAATACGCACATCTAGTTGTAGTTTCACACACACACATTCACACAACGCACCCCACATAAATGAAGAAAAGGCTAAGAAAACAGGCATATTCACAAAACTCCAAAAGTTGAAGAATACAATAGGGAATAAAACTCTTGATCAGTCATAGTGGAATATTTCACTAAAAGAAAATTAGTGAAACTTTAAATTGAGAATTAAATTCAACGTGAAAATCTAAATGGAAATCATCACCATATACTAGAAAGTCTCTTCAACTACTTAGCCATTACATAAAAGAAATCACAGATAAATAATAGCCTAAATCATACAAAAACAATGTTTACAATCTAAATTGTGAGTGGAAGTTACCCCAATGACAAGAAGTTCATAATCTAGAAAATATTATAAATCAAGTACTCATTAGAAACTATAAAACTTTTAATAAAATAAAATACTCATTTTTATCACCACAAGAAAATGAATACTTCTCCTAGAAATCACTTATACAAATGGTGAGGTCAAAGACAAAAAGAAGTTAAGTGGGATTATGAAACAATTGAGTTATCCCATTCCATCATGAAGTCGGAAAGGAAAACTGAGAATTAGAAAAGCCCTTCCTACAACACTATACAAGACATGTTCAGTTAGCTACCATTTTAGGCTTATGTTCATCCACAAATAGAAAGTTCAGTCACTTAAGTCTCTAGAGCCAAATATGAAATATAGTTGTTGTAAATACCAACAATATTCATGAATGGAAAATTTACCTACTACAAGAAATGTACCATAGAAGCACAAAAATAATCAATACTTCTTATTGCATCGAATGAATCTGACTTCTCCTCAACCTGCAAAAATACAAAACGACATTTATAATTTATGTATCACCAATCTTTAACAAAAAAGTAGGCTTTACAAACTTATTTTATGATAATATTTGGCATAACCATGTCTGAATTAAAGTTAATAAATGAAAAATGATGCAGTCACAGATGTTGCAAATCGTAGATTGCAAAATTATATGCAAAAAAAATTTGTCATGCTATACCAAACTTCTTACATAAATATTCACATTCCTTCTTACATAACTCTCCACCATTATTTGTCCGCAACACCTTGATCTTCCTCTCTGTCTAATTTTTGACCAAAGAATTAAGCTCTTTAAACCTGTCAAAGATTTCATATTTATTCTTGAGGAAATATATCCATGCATTCCTTGAGAAGACACATATAAATGAGACATAGTACACAAAATTTCCCACTGATGGAACTGAAATAGGTCCAAACACATGATAGTGTACAAGCTCTAATATCATTTTCAACCTCTTAGAACTCGAGCAAAAACACACCCGATTATGTTTCCCATATACATAATTTTCACATAAATTGTAATCCCGAGAACAATTAGGCGTACCTTTTGTCATACAATTACCATGTACCATTCAAAGGCCCTTATCTCCAATATTTACAAGCCTTTGATGCCATAACATGGTCTTTTCTCTAGAGACCACTAGATTTTCTGCTCCACTTTCAGGAACCACAAAATTGTTGCACCCATCAATAACAATGCTACCCGGAAGCTTGTACAAAGTTCTAATCCGAACTCCCCACATCCATACTCATGTTCACTGAACCATCTTGCATGTATAGTTCTCGAACACTTTTTTTACACCTATATCATCCATCTTGCTTACAAAAATAAGATTTTTGGCTAATGAACAAAAATGCAGAACACCAGTAATTTTTCTAATCCTTCCACCTTGCAGCTCTAGCTTGACTTTTCCACACCTAATGATTTTGGCCTTCCTATCACCCCCTAAGAAGACATCATCACCATCATATTTCTCATACTCATAGAACCAATCCCTATGGGGAATGAAGTGAAACGATGCACCTGATTCAGTCAACCATGCCTCGAGATCTACACGTGTGCTTGAGTAGAAGCTAGCGAGACATCGCCACCTTCATATCAGGTGGTTTTTGCCTCTACAGAAGGAGCATCATTAGACCCCTTTCCTTTATCAAGAGTTTTATGTTTACATCCTTTTTGCAGTTCCCTTCTTTTCCACATTTCTAGCATACCTTTACAAGTTTTCCTGGAGATTTAGATCTCACTCTAGATTTAGATCTCCCACTTGAGAACTTTTTTTTGTTTTTGTTCTAATACCATCCTCTTATAGATAATGAATCTACATTCTAACTCTCCATATGTTTTCATCTCATCTCTTATGAGATCAATGATGAGACTCTTTCATCAAAGTTCAACGTAGTTGTATTTCTACATATGGAAACAACTAAACTATCCCATAATTCTAGTAGAGAACACAACAAACTAATGCACTTATCTTCATCTAAATTTGTATATAAATGGATAACAACTAGCTTACTACATTATTAAATGTGTCAGATTCTCTGTTAACAAGTCTCCATCCTTCATCCTTAGGTTATACAAATTTTCTGCAAGAATAGCTTGTTTAACAAAGACGTAGATTAATGGAAAGTCCCTAAATTATCCCACAAATCCTTCATTATAGCTTCCCCTAATACATTCAACAATACTTAATCTGAGATACATAATCGTATTGTGCTCTTTGCCTTCTGATCCAACTTCACCCAGTCTTCTACTAACATTCTTGTTGGTCTAGTACTTGGATTTACCATGATCCATTGATATTTATTCACCAACATATCCTTGATCTTGAGCTTCCACAACTCAAAATTGTATCCATTAAATTTCTTGATCTCTATCCTTACATTGTTCACCATCTTCTTTCATCACAATAGTCAATCTCATAGATGTCCCACTATAACAGGCTCTAACATGGGCCTGGGAAAAACCCTTTAGCACCAAAGGCATTCCCTTGAATATGAAACAACTCTAATACCAAATGTAGTTTTTAACCCTGTATTGAAATTACCTCCAAATGAATTCTTAAAATAGAAAAGTAAACAATGGCAAGAATAGAAAATAAATGTACACAAATATTTTCACTTCGATCGCAAAACTACGGCTACCAGATTGATTTTTTATTATATTTCTTTCAATGTTACAATATATATATATATATATATATCTATATATATATATATATATATATATATATATATATATGGCGAAGCATTCATACACCCTAATCCGTTAACTCTATATTAGAAGATAACCATATATCCCTTTACCAGATCTACAAAATATCATGGGAAGAAAACCATCATGTCCAAAACCATATGAGAAACACATCCACAAAATCATGGGTACGTCTGCCCACCATCTATGGGTTTGTACCCTAACCTTGGGTCTGCCTAACTATTATTGGGTCAACATAAAAAAAAAAATCGCGACACTACCCCGGACATTGTGGATGGGGGCTACCACCCACCTACAAAGCCCCCAACACTGGGGGTTGTTGGCCTCTTGTTGTGCTCTGCACAATGTATAATACATGGGTCTCATGGTGGAAATAATATAACACACACCCAACAAGGGGGTTGTAGCTCCTTTTTAGTGGTTGCTGAGAAGGTATAGCCTTCTCCACGTGGGTGCCTACGCACTGAAAAGAGTCTACATCAATACAATTGTACTATTTTTTTGTATCATAAGTAAGAAGATAGAGACAACAACAACAATGATCTTCTCCTACATTGGGTTTCCACCTCAAATCCTAGTGTTCTATGTGTGTTTCCCATTTACAATGATTTCTTATGTTCTTTACTGCATATTTAAAAGCAATTTTCTGGTGCAATGATAAAAGATACACATATGTTAGAAAAATCAGTAAATCAGATATACAGTGGTTTCCTTCTCTGGTGTAGCATATGTACACAAATTGCTTTAACAATAGTAGCATACATATTTCAGAATATCAAATTTCAAATTTCAGATTTAAAATATTGATTCACCTCCCCACTCCGTCTGCCCCCTCCTTAGTATTTTTCTGAACATGTCATAGGGCTAAAATTCAACCTTCATTATAGGAAAATATTCTCTACAATTTGAAAAAAATTTCAAAGATTTGACGAGCATTGAAATTGTTTACTTTGACTTGCTTGAGGTGACTTGAAGGAGGGATGACTTGGAAACTTTGTGACACTCTTGTTCTTGGTATTGGTTCTTGGATATCTCATTTTAATGTGATTCTATCAGAAGGATTTTTTGGAATTCCCCCCTTGTGTGGTTTTTTTCTAGCTCTCTTGTGTCCATTGTCTTTTGGTGATATTCATGTTTTATACATTTGGTAATTGCTTGGTGAAGAGAATATAATATAAGTAATAATAATCCAACAAATACTCACAACTAATTATCAAGTTATGAGAAATCAACCATTATCTACTAGTACTTGGCTTCTAAACACCAAGGAAGATTCTCAAAGCTAAAAAAATTCCCAATTGTTCTTGGGCTGAAGTTGCTGCATGTTCAGTCTACATATTGGACACATCTCCAACAAATACCATGAAAGGTAAAGTTCCTCAAGAATCATGGAGTTGAACAAATTCAAGTGTCTCTTAGTTGAATGATTTTGGCTACATCAAATATCTATGTCGTGGAAGAGCTAAGGATGAAACCTAACAATAGGGGTGAAAATATATTTTCATTAGATAAACAAGAAGTATTATTTCCATAATGTTTCCTTGGAGATAGATTTTCATGATAATGTTTCCCTAGAGATAAATTTCTTTACCTCAAAATGAGGAAAAACAGGTGCAAGAGAGAAAAGGTGGTAGACTAATTTTCTAACATGTGATATACACAATTAATGTTTAGTAATGACATGGAGTGTGGATGAATGGATTATGCAAAATATCATGTTTAGGAGAAAAGTATGTGTAGAGATATGGTGTTGAGGTCTGTATGGAAAATATGTGTGGGGAGAGGCGCAGTGTAGAGGAAGAATGTGCAAAGAGAAATATATTCACAATTTCTAGGCAATTTGGCAAATCAAATCATTAGATATAGAGGATGAAGAAACTTATGTAAAACCTTCTCAATAAAAATTTTGTCCACATAAGACTAGAATTTTTTGTGTGTAAGTCATTTTCCATTAAAAAAGAAGTTTTTATGAAGAGATGTTTCATCTATCTAGGGCATTTGAGAAATCAAGAATTTTATATAATACTCGTGTCATTTTTGAAAATAAAAACACAGTTTTTTTTATATAAATAATCAATATTTTATTTTCCGCACATTTGAATATCTACAAAATTAAATTTTAAATTTTTTAAGAATATGTTATCAATATAAAATTAAAATCAATCTAAACTCATCGAATATATAAATTATAATGCTACACAAATTTCTACACAATAATACCAATTTACTTATTTAAACTATTATTTTATATCCATCTAAATCCACTTAACATAATAAAATGAACTAATCTTGGTTTAATTAAGTGTACTTTTATAACTTTTGTGACTGTTTTGTTTTTTAAGTTTATTATTATTATGGTTACTGTTTTATTATCTTTTTATTATAATAAATGAATTGTAAGTTTAAATATTTTAATTTTTGAGATGTGTTTTTGTTAACTATCTTGGAATTCAACTATATAATTAGTGAGATTGCAAATTTTCATGTAGATCAATTTAATGTTTTACCCTTTAGCTGGAAAACTATTCATTACCGTTAATCCTTAATCTAAACCAGACACGAGACCATAATTTTAATAAAGAACATATTATGTCATACACATGATCGATGAAAAATATTCCATACAACCTAATTATGTTCCAGATACAACGTTCATAAACGTACCAAGATTGGAGCTTAAAGCTTTATAATGATTTAAAAGAAACCTCTCTTTAATATAACAAATAATCAAACTGAAGTGCACTTTCATAGATCTCGACACGAAACTTCTCTCTGTGGTTGGGTATACCCACGGATGTGTAGTAAAGTCAGAAGGCCAATGTTTTCCTTTTCTTTCCAAAATAACATAACAAAAAAATTTATTACTTCAATTATTCAATTATTCAACGCTTGCCTGTAAATATCTGTGGAGGACTCAAGCAGTTTGATTGTTTCGATTGTCAAATGATTATTATTTTATTTTATCACAAAAATTAATGATTTCAATATTCTATTTTATTGTAAAAACGTTTTTAAGTAACTAAATAAAATTTAATTATTTCCACTATAAAATTTTAATCATAATTGATTTAAAAATAATTAAATAACCAATAAATCTTTACTAACTATTATTCTGGTATTTAAAGTTTTACAAATTTAATAGAAATATCTAATAGAAACGTAACTTAAAGATATACGCAAATAGTATTTTAAGAATTTCAATCTAATTCTAAAACAATTTAACTCCGAAAAATCTTAATCAAAATCACACATAAATAAACGTTAGTACTTATTTTTCACAAATTAAAAAAGAACCGAAGAAAAAGAAAATAGAAAAATATTTTAGATTATCATAGCCTAACATGTTGTTATATATCATGTTTATTTAAAACCAGTTTATTTTTATGATTTAAGAAAAAAGGTTAATAGCCCAAGACTTAGAGGTATCTAGCAGGAGTGAAAGTTTGCCTTTTATAGATCACCAGCAGATTATTTCATGTGATGAGTCAGCCTGCCTCTACAGATATCAGCCAAAAATGACTATCCTCACTGCAAATTTAACAATTAAATTATGATAAATTTTTTTACTTGTAAAGAAAAATTGGACTATCTACTCACAGATAAAAAATAATAAAAAATAAGAAAATTTACAAACCATTTTAAAAAGTGATATCACATCGTGACATAACCCACCGAGTGAAGAATCGAAGAACCCATCTCCGATTCTGTTTGGAAGTGCATGGTTCCCACAAAGGACTCGAATGTCTTACTTTTAATTAGTTACAGACTGATTACAAACAACATGCATATACTACATGCTGTCCCATGTTTTGCATATTATATATATATGTAAACAATAATCAGCGTACCCTGCCCCAGGTAATCTGTTCTGGTTCGGGAGTAATGCATAACTTTTAAGAAAACAAATATTGCGCTGCAGGCCCACATTACTATAGACATGCCTCCCTTGGCTGGCTAATCACGATACCATTTTACTAATAATTAAAATATCATTTTCAGGATAAGAAATACCATTTTACCAAAAGATCAAGCAGACGTTTCTGGGCGGTAAAGGTCGCACCGGGCATTCTGGTAACTACACTCACGCGTGGACGCGGTTTCCCCACGGTATTGTGTGTTTACTATTCAACTCTGGCTATATATAGAACACCACTTCGTTACCATCACCACAATCTAATCTGTTGAACAATTTGAGTTTCGTGAGAGAGTACAAAAAACAGTCTCCGCATCTCCTTCCATTCCTTTGGGATCTAATTCAATTCAGTTTCTGAATTTCGTCACAATCAGTTGTAATTGGAGTTTTTGAAAGGATGTCTGAGAATAAACACCAGCGGTCCAGCACCACCACCATTTCCACCACCATGACAAGAAAGACGAGAGCCAGAATGCCGCCCCACAAGCGACGCCGTACGAGAAAGCGGTAAAGGAGGAGAAGCATCATAAACGAATGGAGCATTTAGGTGAACTGGGAACAGTAGCCACTGGAACGTTTGCACTGGTACTGTATATATCCCTCTTATTCCGTACTGTATATATCTCTCTTATTCCTTTATTCCAATTTTAGTGATGATGACGTCAATTGTGTTCATTGATCGAAAGTATTAATCGTTTTGTAAAATCTGAATTAGAATAATTTATCGTGAATTGATGAACTAGATCAACCGGGTATATATATTTTCCGGACTTATAGCGTTTACCTATACTATCATCGTATTATTAATTAGGTCCTTCGGTGTGCAGTACGAGAAACAGCAAGCAAAGAAGGACCCAGAGAATGCGCACAAGCACAAGATTGCAGAGGAGATTGCAGCAACAGCAGCAGTGGGGGCAGGGGGCTACGTCTTCCACAAGCATCACAAAAAGAAGGAATCTCACAAGGAAGTGGAACTTCACAACTTTTAGCCACGTGCTGATGCATTTTATATAATTTTCTTTCCCTCCCTGAAGAAATAATTTGTCATGCTGCAACTCATTTCAGTTTTCTTTGTTTCTTCGATCACTCTTTGGTTCTAGTAAACATTGTAATGTGAATAATTAACAATACTATGCAATTGCTGCCATGAATCTATGTATGGAGCTTCTGATTCCAACAGTACCATTTCAAATGTTTTAATTGTTGGCTTAATGTGTATATCGTGTCTAGTTCCGCCGTGGTTGGGGTTTGTGTAAATTGTGGGTAAGTTTAACAACAATTTTTGTCTTAATAAGTCTCGATTACGAAATGAATTTTCGAGTGTTACAAAATTATTTTCCGTCCATCGCATCGGGAGTCACTTGCTGTACTTCAGCTGCAATCGTGTAAAACAGTGATCTATCTTCCTGCCCAATCTGTTTTGACTCAATTAATTAATTACCCTAATCCTCCGGATTGTATATAACTGATATATTTGCCGTTCATTCCCTTTGGTTAGTCGCCATCGTGTAAAACAGCCATGTAACATGTTTTGATTCAATTGATTAATAAGCTAAAATTTCTGATTAAATTTTCCATAATAAAGAATTTTGTTAACTATTCTTTGGATATGAAGAAAGTTTTATGTAGGAAACTTATTTTTTATAATAAAAAAATATTATTTTTAAACATTTAATCATGATTTTAACAAAGTTATACATTTACATGTATGGAATCATGTCAAATCACAATTTATTATTGTAATTTTATAGCTAGTCTAGATTTATCTTAATTTCACATTTATCACTCATAGAGATGGATCAAATCTCAAGAGGTTTCGCCTTTTTTTTAGTGCAAAATTTATCACGCATAGAGATGATCAAATAAAGGAGGTATCTAATCTCTAGATGGCGAAACCTCTTTTTTGAGTACAAAATTTGAGTAAAGGTTTGAATCTTGAGAAATTTGATCTCTCTCAACAATTCATAAATCCAAAGTTAAGATGGATCTAGGTTTCTAGGTTAGTTAATCATGTGTAGTGACATCATTTTAAATATGTCTAAGACTAATACAGTTATCTTAATTTTAAATTTATTTTGTTACCTTAGTTTTTTGACATTATAGAGATCATTAATAACTTCATGAAAAATGATGAAATAAAAATTTTGAATGCACAGTGACAATGTGTACCACTGTTGAACAATAGAAAATGTGAATAATAAGAATATAGTCAATTGCAAATAGCCTTCATTTTGATATTCTCAAACTATTTGGTTCAATTTGTCTTATTGTCATCCTTATTAGTTTTTTCATATTTTCTTATCGACCATATGAAAAGGGTAGTTGAAAATGTGTACCATTCAAATCTGTAAGGCAAGATATTGTAGTAAATATATGTTGTCTCTTTGGGTTTCCAATATTTATAGTAGCTTTCTCCAATGATAATCATTGTGATTTATGGAGTGTTAAACCCAAGTAAGTTTCAATGGTAGTCACTTTTTATTACTTTATTTGAATGCAAATTGACTAAAAATGTTGAACGATGGAAAATAAAAATAATAAGAATGTAGTAAATTACAAATAGTTTACAGTTTCAAGAATCAAACAATTTAGATAAGTGAACATTTTATTTAAGATGAAAATTCAAGTTTTATTTAAATATTGTAACACAAAAACCAATGCGCCTAGTCAATAGTTTTTTTGTGTTTACAATGAAATCAATGCAAACTATTAATCTAATTACTTTAAAATTAACGTACATCATGCATCTACTTACAACTAATCAAAAATCAGTAGATCTAGTGGAAACAATCAAATAGGATTAGAAATCAACATATACATTGAGATCAATGCATCTAGTGCATGAAATTAAATATGGTTACAAATCAACATGTACATTGAAATCAATGGATTTAGTATAAGAAATCAAATAGGATAAGAAATCGGTATCTATATTAAAATCAATGCATCTAGTTCACACAATGAAAGAGAATTAGAAATCAAAAACTACACTGAAATATATGCATTGAGTGCAATCAACCAAATATGATCAGAAATCAATATCTACATTGAAACCAATGCAACTATTTCCGTGAAAACCAAAATATTATTGGATTTCTAAAACCAACTTCTTTTACCTTTTGAAAAACCCTTACTTCCTCTTTATCCATGGTTAATAACTTTCAATATATATAATACTATATAAAATATGTATTTATCTGTGTGTGTCTTTATTCTTCACTCTTTCTCTCCCCTTCATCTTTGTGTGTATCTCCCTCCCTCTCTCCTTCTCTCTCTCCATATCCCTCTCTCCCCCCTTTCTCTTTCTCTCTTCCTCTACGTCACTCCCTCTATCTCTCACCATCTCTACTTCTTTGTCTCTATCTCACCCATAAAACACAAACACTCCCTCTCTCCATATATATCTCTCTACTTCCATAGCTATCTTTCACTCTCTCTTCTTCCGTCTCTCTACCCCTGTCATCTATATATGTATATTCATTTGTCTCTCCCACTTTTCCTCTCTATCTCACCTACCATACATACACACTCTATCTCCATATATATCCACCTTTCTCTCTCTCGATGTCAATCTATATATCTATCTCTCCCTCTCCTTATCTTTCCCTTCTCTCTCTCTCTTCTGCTTCTCTCCTTGTCTCCTATTATCTCTCTCCTTCTCTCGTGCTCTTCCCTCCCACTCTCCTCTCTCCTGCACTCTCTATCCATCTCTCCCTTGGAATCATCACTCTCTCTCCACCTTTCTCTCTTTATGTATTTCTTATTACTTTCCTCTCTCTCCCCCTCCTACTCCATCTCTCTCTCCCTCCCTCTCTCCTTACCTCTCTGAAGTTATCTCTTTTCCTTCCTCTCTCTCCCCCTTTCTCTCCCACCTCCCTCTATCTCTCTATCTCTCTCTCTCTTCCCTCCAAATCTATAACTATCTCACTCGCTATCTCCTTCTCTCTCTCCCCTTATCTTGCCTTGATATCTATGTGTTCATCTCTCTCTTTTTCCTTTCTCTCCCTCTCTCTATCCTCTCCTTCTCTCTCTCTTCTCTCCTCTCCTCTCTTGCTCACACTCTTTCCATCTCTCCCTTGTCACACACTCTCTCTCTCTCGATATCTATATCTATGTCTTTTTTCCTTCCTTCTTTCTCCCCCCTCCAACTCCTTCTTTCTCTCTCTCCCTCTCTCCTTCTCTCTCAAATCCCCTCTCTCACTTCCACTACTACCTCCATCTATCTTGCCACCCATATTTCTCTCTCTCTTTCTCTCCCCTCCAACTCTATCACTATCTCCCTCCCTCTCTCCTTCTATCTCTCCCTCACTCTCCCGCTTCCATCTATATGTCTCCATATCCATTTTCCCTTTCTCTCCATCTCTCTTTCATATCCTTCTCTCTATATTCCATCCTCTCCTCTCTCCCTCACTCTCTCTATATCTCTCCCTTATGACTCCCTTCCCCTCTACTGCTATATTTATATGGATGTGTTCTTCCCTCCCTCTCACCTTCTCTCTTACCTTCCCATCGTATCTCTACGGATTCCTCTCTTTCTCTCTACCATTTAGTTGTCACTATATCCTTTCCTCTCTCCTTCTCTCTCCCTACCTCTATGCCCATTCCATATCTCCCTCTATATCTATCTCTTTCCCCCTCTCCCCCCTCCATCAACATGACCAAGAATTGTCACTTTGTGTAATTAATGATGCATGTAAGGTCTAATATATTTTACATTTTAAATTTTGATTGTGAAATGAGTTATTGCTTTCACTCATGCGGTATTGATAAGCCATGGTATTGGCCCATGGTATTGTAACAAAACCTATTTATAATTTAATAATATCCATGCTATTGTTGGGGTCATTATGCATGGTGAAGTTTATTGCAAATATTAAGTTTTTATGTTGTTATTAATTAAATTTAAAAAAAAATTATGGAATCATTATTACTCCATGCTAAGAGATGACTCTAAAAATAAATTTGTTACATGATAACTATTATTTTTGCATTAACCAATGAAAATTAAATTGTTTAACTTTGAAAAATCGCTACAAAAGATAGGCCATCAGTGCTCAAAATAACGTTGAAAATTAGTGTATTTGAGCCTGCAAATTAATTCAATTAGTGACGCAAAACTCGACACTTTAATCCATTTTCACTTGGGCATCAGAAATATCACCCGTAATAGCACTAGAAATACTGTTGAGTTTAGCACCAAGTATTATTTCTTCCATTATTGCATTTGTTTGTACTTCTAGTTTGTCTCCCAATTGTGCTCCCTATTTTTCTTCTAGTATGACATGGAAACTAGCTTCCCTTTTCGTTTCCTAATTTATGCTAAGTTATGCTTTCATTATAACGTCATTTGTAGCTTTGATATTTTATTCCAATATGGCATCGCTTGTTGCATCTTGCTTTGCTTCCATTATGGAACCCTCTTTAACTTCTAATATGGCTTCCATTATAGTGTTTTTTGTTGCTTCTAATATTACTTGCATTTTTACTTCTTGGTTTGCTACCTGATTTCCTTCTTTGTTTTCCTCTTAGGGAATATCAAGTTTGGATTGTAATATTTCTTCCATTATTACTTATCTTTTTCCTACCATAATTGCTTCTTTTCTGCTTCTAAGATAATGCCAAGTTTGGCTGCGATTATTTCTTCCATTATTAATTCTTTATTTGCTACCTAAATTTATTTTTCTTCTTCTTATGTAATGTCATGTTTTCCTTCCAAATTGCTTCTGGAGTTCTTCTGGTTTTCCTTCCATTGTTGCTTCATTGTTTCCTTTCTTGTTATCCTCATGGTTTGCTTCCTTTTAGTTTTAAGATTTTCTTCTTATTTAGTGCCTAGGTTTGATTCTTTTTTAGGTCCGGGGTTTATGTCCTTTTAGTGTTGGGATTTTCTTCAATATTAGCCTGTAATTTTGATTCTTTTTAAGTAACCATTTTGGCTTTGTATTTAGAGCTAGTAATAGCCCCAATTATGGCCTCCAATTTAATGTTGAATTTTAATTCCATTTTAGAGCCACATTCTGCTTCCATTTTAAAAACTCATGTTGCTTCATTTATAACCTCCATTTATTAATTTTTTATTTTTTATTTCAATTATATTATTTAAGTATATCATGCCTCTTAAATAACTTATATTATTATATATTAAGTCATATTGCATTTGAAATATTTTATAGCATACCATTTATAAAGAAGTTTTAGGGAAATGGACATCCATACAAACTAACATTATTATACTTATTAAATCCTCATCATAATAAAATGTACAACATCCATTTTTTGTTTGTTGTTCATCACTTAATTACTTGAATAAATTATTATAAAGAGTAACAAGCTTTTCTATTGGCTTGCTTGATGGGAAACCAATCAAGTAGCCAACATAAATCATTTTGTGTGTTCATTATTAATCAACATAGATTAATTAGTATGATTTTGCGACTAAAATTAAAAAAAAAATGGCATACAATGTGTGTGTTCATCTAGTATGAAAACACAAAGTTACATGTGTTAATTACAGTACTAGATAATATTAAGTAAAACTATAAATAATTTCAACCACATAAATTATATTATATGGGATTTCATGTATTACGATATGGGTTTCCAACTTATTATTGGTTGAACTACAATTTACACATCACATATTGTTTCATCACTTCAAAACATTCTCATTGTGTTGTGAATGAATTGCAAGTGAATTCACCAATTCTAAATACATGACCATCAATATGTATGTATGTGTCTCATGCAGGATATTGAATTTAAGGATATCACTAGACCAATTCTCTTCTCTCTCTTTTTCTGCATTTGTTACTCTAGTTTTATTGTTCTCCTCTTTCTTCAATTCCTGCATGTTACTACCAATACTAAGTTCCTCTTTGAAAATTAAAGAAGATACAAGCCAATTATAATACATCAAATATTATGGACACTTGAACCACTATGTGGCTATATTACCTATATAAAAAAGAAAATAAAATGTCAACATAGAAAAGAGTATCTAAGGAACATAGTATTTGAACTTCATGAAAATCTTAGGCAATATCATGCCAACTAAGTTACATGTTAAAAGTCTCACTTTGTAGGTAACTTGTGAAAACACATGGAAATAAAATGACAACATATAATAAATAATGTATGACAACTGGTTAGAAAATTGCATCATGGAAGAAAACATTTCTCATATGGTTACCATACGTGTGGTTGGGTAACATGCCCCAATATTCCTCTCAAAGCATTCAATTATGCATGTTAGGGGATGCAAACTTAAAATTAGTATCTTAAAATTGTGCATCACATGTATGCAAAGGCTATGGTCAATTATGGATAAATTTGCAAGATCATGATATTAGAAAATAACATTAATCTCTCAAATCGAGCCTTGTAAAAAAGGTGAGGATGGCATGGAAAAGCTGAAGTTTACAATTTGGAAAAAATACTGCAAATATGTTGGAAATAATGGAATAATGTCGTATGTCATATGGAATGAATCTATAATTACAAAAAAATGATATAAGATAACCATCCTACTCATGATTGAAAGTAACATGCCCTACCAACTAATATTCAAAATGTAAGGACAAGCAATAAACTATAAACCTACATTGAATATATGATGTAAATGCTTATGACGAATTTCAAGATAATTTTGGAATTAAATATCAATTTTATACCCTCCAAAACCAACATAGGAACCATGATTGAACAAAGGTATATCTTTGATTCAATTCATCATAAATTTCTCAAGTTTTAGCTATTATTGGATTTTCCTCTTTTTCCTATACTTAATGTAGCAACTACATAAACACGATGTCATTTAATATGAAAGAATTAATCCATAGCAAGTACATGCTATTTTCAGTCACTGATAAATTTACCCTTCACTCACTTTTCAAATTTTCTAGTGATGTTTTATAAAAACATGGCATTTTCCATTGCCAATACAAGACACATTCCAAAAAATTGCACAAAAGTTTGTCTTGACATACCAAACAACTTTTCTAAGTCATCTTTTAGTCCCACAAAAAACTACACCATAGATATTTGATACCTTCTTGCATTGGCTTGATTTTAAAATACTCTTAAAATAATATACATATTCCCTCCTTAAGGAGTGTTCTTACATTTCTATGGAACTTCATTGGATAGATATATGGCGAAATATTTCCTTCATTCCTTTGATCCTTGGAGCAGTGTCCTTCAAGGATTGATAAGCTCCCAAAAATTTTCATAAGAAATTAATCCTTTTTCCTTTTTCCTTTTGACCTCATAAATAAATATGCTTAGCTTATTTAAAATCCTTCTATACCTCCAACTTGATAACCATTGCCTGTGAGTAAAATAAGTCACCTATTTATTTAAATTCTGCTTATATATTTCCAAGATGAATCCTAGGTTCTCCATTCTATAATCATAGAGTTGTAGAGGTTATCGGTCACCTCATATTGTCTTCGTTTTCCAATTCCACAATTCAATCTCATCGTTGTTTTCCATTATCTTCAATCCATGTTCATATCTTTCCAAAAAAAATATATTTCATTTGTAGCACCTAATACAAATGTTATAACTACCACATGAAATTTTTCTTTAATCCCTTCACATCATAGCTTAAGCATCAACCCAACCATCAACAAGTGACCTGTTTTGAAAGAGATTCACCACATTTTTTCTTAACACAAAGTGGTTAATCACTATATTCCTTTGCAAATTCCCTCTTGCAAAATTCAAAAATAAATATTAGGAAGTTAATAGTACGTACTACCTCTACTCTGAGGAAAATCACTCAAATTTGATCCACCAAATAACATTATCAAAGCATTCAATTATTTTGGGAGAATGTCTAATTCTAACTTCCATACTCTATCCTTTCAAAAAATAATTACCAACTAAAAATAAACATATATATCCTTATCATGAGGAAGAATATCTATTCTCTACAATGGATGGCCAAATGGTTTCCACATAGAACATAAATAAGTTTATCTTAGCGTCAAACACAAGGATCTATGACAAGTTCTCAAATGGATAGACAATTAGAGTTCATAAGTAGTTGGTGGGGTCTAAGGGTATGCAGTAGGAAGGCATCACTGGTAAAGAATTGGTGTGATACATGAAAATATTCCTTCCATGACAACATTTTACATAAAAAACTTACTTTTTTATAGTTGATTTATCATAACACTATAAATATCATGCACACTCATGTAGGTCAACTCAAAATTGTATCCAGATGTAGCTAAAATACAATGAGATCGATATAAGAGATGAAGAAATCACCATACCAAATCAATCTTTTTAGGAAAACATAAACATTTCGAAAGTTAAATGCTGACATATTATAATTCAAGATATTATTTTTTGATAAATTTAAAAAGAATATATATAAAAGGAACTAAAAGAAAATACTATTGTATATCAATCCAGGTAATCAATAACATTCATTGTGTTTGTCTCTTCGATAAAATTTTCTTTAGTATTCTCTCTGAAATCTCGCTACATGACCATTGGCCCCCAACTCAATCCTTATGTACCATCCAACAAATTTCTTACAATCACAGGCTCACCTCTAATCCAAATCTTTTGAAAATGTTCAACATTCTCACATTTGATATCCTGAATAGTTGGACAGTACACATAATTGTCATTGATATCGTTCTTGTTAGGTTCTCTACTAAAATTATTAGAACGTTCAATCTTATCCTAAGAATTATGCTTGAAGCATAAGGGACATTAATGGGAATCCGTTAACATCTTTGACAATTCACAACTACTGACATGTTTTTGTTCTTTCTCCTCAAGTTTTGCAACCCAATTTGATTCAAACATGCTCGTTAAATCTAACAAATTATTTCCGCAACCACCATGTTATTTTTGTGGGCATGGAATAAAAACATCACAATTAACTTTCCAATATCACAATGGCTTAGGGACACGTGTAGTGTGACTGCTAACAAACTCCAACCAACGTTCCCAACTTGTACTTCCTCTTTCTATTTTCTTTTGTTTCTTATTCTCTAACTCAACATAATTACAATTTGTAAACTTTATGGTATCAACCATATTTTTAGAGCTAATAAGATTTTTTGTTAGGTCCATATAATACTAGTGTATTCCCCTTATTGTTAATGTTAGTGTAGATCATATTGTTATTGTTGTGCACATGTATCCCCCATGTTGTTATTGTTGTGCCCAATGGAAGCTCACTATTTTTATTGTTGTGCCCTTACATTATTATTTTTACGTAGCATATGATTATATTGTGACCCCATAGACTCCTATATATACCAAGGAGGTCTTCTCATTTGTATAATCCAATAATTATTCATTTATGTAATATAAAGGAGGTTTCTCCCTCGAAGAGGATAATTTTAAAGTTGTTGATCTATCTTTTTGTGAGCTATTTGCATAATGTTTGGTATCAAATCTTTTGATTCTAGAGTTTTGCTACTACAAATAGGTCATTTATGAATTTTTTATATAACATTTTTTATTGAAAGTTTAAGAAGATGAAATTTTAACCATGTGGAGTGAAAATCCTTATGAACCCCTTGTAAAATTCATATCTTGGTTCGCTATATATTCAGAGATATGGTCCGACGAAGTTAGGATTTTTGCATAAAATTTAGTCTCAAATAGGTGACCCTCAAAAAATTTTCCTAACTTCCTATACATGAATCATATTTAAATTTCGTAAAATGTAACCGAATGTGCACATTTTGTAGTATTTTTTGTATCATTTTCAGGGAAAAATCCTGAAACAGTGACATGCAACACTCCGTAAAAGTTCACTCTATTGAACAAGCCCATAATCAGGGCATCGTGGGAGATTGTGAATAACTTTATCTTAAGGAATAAAAAAAAATTGTTAGATGATCCAAAATAGATATTATCATAGGTTATTAAGTTAGAATAAAATAATAATTAATTTAAGATTTTAAATTAATAATTATTAATCTAGAATATTTAATTATTAAATGAAGACATTTAGAATTAGTATATTGTTGTAAAAGATATGACTCTACAAATGTGTCGTATCTTACGCTCTAGTTTAGGAGAATTGTTAGTAAGTTGTTTGAATAGCTTTTAATGTAAATGGACACTTGTTATTTTATAAGTGATCCATAGTTAGAGGCAGTTAGGACATTGAGCTTATAAATAGCTCATTGCAAGAGTGTTTTGTTGTTCGGGTGTAAACTCTTGCAAAATTCCAGATGTAATTGATTTTATTGTTAATAAAATTACATGTCTTAGGACACTTCTACAGTTATTGTGGTATCAGAGCTCTAGCTCTACAGGAACATGGAAAACTCCATTAATTTGGCCAGTTAATATTTGGTATCTATTTTTTTTTATAGAAAAAAGCATTAAAATTTATGTGTAAATTACCCTGTTGCATTTAACCAAGCACAATATATATAGAAAAAAGAAACAAAATGGGTCATATCAAATCCTCAAAGTGCATAAGTGCAGTAGCATATGCTTTCTGTGGCTAATAACTATCATTACATGCAAGGTTTTTCATTTATGTACATTTTTCTTTACCGACAAAATCTAGGAACTTTGTTGTAGGTTGGGCCAAAATGTTGGGCTTCTCATTGTCGGCCATAATAACCATGGCTTTATCCTCCATATTAATTTGGTAACGCCCTTTTATCTGGACCATATATTGATCATTCATGACTTCTTGAAGGAGCATACCAGAATGATCAAAGCAATGGCTATCAAAGTGAGCATTGCGGAGATTCCATCGAAAACATAAGAAATAGGAAATCTCAACTTAAATCTGTGCAATTCACATTAGAACTGACTTCGGTCATCGGCACTCCTTCGCCCCCATATCCATTCCTTTTCTCAGTAGACAATTTTCCACATGGTAACTTAAATTCCGAGCTTATTTGTAAGCGTAATTTTGTCTATGCTCTTTTTTCCTTCTTTGAAAATGCAACAAAAGGAAATGCCCACTTGTAAGCGTAATTTTATTTATTATTCCAAGTTCCTTGTATCTACGCTCCTTTTCCTTCTTTGAAAATGTAGCAAAAGGGTTTATGTAATCTTCATATATCTTCTTGTATTTTGATTCTATATTTGAATTGAACCCACTCTCTACATCTTCAGCACACTTTCTCTGTCCTCGAGAGAGAGGCCAATTCTTTGTATAATCTTGTATGTAACGAATTTTCTCATACCACTTAACATTATCTACTTTACTCTTTTCCAAATCTGCTACAAGGACATGCGTTATATTTTTGGCAGTGAAGAGAGCATTGGGACCGGACGAACAACCAAGGTCAGTGATGAAAAAGTGTTGCATTCCATCATCATGTTCATTGATAAATTGGCTTCCTCCAAATAGGCTTTACAATTTCTAATGCACTCCTCTGTGAAAAGTTTATGGAGAGAAAAGCTTTTTTTGTAATGGGGCAATAAAGTTTTTTTTGTAATGGAGAAATAAGGAGAATTGGATAATTTCTCAAAGAAGTGACTTTTTATTTTTCTGTAAATTTGGGTTCATCTCATTATAACTCAAAGTAATTATACTTTGAGGGGGGGTAACTTTTTTGTTTACCAAGATTTGCAAGAGTTTCATTGTAAAAGTCAAATTTCAAAAGTTAGCTTGTAAATATTTGAGAAATTGACTAGAGCCAAGTGCAAAGCTCAACCATTTTTCTCTAGTTTCAACGACTATACAAGGGTCAAGGCCAAGCCCCGATAGATCATTTTTTTGCCTAGTGTTGTGTTTCTCATCTTGATATTTTCTTTTGAGCATGATTCTTGGAGTGAAGCTTCAACACTAAAATGTCAAAGTTGATTAATTTGTTTTCTGATTTCGACAAACATGAATGCACAAAGTATTACAAAACGCGGCAACACCTCATCAAAGGAACTCTTATTTATAATGAACTTTGGCATTATATATGTGATGGAGAGAATAAGCCAAATAAACCCAAAGATGCAACTGCACTAGCAAAATGGGAAGTTAAGAATGCCAAAGCATTACCTCTCATTAAATCTTTTGTTAATGATCAAATCTATACATCCATATAGCAAATGCTACAGATGCATGGTCTCCTTTGTGAATTTTTAGATACTTCTTTCATACTTATCCTGAATCAAAGAAAGTTGATCTACAATTAAAATTGTTGCAAGAAAAATTGACTGAAGGAGGTGATGTTCTTGAATACATCTCTAGACTTAAGAATATTAAGCAGGAAATCATTAATTCTGGTTTTCAAGTAGTAGATGATAGTTTTATGGTCACAATTTTAATTGTTGGACTTCCTTCTTCCTACACACATTTTTTGGAAACTATACAATTAACCAGAAATTTATAGAAGCTAAAGTTTGATGAGCTCTGCGAAATGTTGACCCAACATGATAAAACCTTTGGGAAGAAAGAGCATGTTTGTGAAGATGTTTTTCTCATAGAGGCTAGCACTAGTAAATCATCAACTGCTAGTTCTAGAAGCAGAGGCAAAGGGAATTTAAATTAGACTCAAGCATCACATAATGTACAAAGTTGTGGTCAAAGAGGATGCAGAGGAAACAACTTTAACAGTGGCAACAATTCAGGCAAGAGTAATTTTCAAGGCAAAGGAAACAATCAAGGAAGAGGCTATTTTAAAGGAAGAGGAAATAATAAAGGTAGAGTACAACCTAAAAATGGAAGTCAAAGCAGAGGCAAAGGAAAGACTCTAGGAAGAGGAAGAGACTTAAGTCAAATTGTGTGTCGAAAATGTAACAAAGTTGGACATTATGTTGAAGATTATCAAACTTCTCTTGATAAAATCCCCAAGTTTCATGAGCACTCGGCACAATTTTCAAATGCTCAAGATGATGATGGTTCAGAATATGTCTTTACTTCTTCGTCAGCATTACAACTTTCCTCTCATCTTAAAAGTGATTATGAAGATGCTTGGATCTTGGATTCAGGCGCAACTGAGCACATGACTTGTTGACGTGACTTCTTTCGGAATTTTCAAGATTGCCAACTTAATTCCATCTTCCTTGCATATGATACAAAACATACTCCTTATGGAAAAGGTGCAGTTAAAGTTTCCCTCCCTGGCATTGTAGAAAAATGATTTCAAATGTATGTTATGTACCAACCTTTAAGAAAAATTTGTTAACTTTAGTCACGATTCGACAAGCAGAACATCAGGTAATTATGGAAGATGGCTTAGTTGAGACTAATTCAGTCAAGCAGAGCTTGCAAACTATGATGATAGGTTATGAAGATGGAAAATTATTAAGGATGAAAGGGACAGTTATTCCAAGGCATTCTAACTTTGTCGGGGCAGTGACTATAGGAATTTCACCTATAATATTATCGCATGTAAGATATGGACATTTAAATTTTGATAGTCTTTCTAAATTGAAAAAACAAGGGATGGTTAAGTGACTTCTGAGTTTCAAAAAGGAAAATGAAAAATGTGAAGCTTGCATTTATGGAAAAGAAAGTCAAGAAAGTTTTCCAACAAGTTTATGGCCTGCAAAGAGGCTACTGCAACTAGTTCACAGTGATGTTTGTGGACCACTACAAACTTCATCCAGTGGTTGCAAATATTTCTTACTATTCATTGCGATTTCAGTGGAATGACTTGGGGTTTATTTCTTGAAGAAAAAGTCAAAAGCATTTGAAAAGTTTAAAATTTTTCACCAACTTGTTTAAAATGAATTCAAAGAAAAGATAGGCACTCTCAGGATAGATAATGGCGCAAAATTCACTTCAAATGAATTCAAAACTTATTGCAGTGATAATAAGAATGAATCGCACCTTGTTAGGAATGGGGAGATCTATGTTAACATTCAAAAAATTAAGTTCAATATATTGGACAAAAGCAATTCATACAGCTGTCTACTTAAGGAACCGATCTCCAACTGCTTCTTTAGATAGAATCACACCTTATGAAGCCTGGTTTGGTTTCAAACCTCGAGTTAAACATCTTAGAGTTTTTGGATCAGTATGTTATGCCTTAGTTCTGAAAGAAAAAAGAACTAAGCTTGATTCATGAAGTTTGAAATGCATAATGATTGGGTATTCTGACGAGAATAAAGGGTACCATCTTTTGACCAATGGAAAATTTTATTGTGAGCAGGGATGTAGTTTTTTATGAAACAGAGAGTAAGAGTGCTGAAGAAATCAAAATTCTTATTCAAAAGTTGGAAACTAAAGACAATCAAAGAAATGCGTAAGCAGTAAGGCCGCAATCACTTAAACTTGTCCGTGATTCTAGTCATTAGATACGTAATTACGCAATCTAATTTGAGGAGCGAAAGCGCTCACCCGACCTAAGAAGGGTGAGGTAATATCTCAAATTAGTGAGTAACTCCATCGATGGTTGCCTTTTAGTCGAGAGTTCGCTTTCATTTTACTTATTGGGTGGGGGGGATGCCGGCCCTCACCATCGGAATAGTGAGTGACGGAAATATGCAAAGTCAACCAAAATCACCAAATTGGTATGAAATTGATTTTCCTTCATCTAAAAATGATTCATCCAGTCCACCTACTTCAACAACATCATCTGGGTCTTCTAGCGGTTCATCCACATCTCTAAGCAGTAGTAGTTCTTCTGACAGTGATTCTCCAGAATCTTCAACTGATCGACGAACATCAATTTACACTAATCCTCTTTAAAATGATGGTGAATTTTTATAATCTCAAACAAGTGAGAATCAACTACCAAAATGGCACGTTCAAATTTTGAAAGATGTAAGGCATGATGAGCATAATAAAACAGGAACAAGGAAGTCACACATAAGTGAGGGAAATTTTTCCCTGCTAGCAAAGGATTTTACTGAACCTTCCACATACAAAGAAGTAGTAAAACATAAATAATGGAAACAGACTATGATTGAAGAATATCGAGCAGTAATTGATAACAACACTTGGAAACTTTTTTGTTGTCCTTAAAATGTTAAATGCATCGAATGCAAATGGGTTTACAGAATTAAGTACAACCAAACTGGAGCACTTGAAAAGTATAAAGCAAGACTAGTTGCTAAAGGTTTTGTGCAATAGGAAGGCATTGATTATGAGGAAACTTTTTCTCCTAGAGCTAAAGGGAGCACCCTTTGATAAACACTTGTATTGGCGGCTCAGAAAGGATGAAAGGTTCATCAAATGGATGTAAAAAGTTCCTTTCACAATGTGGATTTATAGGAAGAAGTATGTATGACACAACCACCAGGTTTTGAAATTAAAGGGTAGGAACATAAAGTCTACAAATTGATCAAGGCTTTATATGGGTTAAAACAAGCTCCCACAGCTTGTTATGCAAAAATGTATGAATACCTTACGAAAGTTGGTTTTCAACGAAGTGAATCGATGATACTTGTATGTCTGACAACAGGGTAAATATCTGGTGATTCTTGTTATGTATGTAGATGATTTGATCATTACTGGAAACAATGATGATCATATTGCACAGGTGAAAACAGAGTTACATGCAGGTTTTAAGATGACAGATTTGGGATTACTTCACTACTATCTTGGAGTTGAAGTCTTCCAATGTCCACATCGAATTTTCATTTGTCAAAGTAAGTATGCAGCATAGGTTCTTTAGTGATTTGGAATGTAGCATTGCAAGCTCGTTCTTACCCCCATGGAGCAAGACTTGAAACTTTCAAAATTTGAAGGGGGGAAATGGTGGACAACACTACTTATAGACAGTTGATTGGCAGCTTGATTTATTTAACAAACACTCGCCCTGATATATCTTATGCAGTTAGTATTATTTCATGTTTTATGTAGTAACCACTTGACAACGACTGGAATGCAGCCAAAAGAGTTATTCGATATATCCAAGGAACAAAATATTTTGGTCTTCTTTACACAAAGACTAAAAACTTTGTAATTGGTAGTTTTCCAGATGCCGACTTTGCTGGAAGTACTGATGATCAAGCATCAACATCGGGTTATTTAATGAGCATGGGGTCAGCAAGAGTGTCTTGGAGTTGCAAGAAACAAGCTACAATGGTCACTTCTTCAGCCAAAGTAGAGTACATTTTAGCATGGGAAGCAACAAGTTAAATTGTTTGGTTGCGCAGAATTTTGTAGGACTTGGGAATTTCTCTTGTAGGAGCTATGTCATGATTCATTGACAGCTAGTTAGCCATTAAGCTTGCCAAGAACCCAGTGTTTCATTCAAAGACAAAGCATGTGGACACCAAGTATCATCATATCAGATCTCTCATTGCCAAATATGTCCTAAAGCCAATTTATTATCCTTCAGAAGATTACATCTCCGACATTTTCATGAAACCTCTTGGCAGAGTAAAATTTACTAAGTTCAGGGATGAACTTGGAATCTGTTGTAATGTATATTTGGATCATGGGGGGAATGTTAGATGATCCAAAATAAATATTATCATAGGTTATTAGGTTATAATAAAATAATTATTAATTTAATATATTAAATTAATAATTATTAATCTAGAATATTTAATTATTAAATGAAAACATTTAGAATTAGTATATTATTGTAAGAAGATATGACTCTACAAATGTGTCATATCTTAGGCTCTAATTTAGGAGAATTGTTAGTAAGGTGCTTGAATAGCTTTTATTTTAAATGCACACTTGTTATTTTATAAGTGATCCATAATTATAGGTAGTTAGGACATTGAGCTTATAAATAGCTCATTGCAAGAGTGTCTTGTTGTTCGGGTGTAAACTCTTGCAAAATTCCAGATGTAATTGCTTTTTTTATTAATAAAATTACGTGTCTGAGGACACTTCTGCCATTAATTTTGTCTAACTTTTCAGATTGAAAATAATAATTAGAGGGCTACCAAAGGACCGAATTTCAGATCTTGGAGAGAAAAAATTATAGAGATACAATAGTTGCAATATATAGCTCCAAAAAACAAGCAAAAGAGGTGCATATATATATTTTTTATTTGCATAATTTTTGTTTGTAGAATCAGTTGGAAGTGATTCAAGGGGCATAGTGAAGCATAGATATCATTTTTTGATTCTAAAATTCCTTGAAACAAAAAATGGACACACCTAATAGGCAACTATAAATCTCTTCTGTGACACATGAAGAAGAGGAAGAAATGCATCATGATATATCAAATTTATGGAACCAAGTCCAACAATTTTCAATCTCACAAAACATAACAAAAAATGAATTGGAAGCCATGATGAATGTTAAGATAGATGGTATAAAAAGGAACATGGAAGTTTTGAATGATGGTTTCAAAATAGATATGATGAAAAAGTTTCTAAAATAAAGGCTTCCCAATGATGATAAGGTAATCCATGAAAATCATGATGAGGACAAAAGGAATATGAATTATGATTTTAGAGACTCCAAATTTGGTTTTAAGAACCAGCACATTCCAAATATCACTAGGAGGAAGTTTGATGGCAAGGATCTGTTAACATGGGTACTACAGATGGAGAAATATTTTGATCTCCATGATGTGCAATGCAAACAAAAGGTACGCATTGCAACTTTATGTTAAGAACCTAATCAATTTTTATGGTATCGATGGATTTCTTCTCGTAAAACACTTGTCACTTGGTCAATTTTTATGGAAGAAATGATAGCACATTATGAGGATATAAATAGCGACATGTTCTTTAGAGAATTGATAAATCTCAAACAAAATGGTTCAATGGTAGAGCACAACATTGAGGACTCCAAAAAATTGAATATCATGGTAACTAATATTCCAAAGGAGCATAGGATTGATGCCTTCATGGGGAATTTTAAGGGTAACATCCAACATGAGGTTTTCCTTTGGGAACTTGATTCATTGGCGAAGGCATTCAAGCTGGAAAGAAAAATTGAAAGAAAAATTATGGAAAAAAGGAAGTCTACCACTCACAACCATGAAGATGGAGGTGTTACTTCTCCTATCCTTCCAAAACCTACAAGGTTTACGCAACAAACATAGGAGGGAAAAAGAGAAAAAGGGATTTGTTACAATTGTGATATCAAATACACTAAAGGTCATAAGTATGTTGAGAAGAAATCATTCTACATAGATTGTGAAGAGAAGGAAGAAAAGGAGCAAGAAACATCAAAAGAGCATGATACACACCAGGAACCAACCCCTAATAAAGAATAAATGAATTCAACCATACATTTCAATCCATCGGCAAAAATTACCACTCCTCAATCCATGATTGGGGGGGTATCAAATACCACTCTAGTCCAACCTTTCCTTCAGTGCAAGTACAAATCCGTAATTATAATTACAAGACAAATTTCCACATTTGAATTACAATGAATGTTTTCTTATGAAATACAGATTAATTATGTTACTAAAGCTAAGTTTCCTTGAACACAATTATAAAAAGGGTTATTAATGAACGCGAAGTAGATTTGACTTTTTTCTTTAATTCATGCTTCCTTAATGTTTGAGTTACAAGAATTATTGTTGAAAAGATCAATTTTCCTTTTTCAAGGCAACTTTCCACATTCTACAATTAGAGTATTGAATTACATTATGCAAGTAGAATAATGTTTCCATTTTTATAGTTATTTTAGTCTTTGATTTCATGATATTCATTTCATTTCATTAGATAACTAAAAGAAGGATACATTTCATGTTTCACATATAGTGCTAACACCTCTTAAGTTTGTATGCACCCTGGGTTGATAATTTAAGTTGGTAGCCTTGGGAGTTGTAGTATTGTTGTTGCAATATTAGGGTTCATCACTTGGACAAAAAGTTAAAGGGAAATCATGATTAAAAATTTTAGTTTGAAGATGTTTATCATTAATATTGACAAGTTTCCAAAATATATGACAAGTGTCTTAACCTTGGTTGAGAAGACGATTGGAACTTTGAGCACATTTCTAGCAACTATGTTGACATTTTTTTCATTATTTATATTATGATATGGAAGTAATTTTGACTTTGTAAGGAGCTAAAACCATGAGTTGACATGAGGAACTCTACAACTTGATCTAAGAGTACATTGTTTGATTTGACAAAGCTGATATTTAGCAATGAAGCTAATAATGATTGAAATATAGTATTGATTTTGATAAGGATATGCAATAGAATTATGTACACAATAAAGGAAGAAAAAGAAAAATATACAAGAAGTTAGGAGATCGTTTGATGATATGCTAAAGCTACATGATCTAGGAAAGTTGAAGTACTTTATGATTCATGATGAAGTCTGAAGTAGTCATATGCCTCCACTGATGAAATAATTAGTCGATGGATTGATAATATGAAGAATAATGGTTATCTTTAAGACACACTTAAGCTTGTGGTTGATTATCCATGTTTAAGAGGGGGTGAGGATCTCCTCCTTGGTTTATAGGTAGTGAGGGTGGACACAGTATTCTCCATGTGTCATGTACTATGGCAAGGACTAATAGTCATAAGCCGAAAAGAGACACTAGTTTAGAGAATGGTTGATTTGGTAAGCATAAAGGGCATACATTCTTGAGTCATGTATTATAATTAAATAGGATTAGACATCGTAAGATGGATACATGGACTTAGTAGAGAATGGTCCAAAAGACCTACTTTTCCTTTAATCAGGAAATAGTTTTTTCAATTCACACCTTGGAACACCCATGTCTAGTATGACATGAGAGGTAGTGGTGTCCAAATTTATGCCTCCCAACATTGTAATCTAATATAATAAATAAATAGAGCTTGTTAGTCAAGGTCTAACCCTTTTTTTAAATGTTGGGTATAATGATTTAAATCATCATTGATGCTTACCAATCTGGATGATTTCTTATATGAGCATTTAAACATGATGAGTTTATTTTATCATTATGTATACCTCCCTAGCTAAGAGGGAGTGTTGGAATATGTAGCTACTGTAGGTATTCATCATTTAATAAAATGTAATTCTTATCATTCATTATATTCATTATTATTAATGAAAGCACGTTATTCTTGCTTATAGAGTCAATTGAGTCAAAACAAGTAAAAAAAAAATATTTTGAGTCAAATCCCATTTGGAATTTTTTGTAAGAAAAGAAAGATAATTTTATTTTTGATTGAAAATGTCACCAAAATACCAAGTTAGTGTTATAGGCAGTTATTTGACCCTACTGAACATATATAAATAAGTCAACATGACCTCATTCACTCATTATCAACCATCACATCGATTTTCATGTAAGAAGAAGAAGAAAAATCATTAAAAGCGAATGGAGGGAGAGAAAATTCAAAGAAGAGAGGAGATGAGTCGTTTTTGCACTAATTTTGTCCACACATGCAAAATTCCTCCAATTTTTCACATCTAGTTATGTTGGCATTATTGCAATTGTGTTGTCCTTCATGGAAACCTACTTGATAAATATGTCAAAATTATGATTATGGAGACTGGTACAAATGCTACAAGTGATATGGACAAACGAATGTTAGTTTAGAGATATACGGATGATTAAATAAATGTTCGAGAAATTATATGTAGGTATTGAGAAGCAAGGTCGCGTACATATGCAGGTATTGTGAAGAAAAGTCATGTACAAAATCCTTAGCATGGTAATCTGGATACCAAGGGTATTATTCAACACAGTCACAGACATAATTTGATATTTGTTATTTCTGGTTGGGTTGTGCATTCAATGATTTGATGCTTTATAATTTCAGTTGATTTCCAGTGTGACAGTGTCTCAGATTCAATGCTTTAGTTTGGTTTTATGGTTGGTATGGGTCCAGTTTGAAATTTTTATGAAATGTGGCCTACAGGTTATGTGATGATTATTTCACAGGTGGATCCAATCTAAAACTTTCTAAAAAGTGGTCCACAAGGAGATGACGGTTGCAACCTTTAGAAAGGGAGTAGGGGTTCCCTTCCAATATGAGATGGTAAATGAGTTCAATAATTTTTAGCTCCATTTCAGTGGTTGTTGAGAAGTTGTAGCCTTCTTAATGTGGGTTCTTTCATACTGACAATATTCTCCATTAGTACAATTGTAATATTTTTCTTTATATCATAAGTAAGAAAATAAAGACAACAACAACAGTGGTTTTCTCCCAGAGTTGGTTTCCACCTAAAATTTTGTTGTTCTCATTTACTCTGATTTATAAATTTATTTACTGCATATTAAAAAGTAATTTTTTGGTGCAATGATAAAACATAATCATTTGTTAGAAATATCAGTAGACTAGATATACATTGGTTGTTGGGTCCCTATAATACTAGTGATTACCCCATTACTATTGTAGTTATACCCCTTATTTATATTGTTGTGCCCCTATTACCCCCATATTGTTATTTCTGTGCCCCATAGAATCCCTCTATTGTTATTTTTGTGGCTTTATATTATTATTGTTAGGTCGGCTGGATTATATTGTGACTCCTTAGACTCCTATATATAGAAAGGAGGTTTTGTCATTTGTATCATCCAAGAATTGTTCATTTATGTAATGTAAAGGAGGTTGCCCCCTCGAAGAGGCTGAATTCTAAGGCGTTGATCTATCTTTTCTATCTTTTCTTGAGCTGGTTTCATAACATTTGGTATCAGAGCTTTGGATTCTAGGGTTTCGCTGCTCCAAACAGGTCATCGTGGAATTTTCGCTATAAATTTTTTTCTGTGACGTTTCAGAAGTCGCAAAAAAAACCCATTTGAGAAGAAATCGCGCTGAACCTTGGGTCCGAATTTCAGAGCTTTTCGCACGATATTTGCGGAGATATGATCTGAGGAAGTTGGTCTTTTTGCAGACTCCTGAATTACATTCAAAACAGGTGACCTGGGGAAAATCGTCATAACTTTCTCTCTGGGGATCGGATTGAAATTTCGTAAGAAGGTACAGAAAGAGGACGGACTGTAGTTTCTTGTATGTCTGTTTCAGATTCAAAGGTTGAAACAGTGACTCGTGGCACGTCGTACAAGTTCGCTCTACTGAACCAGTCTAAAAGCAAGTCACTGTGGGAGATTTCACATAACTCTTCCTTGGAGAATCCAATTTGGCTCAGACTTGTGGCATTGGAAAGAGGATGTAGAAGGCTACTACAGGTAGAAATTTTAGAACTAGATGATCCGAAATTACAGAGATACATCAGATTCAATATCAGGCTTCTATAAAGTGAAAAAAGGTGTGTAGTTTTTTTTTAAATTTTTGTAAGCTTGGTTTAACGGAATTCAAAGGGCATAGTAAAGCATTATTATCGGTAACTGATGCCCCGAGGAAAAAAATGCAAACACCTAGTAAGGAACCTGAAAGCTCTAGCATGACTCATGAAGAAGAGGAAGAAATGCTACATGATATATCAAAATTACAAGAACAAGTGCAACAAATGTCACGCTCACAAAAGCTAACAGAAGCTAAGATAAGTGGCGTGGAATCTAAGATAAATGGCGTGGAATCTAAGATAAATGGCATGGAATCTAAGATAAATGGCGTGGAATCTAATATAAAGGGCATGGAAGCTAAGATGGAGGATTCGATGGTAAATTTGAAGATAGATTTGAAGACAGACATGGAAAAATTGAAGAACTTGCTACAAGAAAGGGTCACTAATGGTGAAAAGGTAGTAAAGGAAACTCATGATGAGAACAAAAGAAATGTTAATCATGATTCCATAGACTCTAATGTTGGATCGAAGACTCACCATGTTCCAAAAATCGATATGAGGAAGTTTGATGGCAAGGATCCCGCCACATGGATATTACAGATGGAGCAATTCTTCGATCTCAATAATGTGCAAAACACACAAAAGGTACGTATGGCAACTTTATATTTGGAACCAAATCAGTTTGTATGGTATCAATGGCTTTGTTCTCGTAAACAATTTATCACTTGGGCAATTTTTACGGAAGAATTGATAGCACATTATGAGGATACAAAAAGCAACACTTTTTTTAGCCAATTGATAAGTCTCAAACAAAAGGGTTCAATAATGGAGCACATTGAGGAGTTCCAAAAATTGAACATAAGGGTAAAAGATATTCCAGAGGAGCATAGGATTGATGTGTTCATAGGGTCTTTAAAGGATAATATCCAACATGATGTGTGCCTTTGGGAACCTGATTCATTAGAGAAGGCATTCAGGTTAGCAAGAAAAATGGAAAGCAAAATTATGGCAACTAGGAAGCATACCACTCACAACTATAAAGATGGAAGTGTTGTTGCCCATAGTCTTCCACAACCTACAAGGTTGACACCACAACAATTGGAAGAAAAAAGAGCAAAAGGGCTTTGTTACAATTGTGATAGCAAATACACAAAAGGTCATAAGTGTGCTGAGAAGAAATTATTCTACATAGATTGTGAAGAGGAAGAAGAAAAGGAGCAAGAAAGGTCAAAAGAAGAGGATATATTCCAGGAACAAAGCCTAGATGAAGAAAAAATAAATCCGACCATATCTTGTAATGCATTGGCGGGAATTACCACTCCTCAAACCATCAAGATAGAAGGACAAATCAAGAAGAAAAAGGTAATAGTGTTGATTGATTCAGGAAGCACCCACAATTTTATTCATTGTAGGGTAGCAAAAGAATTGAATTGCTTCCTATATCCAGCACCAGAGTGTCAAGTGATGATTGCAAATGGAGGAACAATAAATTGTTCTGGAAAGTGCCATAATATCAAGCTATCCATGGGAGAATATGTATTGACTAGCCCAATGCTTTCCATTCCAATGGGAGGTGCTGATGTTGTACTAGGAGTCCAATGGCTACAATCCTTGGGTACAATAGCTTTTAATTTTCAAGAACTTTTCATGAAATTTTCTATGGAAGGAAAGGAAGTTGAATTAAGGGGTATTGCAGGGAAACCAGGAAAGATAATCAGCTCTAATGGCATGACAAAGCTTCTAAAAAAGGAGCAAAGAGGTGTAATTGCACAATTATGTTCGCTAGATGTTTCCACATTGGAATCATCTATTTCTCCAGATCTCCAAAAAGTCCTGGACAATCATTCCAAGGTATTTGAGACTCCCAAAGGTCTCCCACCTATGCGTGATCATGATCATGCTATTCATCTGATTCCAGGAAGTGTTCCTCCAAACATCAGGCCGTACAGATATCCCTATGTCCAAAAAAGTGAAATTGAACGTATGGTTGCAGAAATGCTAGAGGCTGGTATAATTCAACCGAGTCAAAGTTCTTTCTCAGCTCCAGTAGTATTGGTGCACAAGAAGGATGGATCATGGCGCATGTGTCCAGATTATAGGGAGCTCAACAAGCTCACTATTAAAGATAAGTTCCCCATTCCTGTCATTGATGAATTACTGGATGAATTGCATGGATCAATTTACTTCACCAAGTTGGATCTTCGTTCGGGATATCATCAAATCAGAATGAAGATTGAAGACATTCCGAAAACGGCATTTAGAACTCATGAGGGTCATTATGAATTTTTGGTCATGCCTTTTGGCCTTACCAATGCACCTTCAACATTTCAAGGTTTGATGAATTCAATTTTCAAACCATTCCTTAGAAAATTTGTGTTAGTATTTTTTGATGATATACTAATCTACAGCAAGTCTTGGAAGGATCATGTTGAACATGTTGACAAGGTGCTACAACTATTGGAGGAGAAACAATTATATGCAAAAAGATCCAAATGTTTCTTTGGAGTCCAGGAGGTGGAATATTTGGGTCATATTGTATCTCATGAAGGAGTTAAGGTAGACCCTAGCAAAATTAAAGCCATTAAGGAATGGAAAATCCCCACATCCATAAAGCATCTGCGAGGATTTCTTGGGTTGACAGGGTATTATCGCAAGTTTGTTAAGAATTATGGGAGAATAGCAGCACCTCTAACAACATTATTGAAGAAAGATTCATTTTCATGGACTCCGGAAGCAACAAAGGCCTTTGAACATCTTAAAGAGGCAATGTGCCAAGCACCGGTCTTAGCTACACCGGACTTCACAAAAACCTTTATTGTGGAATGTGATGCTTCAGGAAATGGAATTGGTGCTGTTCTAATGCAAGATGAAAGACCCATTGCTTTTGAAAGTCGTCCAATCAAGGGAAAGTTTTTAAGCAAAGCTATTTATGAGAAGGAAATGTTGGCAATACTCCATGCACTTAAGAAATGGCGACCCTACCTAATGGGAAGACACTTCAAGGTAAAAACGGATCATGATAGCCTTAAATACTTTTTAGAACAAAGATTATCCTCTGAAGAGCAACAAAAGTGGGTCACAAAGATGTTGGGTTATGACTTTGAAATCATCTACAAAAAAGGGAAGCAAAATGTGGTGGCAGATGCACTCTCAAGAAAGGATGAGGATGTGGAAGCATTGTTGTGTGCCATTTCTATTATCCAACCAGATTGGATAAACGAAGCAAGGGAGGAATGGAAGAATGACGAAGAAGTGTGGGCACTTATTCGAAAGCTACAACAAGATTCCAGTACTTCTGATACATTTAGCTGGCAAAATGATTCGTTATGGTACAAAGATCGCTTATACCTCTGTAAGAATTCCCAGCTAAAACAAAAGATTCTTATGGAATTGCACACTTCTCCCTTAGGAGGGCACTCAGGATTTTTAAAAACTTACCACAGGGTTAAGAAGGAATTTTTTTGGGATGGCCTTAAATCAGATATTCAAAAGTTTGTGGCGGAATGTTTGGTTTGCCAACAAAATAAAGTTGAAACAATTAAGACACCGGGTCTATTACAACCTTTATCCATTCCAAGCCAACGTTGGGAGGAGGTTTCAATGGATTTTATCACAGGTTTACCCAAGTCTGAGGGAAAGAGTGTCATCATGGTGGTAGTTGACAGACTTACCAAGTATGCACACTTTTGTGCATTATCACATCCATTTAAAGCCAGTACAGTTTCTACTGCATTTATGGAAACAGTTCAAAAGCTACATGGAAACCCAAAGATTATTGTAAGTGACAGAGATCCCATTTTCACTGGAAATTTTTGGACAAAATTATTTTCTTGTCTTGGTACTCAGTTAGCTCATAGCTCATCTTATCATCCTCAATCTGATGGGCAAACTGAGATAGTAAACAAATGTTTGGAAGGATATCTTCGTTGCTTTGTATCTGATAAACAGACACAATGGGTCAAATGGTTGCCTCTGGCTGAATGGTGGTATAACACTTCCTTCCATACAGCAACAAAAATGACCCCATTTATGGCACTTTATGGGTATCAACCACCATCCATCACATCATATTTAAGAGAAAATTCTAAGGTTCAGGCAGTGGAACATCACATCGAACATCAACAACAAGTCCTCCAACTCTTAAAGGATAACCTCGTGTTGGCACAAAATAGAATGAAACAACAGGCAGATCAACATCGCAGTGAAAGAAGTTTTGATGTAGGTGATTGGGTATTCCTACGGCTACAACCATATAAGCAAATGTCCCTAAAGCAAGCTAAGAAGGATAATAAATTATCACCAAAGTATTATGGTCCGTACAAGGTGTTGGAAAAGATTGGTACTATGGCATACAAATTGGAGCTTCCTGCAGCTTCTCGATTGCACCCAGTTTTCCATGTTTCATGTTTAAAGAAGGTTATAGGCGACAAGCTCCCAGTTCAAACAATATTGCCAGAACTTGACGAGGAAGGAAAAATTATATTGGAACCGGAAGCAGTCACAGAAACAAGAACTCGACAGCTACGAAATCGATCAATTTCAGAGTATCTTATCAAGTGGAAGAACTTATCCGCTGAAGATTCCACATGGGAGGATGAGAATTTTATGCAGAAGTATCCAGAACTACTCAAGCGTTGAGGACAACACTTTTTTGAAGGAGAGGGGCATGTTGGGTCCCTATAATACTAGTGATTACCCCATTACTATTGTAGTTATACCCCTTATTTATATTGTTGTGCCCCTATTACCCCCATATTGTTATTTCTGTGCCCCATAGAATCCCTCTATTGTTATTTTTGTGGCTTTATATTATTATTGTTAGGTCGGCTGGATTATATTGTGACTCCTTAGACTCCTATATATAGAAAGGAGGTTTTTTCATTTGTATCATCCAAGAATTGTTCATTTATGTAATGTAAAGGAGGTTTCCCCCTCGAAGAGGCTGAATTCTAAGGCGTTGATCTATCTTTTCTATCTTTTCTTGAGCTGGTTTCATAACATTGGTTTCCTTCTTTGAAGTAGCGTACATATGCAGTTTGCTTTAATAATGATAGTGTACATATTTCAAAACATCAAAATTAGAAGTTTTCATTTTAAATACTAATTAACACCCCCTCTCAGTGTTTTTCCTAATAATTAGAATCATAGCATGTCCCTCAAAAGAAGCTTGATCACTTAAAGAGAGATCCATCAAGATGTCCAGTCAAGAGGGAGTATTTTCTTTCAGGCCACCTTTGTCTAATGGAACTAACTTGGTACTTTGGAAAGCTAGAATAAGGGCATATGTACAGACACTTGGAGCTAACGTATGGGAAATATTTGAGGGAGGATATCAATACCAATCATTCATTCCCACAGATGATGTAGGGAAGAAACAATATGAGACCAATGTGAAGAGATTCAATGCTCTCTTAGGAAGCTTGTAAAAATCTAAATTTGTGAAGGTCATGCAGCTGAATACTACAAAATCTATATGGGGCAAGATTATCCAAATCTATGAAGGTGACACTAAGGTAAAGAGCACTAAACTTCAAATCTTTAGAATTCATTATGAGGCTCTCAAAATGCATAATGTTGAAAGTATTTCAAGTGTTTTCATTAGGGTAGATGATATCATTAACTCAATGAAAAATCTTGGTGAGAAAATAAAAAAATCAAATGTTGTGGAGAAAATTCTAACATCTCTAACCTCAATGTGCGATTCCAAATTATTTTCCAATGAAGAAATATAATATTTGAAGAATATCACTATTCAACAAGTCCATGGGATTTTAACAACTTATTAAATGAGAAAAGGTGGTCCACCAAATATTAGAAAAGAAATATTCAAAGCTACATATAAAGTGAAGGAAAAGGAAGAACTTAAGGGAACAAGTTACATTTTAGACAAAGAAGAAGTGAATTTCGTGAAGTAACTCTAAGTAGGAACTAGAAAGTTTAGATGTAAACCTCCTTTAAGATGTTTTGTGTATGGAAGGGTTGGTAACTACGATGTTAAAGTTCCTCATAAAGAAAGTCATGAGAAATGGAAGAATTCATCAAAAGGGACTGTTAAAAGAAGTTTTGATTACAAGAAACATTTTTATCCTAACAAAGCTAGTGAATATTCTTCTAATAATGAGGATGTTGAATCAGATCAATATTATCAATTTCTTATGGCATTTGAAGAAAATTTTATAAATGAATTTGACGATGTTTTTTTATGGTTGCTCTTGAAGAAAATGAAATATGTAAGGAAAATACTCTTGTTGAATAAATAACTTAGCTAAAATTCCATCTATAAGAACCTAAATTAGCTAAAGATGTTTTGAAAAAACAAGTTCTGAAAAAGAAACTTATTGTGAAAATTTAGAACTTGAAATAGTGGGTGCAAGAAAGGAACTTGAGAAAGCAAGGGCTCTAAATATTATATTTTCTAAAGGATATGAGATTTTATATGAAATCATCAAAGTGGAACGATCTCCTCTAATCAAGACTGCTCTTGGACATAAGTCAAATATTGAATCATGAAAAACTATTAAATATTCTAAAACATGTACAGGAAGCTACCTCAATGTAGTGGAAGGAAGCAATCATCAGAATTATAGTTCTCAACAAAATGATGAAGGGTCAAATATCTATCAAGAAAATAAACCTTACCATAATCAAAGGAAAAGCTACTCAAGAAGGTATTATACTTCGAGGTACTCCAATTTCAATTGCCAATGCTTCGCTTGTCATGATTTAGGTCACAAAGTTGTTCAATGTGTTGCTTATAAAACTCTTATGACTAGAGATGAAAGAAAACAAAAGAATGAGAACAGGGCGAAGAAATATTCTTATAATGTTTTATCTTCTCTTCAAGGCGAAATTCAATGTTCTCTTTGCAATAATTTTTTTCATAAAAAGAAATGAATGTAGAATGATACTGGGGCCATCTTACCAACATCAACAGAAGACAATAACACCCAAGGTATAGAAAAGGAGAACTATAGACTCTAAAAATTGTAGTCTAGATTTGTATGCACGAGATAAAGAAAATATGTGGTATGTTGAAAATGGATGTTTGAAGCATATGACAAGTGACAAAGATAAGTTTATTTATTTTAATCAAATAAAGAAATAGAATAATGTAAATTTTGGTAATAATTCACCTGTTTCTATCAAAGAGAAAGGAACTTTGTTGTTAAAGAAAGAGGTCAAGGATGAAAATATTTTATTTGTTGATGGATTAAGACATTACTTGCTAAGTTTTAGTCAAATGTGTGACCAAGGGCATGAATTTATTTTCAAATCAAAGAATTACATGGCAAGAAATCTGGACACAAGTAAGATCATAATAATAGGAAGAAGAATTCTAGGCAATGTCTATGTCTTGGTAGGTGGCCAAGAACATTGTTACTTAAGAAAATAAAATTAAAAGTTGGCTTTCACACAAAAGGTTGGGACACCTTAGCTTTTATCAATTATACAAATTAAGAAAAACCAGAGCAGTTCATGAGTTGCCCAACATCTCTCCTCCTTAGAATAACATATGCAAATCATGTCAATTTGGTAAGAAAATCAGAGTTTTATTTAATGCTAAAGAAAATAATTCAAGTAATCCACTTGAACTTATTCACACTGATTTTTGTGGTCTTATGAGAAATAAGTCTCCTTATCATGAAAAATACTTCATATTATTCATTGATGATTTTAAAAGAATGTTTTGGGCATGTTTTGGGTTGACTTACTAAAACATAAAGATGAAGCATTTGATAAATTTAAAGTATTCAAGGATATGGTAGAAAATGAGATAGATTTGAAAATCAAATGTATTAGATACGAAAGAGGAGGAGAGTTTATATAATATGATTTTTTCAATTTTTTTTAATAACATGGCATCAAAAGACATTTTTCTATAGCTAACACTCCTCAAGAAAATGGAGCAGCAGAAAGAATGAACAGAGCAATCCAACGAATGGTACGTTCCATGCTTGATGATTCAGGGACACCGCATACCTTCTGGGGGGGGAAGCAACACATAAAGTTGTGAATATTCTTAACAAAGTTCACGTTCGAGTAAATAATGATAAAAATCCATATGAGATATGGTCTGATAAGCTTGAAATTATCAAACACTTTAGAAGTTTTAGAAGCAAATGTTACATAAAGAAAAACGATGATAAGCTCGGAAATTTTGAATCTAGAGATGAAGAAGGAATCCTTCTTGGATACTCTTCTAAAATCAAGGGATATAAATGCTATAATAAAATGCTTCAAAATAATGTTGAATGAATAGATGTTGTAATTAATGAAGCATCCATAGGTACCAAAAGAGAGGAACCAGCAGATGACAAACCTCTCCCTACTACAAGCCAAACGGTTGTAGGAGAAGGAAATAGAGAAGCATTAAAAGAAGGAAATGAAGATAAAGATACATCCAAAAATACTACTTTAAGGTATGTTCAGAAAAATCATCTTGAATCTCAAATTATACGTCAAAAGGAAGCATGCATACAAACTAAAATAACTCTTGTTGGAACTTCTAGTTACTTAGCCTTACTAACCAAAATTGAACCTCAAAATGTGAATCGAGCAAAAGAACATGAATGTTCGGTTAAGTAAATGCATGAAAAACTTGATCAAATATAAATGAACCATACATGATAATTAGTACTAAGGCCTCATGATAAAAATGTTATTGGGAAAAAATGGGTATTCAAAAACAAATTAAATGAAAATGAATAATTAATTCGAAAAAAAGGAAAGACTTGTATGAAAAGGCTATGTTCAATAGGAAGGGATAAAGTTTGGAGAAACATTTGCACCCATAGCTAGACATGAAGCTGTTATAATTTTTCTTTCATTTTCAAGTTTTCATAAATTTAAAGTATATCAGATGGATGTTAAATGAACCACACTGGTTGGTTCGAAACGCGTCGACAAATGGTTTCTCATGTGATTTTCGCCGAAAAATCTATCATTAACTTGTTATGGATCACAGAAGCCTCAACTCTACGGATGTTAAATCTTCAGTCTTAAATGGGGATGTAGAAGAAGAGGTCTATATTGAAAAACATAAAGGGTTAATTCTTGGCAATGGAAAAAATCTTGTGTGGAAGGTTAAGAAGGCATTAAATGGATTAAAACAAGCTCATCATGCATGGTATTATCTTCTTGATTGGTACCTTTAGCAACAAGGGTTCAAAAAGGGGTCTATAGATAAAAACCTATATATCAAAACTGATAAAGATAAACTCTTGATAATTGTTGTTTATGTAGATGAAATCATATTTGAAAGAAATGTAGAGTCTATGAGTGAAGGATTTATTTAAGTTATTGAACAGGGGTTTGAAATGTTTCTTCTTGGTGAGTAACAAAGTTTATTCGTGTTCAATTTTAACAAAATTGAAGTGGCATCCTTCTTTCTCAAACCAGGTACACCAAACAAATTTTGAAAAAATATGGAATGGAAGACTGGAAGACGGTATGCACACCAATGGTAACAAGATGTAATCTTAGTCAAAAGGATGATTCTCCTTCAGTAAATCAACCAAAATACAAATCTATGATTGTAATATTTCTCTACCTTATAGATACAAGACAAGACATTATGCATGCAGTTAGAATTGTTGGATGATTTCAAGAAAATCCTAAGGAAAATCATCTCCAAGGTGTAAAGAGAATATTCAGGTATCTATAAGGATCTCAAGATTTTTGTCCATGGTACCCCGAAAATCCATATTTTACACAGATGCAAATTCGACAGGTAAAATTGATGACCACAAAAGTACTAGTAGAGGAAAATTTTATTTGGGACCTTGCTTGATTTCATGGTTCAGCCAGAAATAAATATCCACCACTTTATATGTTGTTGAGGTAGAATATGTTGTTGTTGCATGTTGATTTACTTAACTTCTATGGATGATCCAAACATTGCAAGGCATTCAACTCACTTTTCCTCCACAATTACCTATTCTCTGTGATAATACTAGTGCCATAAGTATCTCTAATAATTTTGTCATACACTAAAAAACCAGGCACATCCCAATCAAATATGATCTTTTGAGAGAATAGGCGCTTGAACATAATGTCAAAGTGGAGTATGTTCCTTCAAAGTAACAAGTTTCAAATATATTTACAAAGCCTCTTCCACATGATTCATTTGAATATCTTAGACAAAAATTAGGAATGATTCTAGCTTCATCCCTTTGCTAATTATCTTGACAGATATGTCGTGATCATGGGGAGCTATGATTGTAAATTACTATTGTTTAATTTCTGTATGTGGACACTGTGAAGGACAGTCATGTATGTACAAGGGTTTTGAGTTAGACATACGTGTATGCATCTTAGTGATTGGTAAAAATGGCACATATTCAGGGGGAGTAAGGGGAGCCTCCTATATGCATTCACAGTTTCATTTTTGGTATTCTAGTTTTCTGAAGTCTATTGGTTCATGGGGAAAAACTTTTATAATCCTAAAGTCCCTTGTTGGGATTATGGTTTCATAAGCATGTCTTGTTGCATACCTTTACTAATATTTGGATATTTCTACTGTTATTGCTAGAAATTTATATGTTGTTGTTATGTCACCAGTTACCAATGGTGCATGGATTCAAAGTGATAAATTTTATCTATTGACATGCCTGATGAGGAGGATTTGTTTGTTGTGATCAGTATCGATGATTGGTTATTATTTGTTGAAGTTAGTTGGTGATTCTTAGAGGAATTGCACACTTAGTATTATGTTGATGATGCTAAGGAATTTTATAGTTCATTACCCTATATTACTTCTTGATGAGGAGGATGTTCATGTTTCTTATATGATGTTTCTATCAAATATTCATGTTGTAGATTCCTATATGATAGACAACAATTGTTGATGACTATCATGATTTTACAACCTCATTGTTGAAGTCCTGGTTTTGGTTATATATTTCCTATTTCTCCCTAGATGTAAAGGACGTCTAAAGATCCAGGTTGTAGCCATTGTAATACTAAGTCATGTATGGGCTATTGGGATCAAGTCATGCTTTGCCTGTAATCCCATTATTTTGGGAAATTGATGTAATGTTGGGTTAAATATATAACAATATTGTGTTGAGTGATTGATGTAATCATGAGCCTTTGGTCATAAGAAAGGTCATTTTTGGTTGAGTCTTAAAGTCTTGTACTTTATTGAATATTTTCATAAGGTTCATCCTATGCTTAGGGGGAGCATGATTAGTATGCATTTCTCATATTCAGGAGATCATAGCTATAGTGATCCTCTCTACAAATGGACAAAGAAGTATTTATTCAACATAGGAAAGCCCTTTGTGATTAATATCAGAGGGGGAGAGAAGCTTGATCTTTGGAGAATAATGCTTGGAGAAGCTTGGTAATAAGACTTCGTATTTACAGGTATTTATAGATGGTTACCAAACACCAAAGTGTTTGCCATCAAGTCCAAAAGGGGATAGTGTTGGCATTATGGATAATGTGTGGTCCTTCAAGGAAACTTACTTGATAAATATGTCAACATTATGATTATGTAGACTCGTATAGATGCTAAAAGTGATATGGACAAAAGGAATGTCAGTTTAGAGATAGATGGATGATAAAAGAAAAGTTTGAGAAAGTATATGTGGGTCTTGAGAAGCAAAGCTGCATACATATGTAGGTATTGTGATGAAAAGTCGAATACAATATCAACACCATGGTAATTTGGCTACCAAGCTTCTTTACCATCGTATTATCCCATAGTAAAGGGTATGGAAATGATAATTTGATCCCATAAAAGAATACAAACGACATTTCCAAGGGATTTGCTTAAGGTATTGGCTAAGGATAAATCTATATAAGGAGATGGAGATCAAGATCTTATGTGTGCAAGTATTAGGTTGTCTACGAATAATTCGATTTTGGGCATAGTCATGTACATACACGGATATCTCTCTGTAGTTTTGGGTATATATTCTGCAAAATAATTTTTTGTATGTTCAGATCTGTGCGGAGGTGTTGTGCATGGTGATTGTGTACATACGTTGATATTCCTTATGGAAATCATGTACACATGCTAGGGTTTCATATGATGAATGATGTTTATATTTGATGTTGCATGGTTTATTTGATGTAATCTCTCGATGATGTCTCTATCATGATGATCTATGTTTGACAATGAAAATTGAGGTGACATGGTTGAATTAATCATTTTTTATGATAAAAAATTTTGATTAGGTGTATGATTTATGGCCTGTAATTGGTTCAGGAATATGTGATTGATTAAGTGAATTTATCCTTGTATGGTTTAGATTGATGATTCAATGTTCAGTATTCTAAGATATGTATGCAGATTTTATACAAATAAGGTATGTATATACATGAGTCTTATTTAGTAAAATTGCATACATAATTTGATGTTTAATATTTTTGGTTGGGTTATGCATTCAGTGACTTGATGCATCAAAATTTCATTTGATTTTCCATGTGACAATATCTCAAATTGAGTGCTTTAGTTTGGGTTTATGGTCTATATCAATCGAGTTTAAAAATTTGATGAAAGGTTCCCTACAGGTTGTGTGATGATTGTTTGAGAGGTGGATCTAGTTCGAAACATTCTGAAAATTGGCCACAAGGAGCTGACAATTGCATCCTTCAGAAAGGGGCAGGGGTTTCCTTTCAATAGGAGTTGGTAAATGAGTTCAAGGGTGTAGTTTTAACCCTATACACACATTACATGTAAACAAATTCTTCAAACATAAAAATAAAGAATGGTGAGAACATAAAAGAAATATACACAGATATTTTCCCTACAATCCCAAAATTGGGATACCAGACATATTTTTCATTATATTCCTTTTAATGCTACAATACATATATATACATGTTGAAGAATTCATAAACCTAAATCTATTAACCATGGATTCGAACATAAACGTGGTTCCCTTGACCCAATCTACAAAATTCCATGGGAAAAAAACCATCATGCCCAAAACCATGTGCAAAACAAATCCAAAAAACCATGAGTAGTTCCAGCCACCATCTGTGGGTTTGACCCCCATCCTTGGGTCTGCCCAGTGATTATTGGGTCTGCATTTAACAAAAAAAATAAATTGAGGCCATTGTCCCAGACCTCATGCAAGGGGGCTACCAGACCTTGCAAACCCCCCAACAAGGGGGGATTCCACATCCCTTGTGACTCCCCTGCTACGCCTAGTTTAATGTAAACTCATGGGTCTAGTCATGGAGATAATATATAGCACACCAAAAATTATCCCACTTGTTGTTATCTTTCCACACATGCGGTCACATGAGAGCTTAGTCATTGGTCCAGGTATGAAGCAACCATTTTTTTTGTACACCAAGAAAAATTCTCAGTGATCACAAACTTCGCAAATACATATGAAACATTCTTCAATGTGTCCACCTTTACTAGAAACACATTTTTTCCTCAACCATATCCCTCACAAGGTGATATTAAACATCAATGTTGTTTTTCTTTGAATGATAAGCGAGGTTATTTTCCCAGAAAATTTCAATTTGGCTTTCATAGTATAGCCTTATAGCTCACTGTATCAACCCCATACTTGAACACAATATCTATAACCAACATTATTCCTTGCTTGCATGAGTGGCTTCCATGTATTCTACTTCTATAGTTGAAAGTGCCACTACATACTATATCTTGCTCATCTAACTCACTACTCTTCCAAATAGGTTAAATATGTACCCACTAATAGATATTACCCAGTTGTATATATTCTCTGATTCATACCTCCATCCTCGTCTGCATCAACAAAGGCATGAATGCCAAAAAAAATTCCAATCCTAGCCTTCCTTCATAGCACAAACAATAATCCCTAGTGCCATGCAAATACCTGAAAACCCACTTCATTGTCGTCCAATTCGCCTTCCCTAGTTTTGACATAAAACCTATCAATAATCCCACTTCATGTTCAATGTCTAGTCGAGTTCAGACCATGGGATGCATCAAGCTACCAACTACACTAACATATGGAACACAGGACATGTCCTCTTCCTCTTATTGTGTCTTAGGACGCTATTTAGCAACTAACTTTACACCTACAGGAATAGGAACCTTTACCAGTTTATTATCCTACATATTAAACCAATGCAAAATTGTCTCAAGATACTTCCTCTAGTTTAACTAGATCTTCCTCTTTTCTTGATCTCGTTCAATTTCTATGCCCAAAATATAGTTTGTAGAACCAAGAACTTTCATGTCGAATTTGGAGGAAAACCGGGTCTTCAAATCTTAGATGATTTCTTTGTCATTTCCAATCAGCAACATATCATCTGCATACAAGGCCAAATAGATAACATGGTCACCAATTGATTTAATATAAACATAGTGATCCGCTTCGCTTCTGGTGAAGCCAAGTCCTCGTATATATGTATAAATTTTTTGATACCACATTCTTGGTGACGATTTAAACCCATACAAAGATTCTTTTAACATTCATACCAGTCCTTTCTTAATCTTCACCGCAAATCCTTCAGGTTGCTTCATGTAGATCTCTTCTTCTAGATCTCCATGAGGAAATGTTGTCATCACATCCATCTGTTATACCTCAAAATCAAAAGTAAGAACAATAGATAAAATTAATCTAATAGAAGCTAACATGGAAACAAGAGAAAAAATATCACCAAAATCAATTCCTGACACCTTGAAATAACCTTTTTCTACTAACCAAGCTTTTTATTTATCCACCTTACCTTCTACATTTATCTTCTTCTTAAACACCCATTTTTTCCAATGGGTTTCTTCCACACAACAACTCCACCAGATCCCGAGCCTCATTTTCTCGAAAGACACCATTTCATTAACCATGGCTGCTTTTTAGAGTTTTCCATCCTCTGAATCTATTGCCTCCCTAACAATTATGGGATCATCATCAGTAATAGATAAAGCAAAATTTCAACAAAAATCAAATGGACTATACCTTTCTGGCTACCTTCTCTCCCAAACCGATCTTTTCAAAAATGGAGTTTGTGGCTCTTCCTCTTCTGATTCTTGTTCTAATATAGAGTCTGATTCTTCCTCCTTTAGCTCAAACTCTATCTTCTCGGGTTCCTTTGGTAGTACTTCATGTTTAGAAGCATAGGACTTCATGTTTAATAACATCTCTTTGCTCTCCAAACACCACATCTCGGTTGTACACAACCTTTGTTGTTTTCGGGTTCGAAATCTTATAACCTTTTAAACAATCCTTATACCCAATAAAGACACACCTTTCAGATTTATGATCCAACTTGTCACTTTTCTCCTTTGGAACATGTACATATCCATCATAGCCAAATACCATCAGATGTGAAAGAGAGGATTTCTTACCAGTCCATATGTCATGTGGAGTCTTATCCTCTAATGCTAATGAAGGCTATTTGTTAAACATGTAACATGTAGTATCCACTACCTCTACCGAGAATTCATGCCCTAATCAGGCACCACTGACCATGATTCTTGCTTTTTCCATCAATGTCCTATTCATTATTTTTGCAACTCCATTTTTACGAGGTGTGTATGGAGTAGTATTTTTTGTGTTATACCACACTTCTTACAAAAATATCCACATTCCTTATTGCATAACTCTCCACTGTTAACTTTCCTCAACCCCTTGATCTTCTTCTCCATCAACCAGAGCCTTAAATTCTTTAAACCTATCAAAGACTTTATATTTATTCTTTGAGGAAATATTTCTAACTATTCCTTGAGAATTCATCTATAAATTAGACATAGTACACAGACTTTCCCGATGATCGAGCCGACATAGGTCCAAACACATCAATCTGTAAAATTTATAATATCCTTTTCACTCTCTTTGCACTTGAAGGAAAACTCACCCGATTATGCTTCCCATATACACAATGTTCATAAAAACAAAAATCCAAAGAGCAATTAGATATACCTTTTATCATACAATTAAAATGAAGTATTCAAAGGCCCTTCCCTCTAATATTTCCAAGCCTTTGATAGCATAGCATGGTCTTTTCTCCATAGACCACTAGATTTTTTTCTCTAGTTTCGGGAACGACAAAGCTTTTGTACCCATCAATAATAGTGCTACATGGAAAATTGTATGGAGTTCCACTCCCCACGTCAATACTAATGCTCCCTGAACCATCTTTCAGGTACCTTTCTCGAACACTATTTTTAAACCTCCATCATCCATATTGCTTACAGAAATTATATTTCTAACCAATACACGAATATGCATAACACAAGGAAGTGTTTTAATCCTTCCACCTTGCAAATTTAGCTTGAATTTTCACGTCTAATGATTTTGGCCTCCCTGTCATCACGTATGAAGAAATCATCACCATAACATTTCTCATACTCATAGAACCACTCCATATGGGGAGTGAAGTAAAAGAATGCGCCTGATTCAATCAACCATGCCTCATGATCTGCATGTGTACTTGAAGAAGAAGTCAGGTACACATCCCCACCTTCATCTAAGGTGGTTATTTTCTCTGCAGAAGGAGCATCATCAGATCTCTTTCCTTTATCAAGGGTTTATATTTACAACCCTTTTTGTAGTTCCCTTCTTTTCCACATTTCCAACATACCTTTATAGGTTTTCCTAGAGATTTAGATCTCGCTCTAGATTTAGACCTCCCACTAAACAACTTATTTCTATTTTTGTTTTGAGACCATCCTCTTACAGACAAGGAATCTCCATTTTAGCTCTCCATATTTTTCATCTCTTCTCCCTCAACAACAAGGATGAGTCTATTTCATCAAAGTTCAAGGTAGTTGTATTTCTACCTATTGCAACAACTAAACTATCGAGAAAATTTGATAGAGAACACAAAAAAATGAGGCACTTATATTCAAAAAAAAGATTTATATCAACAAATAACAACTGGCTTACCACATTATTAAAGGTGTTCAGATGCTCTATTACTGAGTCTCCATCCTTCATCCTCAAATTATACAACTTTTCTGCAGGAATAATGTTTTCACCGGAGACTTAGATTAATACAAAGTCCCTAACTTATCCCATAAATCCTTCGTTCTAGCTTCCCCTGATACATTCAACAATACTGGATCTAAGATACACAAGCGTATTGTGTTGTTTTCCTTCTAATCCAACTTCACCCAATCTTGTATTGACATTCTCATTGGTTTAGTACATAGATCTACCATGATCCACTAATATTTATCGACCAACATATCCTCCATCTTGAGCTTCCACAACTCATAAATTTATCCATTAACTTTCTCGATCTCTATCTTTCCATTGTTCACCATCTTCTCTCATCGCTATAATCTATCTCGTAGATCTCCCACTATAACAGGGTCTACCACAGGCCCCAACAAAACCCCTCAGTAGGAAAGGTGTCCCCTTGAAGCTAAAACAACTCTGATACCAAATGTAGGTTTTAACGCTATATAAAAATTACCTATAAAGAAATTATTCAAACAGAAAAATAAACAACGACGAGAACATAAAATAAATGTACATAGATTTTGCCTTTCATCCAAAAACTGGGACTACCATCTTGATTTTTCATTATATTCCTTTCAATGTTACAATACATATATACATGCCGAAGCATTCATAAAACCTAATCCATTAACCCTGGATTAGAACAAAATCGTAGATCCCTTGACCGGATCTACAAAATACCATGGGCACAAAATCATCATGGCAAAAACCATCTGCAAAGCCCATCCACCAAATCATGGGTAGGTTTTCCCACCATATGTGGGTCTTCCCCCATCCTTGGCTCTCCCTAACTATTATTGGGTCTGTATAAAAATAAAAATATATATCGTTGTTGCCCCGGACCTTGTGCAAGGGGGCTACCACCCCTCATTATGCCCACATAATGTAAAATGCGTGGGTCTAGTTGTGAAAATAACATAACACACACGCACAAAGGGGGTTGTAGCTCCCTTTTAGTGGTTGTTGAGAAGGTTGTGGGGTTCTATAGGTGGGTCCCTACATACTGACAAGAGTTTGCATCAGTATAATTGTAATATTTTTCTTTGTATCATAAGTAAGAAGACAAAGACAACAATAGCGATTGGTTTCTCCTACATTAGTTTTGACCTAAAATCCTAGTGTTCTATGTGTGTTGTTCATTTACTATGATTTCCTAGCTTCTTTACTGCATATTTAAAATAATTTTCTGGTATAATGATAAAAGATAATCATTTTTTAGAAAAATCAGTAAGCTGGGTATACGTTGGTTTTTCTCTGAACCAGCATACTTACGCAGATCATTTTAACAACAATAGCATAAATATTTCATAATATCAAATTTGGAAGTTTTCATTTAATATATTGATTCACACCCCTGCCCTCCCAGTATTTTTACCAACACGTTATAGGGTCAAAAATCGATCATTATTATAGGACAAGATTCTCTAGAATTTGACAAGAATTTCAAAGATTCTACCAACATTAAATTTGTTGAGTTTGACTTGTTGGAGGTGAATTGAATGAGGGATGACTTGGAAACCTTGTGACACTCTTGGTCTTGGTCTTGGTTGTTGGATATCTCATTTTAATCTAATTCTATAGGAAGAATTGTTTGGGTTATCCTCCTTCTGGTGTTTTTCTCTAGCTTTCTTGTGTCCATCGTATTTTGGTGATCTTCATGTTTTGTACATTTGGTAATTACTTGATGAAGAGAATATAATATAACTAATAATAATCCAACAAGTACTCACAAGTAATTATCAAGTTATGAGAAATCAATCATTATCTAGTAGTACTTGGTTTCTGAACACCAAGGAGGATTCTCAATCCTAAAAATTTTACCAATGATTCTTGGGCTGAAGTTTTTGCTTGTTCAATCTACATAGTGAACACATCTCCCAAAAATACCGTGAAAGGTAAAGTTCCTCAAGAATCATGGAGTTGAACAAATTCAATTGTCTCTTATTTGAATGTTTTTTACTATATTTAATATCTATGTCGTGGAAGAGCTAAGGAGGAAACCTAACAATAGGGGTGAAAATACATTTTCATTAGATAAACATGAAGTATGATTTCCATAATGTTTCGTTAGGGATAAATTTCCTTTATTGATGCTTTAGGTGACCTCAAATTGAGAAAAATCAGGTGCAAGAGAGAAAAGGTGGTAGAGTCATTTTCTAACTTGTGATATACACAATCAATGTTTAATAATGACATGGATTGTGGATGAATGGATTATGGAAAGTCTTGTGTGGTTTATGAGAAAAGTATGTGTAGAGATATGGTGTTAAGGTCTATGTGTGGAAAAGTGTGGGGAGAGGCAGAGTGTAGAGAAAGAATGTGCAAAGAGAAATATATGCATAATTTTTGCACAATTTGGCAAATAAAAGTGTTACATCTAGAGGAAAGAGTGTGAAGGAGCTTATGTAAAGCTTTTTCAATGAAATTTTTTCTACATAGAACTAGAACATTTTTTGGGTCATTCATTTTCCATTTAAAAAAAAGTTTTCATAAAAAAAAGTTTGATCGTCTAAACATTACGATGAGTATATACTAATTTATATAATATTATTATCTTAGTTTTGAAGATAAAAACACATTTTTTATACCTATAAATAGACAATATTTCATTTTCTCATTTAATATGAGAAAATTAAATTTTGAGTTTTATAAAATTGCATTAAATATTATGAATATAAAATTAAAATCCTCTAAATTCATTCAATATATAAATTATGATGCTACACAAATTCGGCACAATATTACCATTTTAGTTATTTAAACCATTATTTTATATTCATCTAAATCCAATTAACATAATTTTATAGACTAATCCTTGTTTAATTAAATGTACTTTTATATTTTTTATGATTTTTTTTAAGTTTCTTCTTATTATTATAGTTTTGTTATTATTTTTATTTTAATAAATGAATTGTAGTTAATTTTTGAAATATGCTTTCGTAATTAAGTTGGAATTCAACTATATAATTGGTAAAATTGCAATTTTTCATTTCTCAAATTACATTTTTATTTTTTACCTGAGAAAATCTTCATTATCGTTAATCTTTAATCTAAACCACTATTTACAATTCCAGCAACTGTTCTAAATTCCTAAAAAATGTTTATGATGATGATGGTGGTGGTGGTTAACATCCACTGAGACCAAACTTTTGTCTATCAGACCAAAAGAAACAAATTATTTAGTTTGATGTAATTTTGACATCGTAAAAGGCTAGGAAGGTCACTATTGCAACAAAGATTTTGAAATTGAGATTTAATGTGGTTGTACGTGGGGCACTCTAAGAGGAAGTGATTTTCATCATCGATGTTCGTATTCTCACATAGATGGCAGAACCATTCCATCCATGATATTTTAGGAACTACCCAATGACCCGTTTCACTATGGAGCTCATGAGAGTTCGTTCTAATCTTGGCTATATTAATTTTCTTCTTTGGCTAGTTAAAATAGAGAGATACTTTTGATCTTCTAGGGGTGGGGTTGATGACCTCCTTATAATATCTTAATGTTCATTTAGCTGCTAAATCTTTCTCACACCACATTTTCTCTTTGAACTTAGAAGTAACAATATTTTTAATGTTATTAATGTTTTGCAATGCAACATTCTCGTCGATCTCCCAATGGTTTATCTAGGCCTTGGTGTCTTTATACCAACCTTGTTTGAGCCTTAGGTGATTTTGGCTGGAATTTAAAGCTAGCTTAGGAAGTCTATGGTCTCCTATGTTATTGAGTTTGTGCTTGTACAACAAAAGCCTAGTCATAGCTAGGCTCTCGATAGGGGAAAGACCCACTTCTATATGGAGAATAGGATAGGGTGTGTTGCTTTTAATTTTGAGGTTTTATGTTATAAAATGCTTCTAGATTTTCTCAATCTTTCTCTAGGATTCTCTAGAGATGCTACAACCCCAAACATCGCACCCATGTAAGATAATCGGAGTGACTAAAGTTTCAAAGAGGAACTTCTTTCTATCCCACATTACGAGGTTTGTCGTTTTACAATTATTTTCAAGACCAAAATAAGCTTTCCATCCCCCATTAATCCTTTTCTCAATGTTATAGTTCCAGTTGAACTTGTGATGGATATCAATTCCTAGGTACTTGTAGGAACACACTTTCTCCAAGTTACTATTGCCATACATAAAATTAGCGTAAGTGTCCTTCTTGGATTTGATAATCATAACTTTTGTTTTGTCAGTGTTAAGAATCATACCCATGATAGAGAAAAAATCCTTAAGAAGTATAAGTTGCTTATCAAGATAAGATGGGCACCTTGCGAGAAGAACAATATCATCAGCGTAGAGAAGAAGGATGATGACTATCCCAGCTAAGATCGTGCCAGCACATCCTGCTTCCTCTAAACAACCTTCTAACTTTTCAATGTAAATGCCAAATATGGTAGGGGAGAGGGGGCAACCTTGTTCAACTCCGATATTACACTTAATATATTTCGACCACTGCCCATTACTCTTTAACTTGGAAATTACATTCTCTTATAACCTTATAGCAGCATCTCTCAACTCAAAAGGAACCTTTAGCTCTTCTAATATGTTCCAAAGGTTGTTTCTAGTGACCATATCGAAAGCCTTTCTAAAGTCCACAAAGCAACAAAAGAGATTGGATTTATCATTGCGGCATTCCTCCACAATGATCCTAAGTGTAACAAGGTGGTCTGTTGTTGAGTGCTACTTTCTAAAACCCTCTTGGCCTTTAGCCCCCTTACCTTCACTTTCAAGAGATATGCTCAAATTCCTTTCCAAAATAATACCATATAACTTGGCTAAGAAAGGGCTAATCATAATTGTCTAATAATTAGAGGGGTTATTTGTATTTCCACTTTCAAAAATAAAAATAATAAGACTTTGAGTCCATATATATAATACATTAAAAAAAATTTATAATAATATCAAAACTCATCCTAAGACACATTATTCATCATGAGACCATAATTTTAATAAAGGTCATATTATCTCATACACAAGTTTGATGAAAAATATTCCATACAACCTAATTCTGTTCCAGATACACGTTCATAAAGGTACCAAGATTGAAGCTCAAGGCTTTATAATGATTAAAAGAAACCTCTCCATAAAATAATAAATAATCAATTTGAAGTGCATTGTCATAGATCTCGAAACGAAACTTCTCTCTGTGGTTCGGTATACCCACGGATGTGTAGTAAGGTCAGAAAGTCAATGTTTTCATATGCTTTCCAAAATAACGTAACAAAAAAAAATATTACCGTAATTATTCAACGCTTCCCTGTAAATATCTTTGGAGAACTTAAGCAGTTTGATCGTTTCGATTGTCAAATGATTATTATTTTATTTTATCATAGAAAATAAATCATTTCAATATTCTATTTTATTTTAAAAACGTTTTTATGTAACTAAATAAAATTTAATCATAATTGATTTAAAAATAATTAAATAACCAATAAACCTTTACTAACTATTCTTCTGATATTTAAATTTTTATAAATTTAATAGAAATGTCAAATATAAACGTAACTTAAAGATACACACAAATAATATTTTGAGAATTTCAATCTAATTCTAAACCAATTTAACTCCGAAAAATCTTAATCAAAATCACACGTAAATAAAAATTTAGTACTAATTTTTCACAAATTAAAAAGAAAACAGAAGAAAAAGAAAATAGCAAATCATTTTAGAATATCATAACCTAACCTGTTGCTATATATATGTTTATTTAAAAAGAGATTACTTTTTTTTATGATTTAAAGAAATAGGTTAATAGTTCAAGACTGTTTATTTAAAAAGAGATTATTTTTTTTTATGATTTAATGAAATAGATTAATAGTTCAAGACTTAGAGGCATCTGGTAGGAGTGCAAGTCTGCTTTTTATGGACCATTAGCAAATCATTTCAAGTGGTGAGTCAACTTGCTCTACAGATAGCAACCACAAATGATTATCCTCACTGTGAGTTTAACAACTAATTAATTTTCCCAGCTTGTAAAAAAAATCTGTAACAAATAAAAAATAAAAAAATTTACCAACCATTTTAAAAAGTAATATCACATCGTGACATAACCCACCGGGAGAAGAATCGAAGAACCCATCCCTGATTCTGTTTGGAAAGTGCCTGGTTCCCACAAAGGACTCGAAAGTCTTACTTTTAATTAATTACAGACTGATTACAAACAACATGCATATACTACCTGCTCTCCCATGTTTTGCAATTATATATATATATATATATATATAATAATCAGCCTACCCTGCCGCAGGTAATCTGTTCTGGTTGTTCGGGAGTAATGCATAACTTCTAAGAAAACAAATATTGCGCTGCAGGCCCACGTTACTCTAGACATGCCTCCCTTGGCTGGCTAATCACGATACTATTTTACTAATAATTATAATATCATTTTCAGGATAAGAAATTACTGGCATCTTAGATCAAGCGGACGTTTCTGGGTGGTAACCTCCTTCGGGTAAGGAGGGACCATATGGTCGCACCGCCCATTCTGGTAACTACAGTCACGCGTGAACACGGTTTCCACACGGTAGTGTGTGTTTAATATTCTACTCTGGCTATATATAGAACACCACTTCGTTACCATCTCCTCAATCTAATCTGTTGAACAATTTGAGTTTCGTGAGAGCGTACAAGCCAGTCTCTGCATCTCCTTCCATTCCTTTGGGATCTAATTCAATTCAGTTTCTGAATTTCGTCACCATCAGTTGTAATTGGAGTTTTTGAAAGGATGGCTGAGAATAAACACCAGCACCAGCACCATTTCCACCACCATCACAAGGAAGAGGAGAGCCAGAATGCCGCTCCAGAAGCGACGCCGTACGAGAAAGCGGTAAAGGAGGAGAAGCATCATAAACGAATGGAGCATTTAGGTGAACTGGGAACAGTAGCCGCTGGAACGTTTGCACTGGTACTGTATCTATCCCTCTTATTCCTTACTGTATATATCTCTCTTATTCCTTTATTCCAATTTTAGTGATGGTGACGTCAATTGCTTTCCTTTATCAAAGGTATTAATCGTTTTCTAAATTCTGAATTACAATAATTTATTGTGAATTGATGAACTAGATCAACCGGAAAAATATATTTTCCGGACTTATAGCGTTTACCTATACTATCATCGTATTATTAATTAGGTCCTTCGGTGTGCAGTACGAGAAACATCAATCAAAGAAGGACCCAGAGAATGCGCACAAGCACAAGATTGCAGAGGAGATTGCAGCGACAGCCGCAGTGGGGGCAGGGGGCTACGTCTTCCACGAGCATCACAAAAAGAAGGAATCTCATCAGGAAGTGAAACATCACAACTTTTAGCCACGTGCTGATGCATTTTAATCATTGTCTTTCCCTCCCTGAAGAAATAATTTGTCATGCTGCCTTTCATTTCACTTTTCTTTGTTTCTTCGATCATTCTGTGATTGTAATAAACATTGTAATGTGAATAATTAACAATACTATGGAATTGCTGCCATGAATCTATGTATGGAGCTTCTGATTCCAAGAGTACCATTTCAAACGTTTTAATTGTTGGCATAATGTGTAAATCGTGTCTAGCTCCGCCGTGGTTGGGGATTGTGTAAATTTTGGGTAAGTTTAACAACAATTTTTGTCTTAATAAGTCTCGATTAGGAAATGAATTTTAGAGTGTTCCAAAATTATTTTCCGTCCGTCTCATGGGGAGTCACTTCCTGTACCTAAGCTGCAATCGTGTAAAACAGTGATCTATCTTCCTGCCCAGTTTGTTTTGACTCAATTCATTAATTACCCTAATCCTCTGGACTGTATTTAACTGATATATTCGCCGTTCATCGCATTGGAAAAATTCCCTTTGGTTAGTCGCCATCGGGTAAAACAGCGATGTAATATGTTTTGATTCAATTGCTTAATAAGCTAATATTTCTGAATCTATTAAAATAATAAAGAATTTTCTTAACAATTCTTCGGATATGAAGGAAGTTTTACGCAGAAAACTTATTTTTTTATAACAATAAAAATATTATTTTTAAACATTTACTCATGTTTTTAACGAAAGTTGATATGTGTACATGTATTGAATAAAGTTGCTCATGCCAAATTACAATTCATTATTGTAATTTTATAGCTAGTCTAGATTTATTTTAATTACACATTTATCATTCATAGAGATGGATTAATTACACATTTATCACTCATAGATATGGATCAAATCTAAAGAGGTTCCCCCTTTTTTTAATGCAAAATTTTATCAGGCATAGAGATGATCAAATCAAGGAGATACCAATCTCTAAATATAGAAACCTCTTTTTTGACTGCAAAATTTGAGTAAAGGTTTGAACCTTGAGAAATTTGATCCCTCTTAACAATTCATAGATCCAAAGTTAAGATGGATCTAGGTTTCTAGGTTAGTTAGTCATGTGTATTGACATCATTTTAAATATGCTAAATTTGTCTAAGACTAGCACTGTTATCTTAATTTTAAGTTTATTTAGTTACCTTAGGTTTTTTAAATTATAGAGATCGTTAATAACTTGAATGATGAAAAATGATGAAATAAAAATTTTGAATGGACTTGAACAATAAAAAAATGTGAATAATAAGAATACAGTGAATTGCAAATAGCCTTCATTGTGATATTCTCAAACTATTTCGTTCTACAGGCCTTATTGTCAGCCCTATTAGTTTTTTCATATTTTCTTATCGACCATATGAAAAGGGTAGTTGAAAATGTGTAACATTCAAATCTGTAAGTCAAGCTATTGTAGTAAATATACGTTGTCCCTTGGGTCTCCAATATTAATAGTAGCTTTCTCCAATGTTAATCATTGTGATTTATGGATTGTTAAACCCCAAGTAAGTTTCAATGGTAGTCATTTTTATTACTTTATTTGAATGCAATGTGACTAAAATTGTTGAACGATGGAAAATCAAAATAATAAGCATGTAGTAAATTACAAATTGTTTACAATTTCAAGAATCAAACAATTAAGATAAGTGAACATTTTATTTAAGATGAAAATTCAAGTTTTATTTATAGTTAAATTATTGTAACACAAAAAACAATGCAAACTATTAATCTAATTACTTTAAAATTAATGTACATCATGCATCTACTTACATCTAATAAAAAATCAGTGGATCTAGTGGAAACAATCAAATAGGATTAGAAATCAACATATACATTGAGATCAATGCATCTAGTGCATGAAATAAAATATGGTTACAAATCAACATGTACATTGAAATCAATGGATTTAGTATAAGAAATCGAATAGGATAAGAAATCAACATCTATAATAAAATCAATGCATCTAGTGCACACAATGAAAGAGAATTAGAAATAAAAAACTACACTGAAATATATGCATCGAGTGCAATCAATCAAATATGATCAGAAATCAACATCTACACTGAAATCAATGCATCTATTTCCGTGAAAAACCTAAATATTATTGGATTTCTAAAACCAACTTCTTTTACCTTTCGAAAAAGCCTTACTTCCTCTTTATCTATGGTTAATAAATTTCAATATATATAATACTATATAAAATATGTATTTATTTGTGTGTCTCTTTATTCTTCACTCTTTCTCTCCCCTTCATCTTTGTGTGTATCTCCCTCCCTCTCCCTTTCTCTCTCTCCATCTCCCTCTCTCCTCCCTCTCTCTTTCTCTCTTCCTCACTCCCTTTATCTCTCTGTTCTTCTCTCCCTTTCTCTCTTTCTCTCCGTCACTCCCTCTATCTCTCAACATCTCTACTTTGTCTCTCTATCTCACCCATAAAACATAAACACTCCCTCTCTCCATATATATCTCTCTACTTCCCTAGCTATCTTTGACTCTCTCTTCTTCCATTTCTCTACCCCTGCCATCTATATATGTATATTCATTTATCTCTCCCACTTTTCCTCTCTATCTCACCTACCATACATACACACTCTATCTCCATATCTATCCACCTTTCTCTCTCTCTCGATATCAATCTATATATCTATCTTTCCCTCTCTTTCTCTTCCCCTTCTCTCCTTGTCTCCTCTTATCTATCCCCTTCTCTCGCACTCTGCCCTCCCACTCTCCTCTCTCCCTCACTCTCTATCCATCTCTCCCTTGGAATCCTCACTCTCTCTCCACCTTTCTCTCCCACCTCCCTCTATCTCTCTCTCTCTTCCCTCCAAATCTATAACTATCTCACTCCCTATCTCCTTCTCTCTCTCCCCTTATCTCGCCTTGATATCTATGTCTTCATCTCTCTCTTTTTCCTTTCTCTCCCTCTCTCTATTCTCTCCTTCTCTCTCTCTTCTCTCATCTCCGCTCTCGCTCACACTCTCTCCATCTCTCCCTTGTCACACACTCTCTCTCCGTGTCTATATCTATGTTTTTTTCCTTCCCTCTTTCTCCCCCCTCCAACTCCATCTTTCTCTCCCTCCCTCTCTCCTTCTCTCTCAAATCCCCTCTCTTGCTTCCACTACTACTTCCATCAATCTTGCCCACCATCTCTCTCTCTCTCTCCCCCCTCCAACTCTATCATTATCTCCCTCCCTCTGTCCTTATATCTCTCCCCCAATCTCCCCCCTCCATTTATATGTCTCCCTATCTATTTTCCCTTTCTCTCCATCTCTCTCTCATCTCCTTCTCTCTATATTCCTTCCTCTCCTCTCTCACTCACTCTCTTTACATCTCTCCCTTATGACTCCCTCTCCCTCTACTGCTATATTTATATGGATGTGTTCTTCCCTCCCTATCTGTCCCCCTCCAATTCCATCTCTATCGCTTCCTCCCTCTAGCCTTCTCTCTCCTCCTCCCATCATATCTCTCTTGATTCCTCTCTCTCTCTCTCTCTCTCTCTCTCTCTACTGTTTAGCTGTGTCACTATATCCTTTCCTCTCTCCTTCTCTCTCCCCACCTCTATGCCCATTCCATATCTCTCTCTATATCTATCTCTTGCTCCCTCTCCACCCTCCATCACTATGACCGAGAATTGTCACTTTGTGTAATTGACGGTGGATGTAAGGTCTAATATATGTTACATTTTAAATTTTGATTGTGAAATGAGTTATTGTTTTTACGCATGCGGTATTGATAAGCCATGGTATTGGCCCATGGTATTCTAACAAAACCTATTTATAATTCAATAATATCCATGGTATTGTTGGGGTGAATATGCATGGTGAAGTTTATTGTAAATATTAAGTTTTTATGTTGTTATTAATTAAATTTTTAAAAAAATTATGGAATCATTATTACTACATGCTAAGGGAGGACTCTAAAAATAAATTTGTTACATGATAACTATTAGTTTAGCATTAACCAATGAAAATTAAGTTGTTTGACTTTGAAAAATCACTACAAAAAATAGGCCATCAATGCTCGAAATAGTGTTGAAAGTTAGTGTAATTGAGCCTGTGAATTAATTCAATTAGCGGTGCAAAACTTGACACTTCAATCCATTTTCACTTTGGCATTAGAAATATCACCCGTAATAGCACCAAAAATTATTTCTTCCATTATTTCTTCCATTATTGCATCCGTTTGTACTTCTAGTTTGTCTCCCAATTGTGCTCCTTATTTTTCTTCTAGTATGACATGGAAACTAGCTTCCTTTTTTGTTTCCTAATTTATGCCAAGTTATGCTTCCGTTATAATGTTGTTTGTAGCTTCTAGTTTTTATTCTAATATAGGATCGCTTATTGCATCTAGCTTTGCTTCCATTATGCAACCTTCTTTAACTTCTAATAGGGCTTCCATTATAGTGTTTTTTGTTGCTTCCAATATTACTTCCATTATTACTTCTTGGTTTGCTACCTGAATTCCTTCTTTCTTTTCTTCTTAGGGAATGCCAAGTTTGCATTGTAATATTTCTTTCATTATTACTTATTTTTTTCCTACCATAATTGCTTCTTTTCTGCTTCTAAGGTAATGCCAAGTTTGGCTGCTAGTATTGCTTTCGTTATTAATTCTTTGTTTGCTACCTAAATTTATTTTTCTTCTTCTTAGGTAATGTCAAGTTTTCCTTCCAAATTGCTTCTGGTGTGCTTCTAGTTTTCCTTCCATTGTTGCTTCATTGTTTCCTTTCTTGTTATCCTCATGGTTTGCTTCCTTTTAGTTGTAATATTTTCTTCTTTTTTAGTGCTTGGGTTTGATTCTTTTTTAGGTACGGGGTTTATGTCCTTTTAGTGTTGGGATTCTCTTCAATATTAGCCTGTACTTTTGATTCTTTTTAAGTAACCTTTTTGGCTTCGTATTTAGAGCTAGTAATAGCCCCAAGTATGGCCTCCAATTTAGTGTCGAATTTTAAGTCCATTTTAGAGCCACATTCTGCTTCCATTTTAAAAACTCATGTTGCTTCCTTTATAACTTCCATTTATTAATTTATTATTTTTTATTTCAATTATATTATTTAAGTATGTCACGCCTATTAAATAACTTATATTATTATATATTAAGTCATATTGCATTTGAAATATTTTATAGCATACCATTTATAAAGAAGTTTTAGGGAAATGGACATCCATACAAACTAACATTATTATACTTATTAAATCTCCATCATAATAAAATCTACAACATCCATTTTTTTGTTTGTTGTTCATCACTTAATTACTTGAATAAATTATTCTAAAGAGTAACAAGCTTTTCTATTGGCATCCCTAATGGAAAACCAATCGAGTAGCCAACATAAATAGTTTTATGTGTTCATTATTAATCAACATAAATTAATTAGTATGATTTTGCGACTAAAATTAAAAAAAACGACATACAATGTGTATGTTCATCTAGTATGGAAACACAAGGTTACATGTGTTAATTACAATACTAATATCATGTAAACATAAAATAAATAAATATAACAATTAAATCAACAAACAATAAAATTAATTAATTAATTTATCCCTTTATCTTATTAATTAATTTATCCCTTAATATTATTAATTAATTAATTTAATTAATTAATTTAATTAATCAAATTAACAATATAATAAATTAATAAACATATTAATAAATAATAAATAATAAAATTAATTAATTAATCAATTCTTTTAATTAATTAATTAAATAAATCAATATATTTATTAAACCAACTAATTAAAATAATTAATTTTAAATAAAATTAATAAACATAATAAGTAATTCTATAAATAATAAAATTATTTAATTAAGTTATCTCGTTAACTTATTAATAAATTAATGAATTAATTTATCCTCTAAACCTATTAATTAGCTAATTTATTAAAAAAAATTAATTAATTAATTAATTAAATAAATGAAAAACTAGTAAAATAATGGCCGACCTATTTTCTTCTATCTTTTCTTTAATAACATATATATATATATATATATATAACCTAAATTTAGCTCTTGGATACATCATTCTGAAGAATATCTATTGACGCATCCCCTGATGATGGACTCACTTGGTAGTCTGAAATGTTGGGTTCACAAAACTCTATAACAGGTCATTCCTCCTCTACTAAATAATGAATGACATTGGAAAAACTTACAGGAAACAAAAATTGTGTAAAATAGAATTCAGAATCCTTTGCTCATATTAATGATCCAGAAAGATTGAAATGCTTCTTCAAGGGTGCAACCCTTAATAACTCGTGAAGAGAGTTATTTATACAATAGTAGGATGAAAAATATCTTGAACTAATTTTACAAAAATAGATTATTAGACAATAAAAAATAAAATTTCCTTATGCTCTGGCACTATTTCAGTGCTGTGTTGTTTGATGACTATTACTGAAAAAGTTGAAAAATGGTTAAAGCTAGCTGACTCTTCCCTTAAAAACCAAATGTTGTTCAATTATCCTTAATCAAGTAAATCTATTAATTATTCCCAACGTTTCTTATATGGGATAGAAATCTTTGTTACCCTCCTGTAGATTTCATCCATCTCGGTGTATTTAGTAAAATTGGGTTTTACCAAAAATATATGCTTGATTTCATCCAGGATGAAGAAAGAATCCCTGAGTGTTTTTACTATGAGAGATGGTATTGTTGATCCTTTGATATTGGAAACGGAAGCTACATGGGTGCCCACCTCTATTAACTTCATGACATAATCCTCAATTGGCATTAATTTATCATTAATAACCATCATAGAAGGAAAACCCTTGCTAACCAAAGGTTCAATCTTGTTGAAAAATCTCTTAACTATGTTGTTAACATTACTGCACTTTTCTTGTAGCTGAATGGTGAGATTTTTCTTAGTGATAATATTCTTTACCTCTAATATCATTGTAGTTTTGTCCATTATTCTTAATTCCTCAAGCTCATAGTCATCCTTGGAATTTAGAAAATTTATTATATCAGAGGCAGCCTCTGACATATCCTCTAGTTGCTTAGTCATAGTTTCCACTGCATCCTGAGCTTTTTCCAAGAGAACTCTTTGATTGAATATTATCTTAATGGAGGGCCAAATCTCCTTGATTGCTTCTATGATTTCTTCCCATAGAATTTCTTTTGCTAAACCCAATTTTTTTCCTATGAAAGAATATGTCAGTTCTCTCTGCAACATTTCCACTTGCCCTTTGAGTCTATTTGTTTCAGTTGTATGTGAACTGTTTGATATAAATTTCATAAGATGTAATTCTTTGAGTTCATCCTTTAGTTTATTAATTTCTCCTGTCTTGATAGACAGGTCTTGAATAGCTTTAGTAAGTCGTTCACCTCCTTCTGCTATACCTGTTGCTGATGTAGTGGCTAAAGTAGAAACTCTGGTGATGGGAACTGCTGCAAGAGAGACTACATCCATTGAAGTTTGAATTTTCTTGATAGTTTCCTCCTTCTCCTTAACCAATTTCTCCATCTGCTCCTCCATTTGTTTTATTTGCAAATTCTATTCTATGATGAGCTTCATCATATCTGACTTTTGAGTCTTTGTCTCTTCGATTTCTTTGACCATTGAATCCTCATATGCTGGTAGTTTCAGTTGTTTCTTTAATGCTGCAACTTTAGTGTTCTTTTTCTCAATGAGCTCCTCTATAACATTTATGTTTGAGGGATCATATCCCATCCTTAGCACTTGGTTTTCCAAGGATTGAATCTTAGTATCCTTTGGTAACGAGGAGACCTTCTCCAACATTAATTATGACTAAATGTTGGCCAATGTAATTTACATTTTGACAAACTCATAGTAGTGTTTGTCAAGGCTAAAGCAATCATCTGCCCAGTTTGTTTGTGCATCCCAATATGATCAATTGGATGCACATCCTTGACATTAAACTCAAAATAAGTGTGTTTCTGGTATTGTGTTGCAGTCCTGGGCTAAGGAACTCAGGCCTGCAAGAAAGCCATTTGCATCTTCCCCTTCTCAGAGTCGAAGACTAAAAGAAGCCTGGCTTGAGAGCTGAAAGAATGCTTCTAGAACTGGGTGTAAGTATTTAACTTCAATTCTTCATTCTTTCTTTTGATTTCACTAAAGACATGGAATATGTATTCTTCTTTATTCTCTGGAATGCCTCCAATAATCTGGACTATTTGCTGTTCATGAGAAGTGGTAGATTGAGTTGGAGATTGTATAGACTGTCCACCAGACTATTAATCAATATTCATAGAGACCCTTTGTTTCTTTTTCCTATGAAAAACCTTGAGGCCTTGCCTTGTCTTCTCTGATGCAAGTGAATATTTTTCTTCCCTCCCTCTCTTCGTTGTCTTTTCCTGTGTAATTGGAGTTTGCATATTTTATGTAGAGATTGCCTGCTCCTCAACTTCTTGGAGGGTATTCTCTGTCCATTCCATCTGATTCTTGAATTGTTCTATCTCAGGTCTAGCTGTATGATGATATGGTGTGAGCTTATTTTCCACCCTGAGTTTGGAGATGACTCCCAATAGGTCATATGATCAAGAGAAACTGGGAGAAAATTTCATTTCTTTTAACAACTTATCAGCTTCCTCCCTTGCTGCCTTGGTATTACAAATGAAGGGACCAACTTGAGCTTTAATCCTAAATTGTGATTTCTTTTTGGCAGCTACAAAATGTACTTCATCCACATTCAATCTTTTCCTCAAGTACTCCAGTGCAAAGATTCTAATAGGGAAGTACTTTGGCAGTTTCTAGGGTGGAAGCTCACAGCCAAAAACCCTGATTTCCATGTAGTTTTAGTAGCAATACCAATCCCCTATTGCAGCTTGATCTATGAACTGTAGTTATTTGACAATATCCTCATTGATCCTTGTTAATGGAGTGTTGCTCATAAGACTGAGGGCTAGATGAATAAATAGTTCTATGCACTGCTTGTATGTGAATTCTTCTTTCTCCTTCATCCCCATTGAAGTCTAGAAAATCACTAACTGTTGTTGTCATTCTTCATGAAGTTTCTGCAAAGGAAATAGGAATTTGTGTCTCGAAAAATATATAAAAATATACACAAGTACCGAAGCATACTTGAATATTTCTTCGGTGTTAAATTTGACACACTGTTCATGCATGGTTTCAACTATGAAATGATTGAAATCATAAATAACAATAGGCTTAGAATCAGAAGAAAACATGGATAAGAAACCAAGGATGGCTTCTTTGACAGACTAATCAGAGTGATAACCAAGAAAATAGGACAGGATAGTAGTAATATGCCTGGATCTATTAGGAAACATAGATGAATCATAAGGGGATTTCTCTTTGGTAGAGGACTACCAATTGCTAAGAACAGTTCCAGGGTTTGGGATCTCTTGGTAAAGTCCAGTGTGTTATAAGCTGCTATCAAGTTTTCATGAGAAAAAGTATGAGTTGGTGTAGTGGCAAGGGCCTGCAACATTTTCTCAGTTGAATTGACATTAATGGGATAGAGGATTTCTCCAGTAGGTAAGATAATTGCTCTCTGGCTGGGATCATAAGGTTCATGGCATTTTCTCACAAACTCTAGAGCTCTATGTATTTGTGGAAAAATATAGTGGGGTAATTGGGATTCCCAGAGCCCAATTTCAACACTCTGGTCAATTAGCTGTTGTTCCCACCAGCAATAAGTTTCAAATAAATCAAACTGAAAAGAATTCTTAATGATTTTGCAATCCTTGTCGACTAATGGAGTACGGTGGAAATCAACCTGTGGGTGAATTAGAGGATTTGAAACTTCTGCAATTTTTTTTCCCTTGGGAGGAATTTTGTTAGATGAAACTGGGGACTGTAAATGACAAAATGGTAAAAGGAGTTACCAAAGTGGAGACAGGAAACTAACAAGCGGACCTAGAAGATGTGCTTGCGAACAAGACAAGTGGTTGAGTTGTATGAGTAGGCAGGCTTGAATAATAATCTTAGTTGCAGAAGTTAACTATGTAACCTTTGAAATGCATGACATAGTGTTTATAAAGAGAAAAATGGAGTGGGAGGGTGGCGTCAAACGTTTGAAAATGCATTAGTTATCCAACAGGTTAGTTAATAGACATTTGGTTATAAATGCGCAGGAGCATAAATGAATGGGCAACAGATAGGTGGCAGATGATTGGACGAGAGATATGAAGTGAAACGTGACGTGGGGTGGTGGTAAACGGCTATGAATGATACTGTGTTCAGGGGTAAGACAGAGTGGTTTGTGGTTTGGGGATTTCTAGTCCCGAAATACTATAAGGTAATTTTTGTTGTTTATGTAGGCAGTATTAAAGACTGCCTATTTCACTACGCCCCCCGCCCCCTGATAAACTTCAGACGATGAAGGGGGGACAAAAGGGAGTGTGGGCCATATGATTGTGGAGGAGTGTGTGGGATGAACCATGAGGTGAAGGGAGTTTAATGTGTGAGTGGGAATGAATGGTGGGGTCGCGATATGATAGGCGGATGTAGTGGTTGTGGGTCTAGGTTATTTAACGAATGGAGTGATAACATATGAATGAAATAACATAAGGTCAAAATTTGGTTATTCGAACTCCCGTAATCAATATGTTTCCTAATGTTTTTATCTTTAGGAAATAACTATTTCAGCATCTCAAACCTTCACATTTCTACCTACCCTTCTATTCCTAACATTTTTACTTATCCTTTCATAGTGCATTTAAATTAGCAACCCAATATTTTATTTTTTATGAAAAATCTATCTCTATACCTTATTCCCTCCATTGGCTCAAATTAAACTGTTGAGCCAATTTATTTTCTACCTATGAGAATTAATTTAAAACAAGTCCAATTATGATGCAACCGTATAATTGGATAAAATAACCTAGTGTGGCAACTAAACAAACTACACACACCTATTATTTTTCAAACTGAATTTAGAAAAAAGTAGTGGCATTTAGATTTGCAACATTTTCAGAGTTGATTTCTTTTTCTTTTTTGTATAACCTAGAATTTTATTTTTTCCTTCATTTTTTTAGGGCATGTAGGTTAAAATTTTCATTGATATGGACATATTTATCAAAATATTTTCCTAATATTTTTTATTCAATACTCTTTTTGTCCACATCCTATCTTATCATTTTGTAAATATATTTTCATTTTTTGTCTAATTTATTCTAACTTATCAAAACCAAAAAATGCTACAACACATACGACAGGAATTGGATCAAAATTATTGAAGAAGATAGGGTATCAAGGGAAGGACCTCAATATTAATGTACAAGCCATTGTGAATCCCAACAAAGTGTTGAAATTACCTTGCTATATAGGACTTGGGTATGTCCAAAAAGAGGTTTTAGAATTCTCCAAGATAACTATTGACCAACCAATGATGGATGATGGGAGCACCTCATCATATTGAAGTGATAGTGAGGATTCACTAGGCACTTATTTGAGGTAGAATAGAAATAAGCTTTCCAAGACAATCCAAAAAGTTTGGAGGAGAAAGAATCATTGTAGTAACTGCAAAAAGGATGGACACCAGAGATCCATGTGTCACAGACTCCATGCCCAGAAAGAACCTATGAAAGAACCAACTCGTGAATATGTCCAACAAGAAAATCAGTCGCAGGGAGATGACTCATTCACTTTGTTGAGTGAGAGATGGTTTCATTAGATATATTAGTTTATCGTGGCCATATTATTATAAATCACATGTTGCGAGATGAATGTAAAAGTGATTATGTGTTTTCCATCACTTATGAAAACAACATGATGATGTTTTGGCCTTTTGTTGATAGTTGGGGTATTAGTTTCGTTTATGATGTACACTTGAACAAAGAGTACATCTTGTACACTCTTGGAAAGTATAGGGATTCTTGGATGATGATTCGTCATGTAGTTTGAAAAGAATGTACCACAAGTTTTCATGGAAAGTAGCTGATGGAGAAGGAAGTGTGTTTTCATAGGGCACAATAGATTGTTGATTATGTTCATGCTTTATGAGGACCAAAAGCTCCTCAATGGGGAGTAATGATCCACCTAGCTCTAAAAAGGCTCTGAAATAAAAGAGGGTTTTAAAAAAACTCAAAAATAAAAATCTTTGGATTGTCATGAAACCAATCCCAAATCAAAGAGCTTGTTGTAGTGAATCCAACAGTGTGAATGACACATTAAATGAACACTGTATGAAAAAGTTATGGCCCATTGAATCTTTCAATAAACAATGAAATTTTTTATAGATGCATTATAGGTGCTATGTCGCATATCTATACATGATGATGTTAGTAGAATCTGGAATATTGTTGTTGAATCATAGCATGACACGTGGCAAATCCGTACGATTGTTGACATTAGCATGATGACGTGGAAATACAGACCAATCAACATTTGACATGTGGCGGTTGACTGGATGTATGGTAGAGAAATGACGAGGCGCCATGTGGCCCAGTCAGGGCAACCAACCAACTAACCATTCGAAAATTTTTGATGGTGGCAGTGACCGGCGGTGGGGAACTGGTGGGCACCAAAATGTTGCATAGTTAATTTTCCCGGTAACCCCAACGGACGTCGAGTCAACCAATGAAAGTTACATGGCACATGGGTTATTTTTATAAACAAATGAAAGAGGCAAGTAGGGCCATGTGTGTGAGCCCGTGATGTCTAGACCACTACTACCATGACTTACCAAAAGACCAACCAAGTGGTCAATAATCACAATGTTAAAAACATTATTGAACCTTGTGTTGTTGGCATTGAGGGGGAGGTCCAAGGAGAGACAAGGATGACTAGAGGTGGGTCGGGGCCGTACAAGTGCATGGAAGCTAAGGTAGGTTAGAACCCTATGGCACAAAATACGAGGCATAATATTTTTCTCAATATTCTCAAGAATATTCTCTATGAAATATTTGAGACCCCCTTGAGCCTAAAAATTCACCAACTCATAAATATGCCAACTATATACTCATTCATCTCAGTTTTTCATAGGGAACATGATGGTGTTATCAATTTCCTCATATAAGCAATATATCTTCAGTGAACTTGCAAAGAGGAATCTTTGTGGAATCATAGGGAATCTAAAAGATTCCCTTAGGGCCAAATTTTCACAATGACACAATCATGCCCACTTTATACTCAAATGAACCATAATTTTGCCAAGAGTCTAATGGCATGATCTGTTTTCTAACCTAAGCACCAAAATATCAATCAACTTGTAGAGAGGAATCTTTGTGAAATCATGAGGAATCTAAAAGACTCCCTAAGGGTCGATTTTTTACAGTTTCATAACCAGGTCATCATTATACTCATTTTTTCACAAGGAGCATAATGGTGAAGTCAAATATGTCATATGAGCATCAAATTCATGTCAACCAAAAAGAAGGAATCTTTAGGGAATATTTGAGATTCGTGAGGGACCAGATTTTGAACGAACTACAAAGGAGTAAAGTTTATAGTCATTTGAGACAATTTCGCATCTGGAATTCAACAGTGTAGTCCATTTCTTCAGTGGAGGTGTGCATTGTCAGGACATACCCAGAAATGGAGGTATAAGGTGCCGTTTTTAGATTCATGTAAATTGATTTTTGTTGAATATTAATGAAAGTGGCCTACCCTCTTTGAGAAGAGCCCGAAATGTAGCCCACACTTGATGAAATCCATTATCAACTTGTTGTGTCTTTGCGTCTCATGGTTTCCTTTCATTCCCTCTTATGTTGTGTGTATGAATTTCATGGTTAGAAACTCATTTACATGCGATTATGAATACATAAATATTTTTTGTTCATGATCTGGAGGAAGAAGAAAAAGAAATTAGTTTGAAGCAAAAAGTTAAAGAATAGATTTCATAAATATATTGTACCAAAGAAAGCCAAGAAAAACATTTGAGTCATGTTTCTAATCCTAATTGAGACTTAGACCAGCAAGCAAGTTAACATATAAGTCGTGATCAAGGGGACGAGTTAGAATAATAATCATGCCCATTGTTCCCATGATGACAATGACTATTCTAGATTGTTGGTAGAAGTTAATAGTGGGCAAGTTTAGGTAGAAAATGAATGAGTGAGTGAAATTGCTATAGATTTTTTGAGTGACTTCATGTATAAATTGAAGCTTTCTCTAAATGAAATGTACAATCATTTATGTTCAGTTTTCTCCTCTGATACAATTGGTACTACGTGGTCTCTAGCTAACCACTTATGCAAATCGAAGGTTTTGGGTTATCTGACATCTCAGTTATTCTAGGTAACATGAGTTTCAACATAATCCTAAAATTCTTATGCTACCTTTCGTTTTTACAATTTTCTAGTCATTTCTAACTTTTTTAACCTTCTATTGTGGATTTTAGGGCATCGACTAACTTCCCTCCACTTTGACATCCCATATAGGTATAAAATTCTCCCTTAGGGTTATAGTTTGTAACTTGTGATTCACTTTGAACAATTGATATCTATTCTGCCTTTCATTGACTACTAATTTTGAGCTATGCATTAATGTTATCCACGTGTTAGCTTTTGTTTTTGGAAAGGAATACCTTTCTAGAAAATCTTGTCATGAAGGGTTTCCTTTATGTATGATGGATTATACTACTGGAAAGGCAGGTTCTCACAAGACTCTTTCTGATTTTATCTATTTCAGGATTATGTAAGCATAACACAAAATCCACTTCATGGATTTTCAATTTTTTGATTAGTTAGGATTTCACACCATTATTAAGTTTTTTACTTCAAGTGTCATTTCATTAAAATTCATGTTAGTGATATTGTTATTGTTTAACATTAAACTATGGTGTGTGGCCATTACGACCCATACCCATATATATATATATATATATAGCCATTCATTTCTACTTTCATGTTTTCGTACTTGTTACCTTGAAAATGAAAATGGGTTATCTTTGTTATGCATTTCCATGACATTCTTTCGTTTTTCCAATGACTTATTTTCGAAGTTGACTGAATAGAGTTATATTTGATTCTTAGTATTATTATATGGTTGCATGCTACATTATTAAAATGAAATTTATGATCTTTCCCTTCTAATGGATATATCATTTCTTCGAGAAAATGTGTCTCATGCAATTATAGAGAATCATAATAGTTCTCGCCCTTCCCGCTTTATATCATAACAATATTAGTCCTTATTGATTATATATATATATTTATGCACTACTTGTTTTAGGGGTATATAGAATAGAATTTCGTTCTCAATTCCTACAATAATGTGACACTAGGGTCATTGAATTTTTACCGATTAATTGTAGAGATTTCTATTTTTTATTTTTTTATGGTTTATAAAATCTAGTCTGGAAAACCTAGCAAGGCCTATCACTGAGTCATGCCATCTCCTTACCAGACTTTTTGGTTGGGGTTCAGGACCATTAGTCACAGAAGTTGATGGACTTCAATCTTGTTTATTATCACCTAGGTAACTAACCTAGCTCAATCTTAAAAATCAATTTGATAATTTTGTAGCTACATAAAAGAAGAATTAAAAACATGAATTTGTTTCTTTTACAAACACATAAAAAATTTAGTTTAGCAGTTCACTTATATGGTTAATCAACTAGTCTAAAACAAAAAACGCAGTGGATAAAAGAATGATCCTTCCAGCCAAGGAGAATTGGTCTCCCCAACGAGTCTCCCGATGGGCCAATTTTACATCTAAGGCAATTCCATAACAGTAAACATATTTGGTCTAGCACAAGATTCCTCTTAGTAGTGCCTTTTCTTCCTCTAGTAGTGTCTTGTTTGAGGAAATTTCAGCTTAATAGCTAATTATTTGGGCCTCCTAGAACAAGCTCCAAAACCAACAAGATTGCTTCGGGTTTTTCTCATCTCACCTCTCAATAAACCTTTTTTCTTTTCTGAGATAATCTATCTCTAAGGAGAGGAAATATGGGAAATTATTTCCTTTGCCCACAACCCTTCTTGGGCCTTTCATAATTGTCTTGGAATTGTCTAGGATGTGAAATTCCCTTTAGCACCCTTTTTCCACCATAATTTTCATGTCTTACAATACACAAAGTTTTATTTATTATTAAAGAAAAAAAAGAAAATTTACATACATTATATGTTCATACATGACCCTCAACATGTGCCCCATATTCCTTAAAAGTAACTTCAATAGAAAATATATATAAAATATTTAAAGGTTTATGGGGTGTTACAAGAACAATATTGTATGAAGTTTTCCATGAAACCAAGAACCAAGAATTAAACCAATAATTAAGGCACCTTTTAAAGAAGGGAATATTTATGGTAACCAATAATAATATGAATTTGAATCATCCAAATAGTTATCTAGAAGGTGCAAAATATCGCAAGGTAAAGGATATTATCATGCAATGGGACAAGTTCGAGTACACATCACCATCCCATTTGGTCATATATAAGTGTCTTTTCAGCATGAATATGTGGGAATAAAATGTGTCCATCAGACCGAAATGAACCCAACAAATTTCAAAACCATGTCAATAGAAAAGAAGTATAAAAAGACATTTCAAAGGCTTACCTAGATATTTCTAAGACACCAAAATTCATATTGGAAAATAGTCCACTCTATAGATAACTTTATTTGGGTTTTCATAATGCCTTCATAAGAATATTATGAAAGTAGTTGAAAATGAATAAGTAGAAAAAACAGAAGGAGAAGTGAAGGGTCAATTATAAGAATTGGAAAGATACTTTCACAAAATTGCTACGATTTTTCTTTCATAATTTTTAACATAATTATTGTCTTTTATAATTTCTTTGTGAATGAGTTATTGAATTTTTTTTTATAAATAAAAAAAATCTCAAGTATACTAAAAGTAAGAATATTTGAAAAATCATGCCATCTTGAGCAGATTACAAGTAAAAGTAATTGGAAAGATTTCTATATAGTTTGTGTTCAGTTACCATTTCCAAATAGAGAACTACTTAACTTTATTAGTCCCCGCTTCCTGTAGCATGGGACTATAGTAATCATTTTTTAAGCAATGGCATTAATCCATACAAGATGCTAAAGACTACTATCAAATGGAGATATTATTTCCAGCCACCGATAAGAATTTTGATTGTCTTATCTGGCCTCTTCTTGAGGTAAATGGAGATATTATTTTCGGCCACCGATAAGAATTTTGATTGTCTTATTTAGCCTCTTCTTAAGGTGAATGGAGATATTATTTTCGGCCACTGATAAGAATTTTGATCATCTTATTTAGCCTCTTCTTGACTAAGCCAAAGTTTAGCCTCCTTGTTTCACATTTTTTTCAAGGAATACAATGATTCAACCTATCAAATGGAGATATTATTTTCAGCCACCTATAAGAATTTTGATCGTCTTATTTGGTCTCTTCTTGTGGTAAATGGATATATTATTTTCGGCCACTAATAAGAATTTTGATCATATTATTTAGCCTCTTCCTGAGGTAAAGAAGATAAAATATGATGCAAAAGGATATAATATCATGGTTAATGGGATTTATTTGATTCATATTTCCAAAATTCAAACTAATGTCAACAGTAATTTGCAAACATTAAATGTTTGTTTTTTGGTTGCTAATATCAGTAGATATATCTTGGTCATGTAATATGGGCAAGGCACAACACAACACATGTTGGTAGACCAGGCTAGACGACATGGCTATTTACGTGGCCCTCTACAAAACCATATGGATATTTGCATGTGAACCAGTAATGCTCCGGGCAGTCTGTCAAAACATTAAACTATGAACTATGATAATTTGAGGAAGTTGAAACTCTATTTCATAATAGGCTTCTTCGTAGACTTAGTATTGTATTCCCGTCCTAGTTTGTAGTGCCAAATGCCTGATTTGAGTTGTGTCCTCCACAATAGTTATACAATTTTGGACATGTAGAATGCTGCCGAAGTCAAGATTGTATCATGAGAAAACAATAAATAACCTCCCAACCAAATCCTCTGCCTATAAGTAGAAACACGACAGTCTCACATAAAACTGTGAACTATGAATATTTGAGGAAGTTAATTGTTTTCTGAAATTTGCAAGTTGCAAGCATCCTCCACTTGAGAACTAGTTAGGAACCATTTCTTAATTATTTCCTTTTTTGTATGTCCAACTTAATTCGAAAAAACTATAGACTGACAAACACAAAACTCAACACTCTCGTATGTTCATTCTTTTCGTTTGATGACTAGTTTTTTCGCTCTGTGAACACACCTACATCACACTATGCCAGCTATTAGATATAGAAAAATCTTCAATCAACACAAAATTTAATTAAAACCATACCTTAGGGTTTGAATTTCATTACTTTGATGTTGGAAATACAATTTCTTTTGAGAATATTTATGCTTGTTACTTTCAATCTTAAAGAAAATGTTTCTATTTCTTCTTGCGAGGGTATTTCCTCGCTACCTAGTTAAACAAATTTCTTCTATAGCTATAAACCTTTGTATGATTACAAACAATAAGGATATTCTCTAAACCTTCAGATGATTACAAACAATAAGCCTCTGTTTCAAATGACATTCTCTATTTTGGAATTTGATTTATATATGTATATGATCAAATTCTAACTATGAATTCATAATACGATTCATGGAAATCTCATTAGCTCCTCAAACAATAAGAATAAATGGAAACAATACTTCCTCATTGAGGAAATACAAAAAAAAAAAATGGAAACAATACTTCCTCATTGAGGAAATACAAAAAAAAAATTATATTGCTGAGAAAATTGTTTAAACATTGCCATAATTATCAAGATTTCACACGAGGAGTAAAATTTTACAAGAACTGCACGATTCTATTGGAATTGCATTGTGTTTAAACATATTTGATCTTTCGAAACCTATTTAAATACCATCTCCAGGTTTTCGAATTTGAATGCTGAGGTGTTTTATGCAAAAGTGTTTCCAATGAAACAAAACCTTTTTTTTAATCCCAACGCACTCACAGATTATTAACTTCGATGCAACCATATTTTCCCTTTGACCAATACTTTATTAATAGTAGAAGGCCTATTCCCTTACGCCCGTAGATTATATTTTAATCATTAAAAAAGTAAAATTTGAAATTTAATTTGCAACAAAACTGTATTTTTTAAATCTAGAAATGTTAAAATGTTAAATCTTAACTAATACCATTACTAAAAATAAAAACTGAACTGTAATGTAATGGAAGCTTGCATCAGAAAGCGAACCTTTCAAACTTGAAAAGAAATCTTCTATTTTTGCTTGCAATTTGCAATTTTGAAGAGAATGTTTTTATTTCTGTTTGCATGGCTGGGTATTTATGCTTCGAGCTTTCAAACTAAAAAAGAATACTTGTATTTTTTCTTGCAAGGATTTCAGAGTTACTAGAGATTAGAATGCATGAAAACATTGAAAACATACATTTGAGTACACTATATTCATTGGCCAGAAGATAATGAATATGAATTCTGTACATTTTAGCTACAACTAGAAATACTAGTAAGAATTTTGTACATTTTCAGCTACAACTACAATGTTTAGTTACTTGATAGGAATTTACTTATCAAAAAGAGACAATAGTATTTAAAGTTGGCTCTGGCTCTTGAACTTCCTAGTTCGTCACTCTTGGAGATGTCCTCCTTTAATCTTGTGCAGTTACAGTTTTGTTGACCACAAAGAATGCCTGCAATGACAAAAAGAACATGTCCATTCAAATACTCTCCGTAATACATTGAAACAAATGGAAATAAAAAAAACACTGCAAAGAATGCCTGAAGTGACAAACATAATGCAATTCACTCCATCATATATTGAAAAGAATGGAAACAAAAGAAACATGAAAAAGAATGCCTGTGGTGACAAAGAGGATTCCCATCACCTCTCTAGACTATATTTGGAAGCAATGCAAATAGAAAAGCATATTTGTGTATGACTTTTTGACTAGGGAATGCATTTTCTAAGGCATCATATGAGTAGCAAAAGCTAATTACCAAGACTTAGTTTAATTTCACTTTCAAACAAAAACGTGACAAATAATCCCTGTAGTTACAAACATCATGCCCATTCACTCTCTAGACTACATTTGAAAGAAATGCGAACAAAAAACAGAGTTGTGTATGACTTTTTGACCAGCGAATGCATTGGCTAAGGCATCCTCTAAGAAGCAAAATCTAATTACCAAGACTTAATTTAATTTCACTTTCAAACAAAAACATGACAAAGAATGCATTTAGTGACAAACAACATGCCCATTCACTCTCCATATTATATTTGAAAGAAATGCAAACAAAAAACATAGTTGTGTATGACATTCTCACCAGCGAATGCATTAGTTAAGGCATCTTTTGAGAAGAAAAAGCTAATTACGAAGACTTAATTTAATTTCTCTTTAAATGTTTGCTTCATTTTTCAAATCAACAACCCTGTGTAGGATGGAGCAGGAAGTGGAGGCCAAGAAAACCAATGATTGTGTTACAAATACAACAGCTCGACGCCCATCTAATCCTTGCTCGCATTAAGAAGGCATTGTGTTTCTAATAATGATTACTTAAGAATAACTAACTACAAGCATTAAGTATGATAGTCGTCTCCCTTCTTCCTTGCGGAGTCGAGATATGGCGATGGGTCAGTAATGGATTAAGAGTCAACTTAATCTCTGACTCGAACCATTGCTAGAACATCTTGCACCCACCTCCAAGGCATGTATCTGTAGCCTACCAAGGAAACCACCCTATTATTTTTTTAACAAGCACCAACACTACTTAAGCTATGAACTAGTAATCTGTGTATATGGATTGAATAACTTGAACTATTGTCACGACACAAAAAATATGAAAATGGAAATTGGGGTTGCTACCATCTTTACCTCTGCCCCCCTTTCCATGTTGTTGATAGTTATGGGTATGTATACAAGCTCAGTGGTGGTGAATCTATGGCTTCTGGCACTCGAATTGGAATGGCTACTTCTACTATATATATGGATACAATAAGGAAGGGTCCATTACACCTTAGAATAATAGTAAACACCATTAACATCTGTGGGCTTAATGCACCCATGGATACGAATGGGTGATCTGAACGCCAAGAGAATCTACGACACCTAATGCATCTGTGGATACAAATTCCATCTCAATCGACAATGTCAAACCTAGGTTTTTGGTCACGCTAGTAGTTTTTCAAAACCATATCTACATTGGTTTAGGAAGAATTTAAGCACTGCATTAGGGAATACATGTTAAAGATGTCCTCCCTTTGTACGAGCCTTAGATGTTGGACATAAAGCATATTAGGGAGAAAAACCAAGCCTATTCAACTCTCAGCACTAACAATGTTGCTGCATGAACTGGGCGACGACTCTCTATTATAAGAAGAAGTTAAAGCACAAAACATAGGGAACCAAAAGCTTGCATGGCCTCTCCAATTACTCTACACTAGGTGTAGTGTTCTATCTAGGGTACTAGACTAGACCATATTTATTATCGACCAGGATGCGTAAGCTTAGAGGCATGCGTCTAAAGTATATAGACATAAAGGATTATTGGCTAAGTAGTTATGATGTAGGTCACAGAACTTCTTTACGGAAGATTGGGATATGTTACCTATCATCCAAACACTCAGGTCACTCTGCTAATATACCTGATTACAATACTATCATTAAATTCATTTACCAAATTAAACACTGAAATTAAACATTGTGTATCACTGCAAACCAAGATTTCAATCTCCTTACAGAGACATTATACATAAAACCCTTGTTCAGCAAACACCCAGCATTCGCTAATATTTATACAAGATAAAAATATACAGAGATCATAAACAGATTTTGAAATGAAAACAAAGTTCATGACATTGCTTTAAAAGACAACACAGGGATCGAATCCCTTACAGGACACGATTCACGACCTCAGCGATGAGCTATTCAAGCATTATCACAAACACAAACCATATGCATTCGATTAAAATCAATAACCAATCCTAACTATTGAAATCAGAAACCAATCTTAACTACTGTGCAAACCATGTAATACCCTAAGTGCAAATAAAATGAAAAGGACAGTATACCAGTTTAACGCAGGGCCCTTCCGCGTTCCAGAGGTATACTGGACTGTATTCAACCGGTTATCAAATCAACGCACAAGTCAAGGGTCGTGACTGTAACTGGATTCTTAATATTAAGTTCAAAAACTCTGTTTCAAAATGATACAACGATTAACCATCCATTGATTACCCGGACTGTATTTACATATGTCTTTTTACAACCATGGCATTTCGAAAATGAATGTACATTCATGATATGGCTGTTGCCGCTTTTACTACATCGAGATTTTTAAAATGTTTCCATCCTAAACTGATTTCAAAAGGAACAAAAACTAAATCAAATTAGAATGCTCTACTGTTGCTGCCTTTGTCGCCAGTGTGCCATGCTTTGACCTGTGTTGACCGCGCATGTAGGAGGGTCGATTCTGCTGTAGGATAGGTATTCGTCCATGCTTGGACATTCTACTTTTCATCCATGCCTTTCGCTCTAGCCTAGCTGTTGTGCCACATGTCAAACAATGAGCTAATTATAGGATGTTGGAACTTCCTGTAACCATTTTACCAAAAAATTCTAATTCTTTAACATAAAACTCCCAAATCAATTTCAATGCATTTTAATAACTATAGGACTATTAACTAATCGATTTTCAAGGATTCTAAGAGATATATGATGAAAAGGAATAGGCAAATGATATGTTTTAGGAGGAAAAAGGAGGTCATGGGATGGTACCAACATCTCTCCCCGACTTAAGGAATTAGCATGTCCTCATGCTAACCCTGACGTGCTTCCCTTGAACTCTGTCCCTGCCTGGATCTCTGCTGCCTTCAGCAATGTGTCCACATTCTTTTTCACCTGGGTATCTTTCTGACCCTTGAGCTCCTGCTTTAATCTTTTGTATTTTTCTTTGAGGGTCTTCTTCTGATTGTACCACTTAGTGGCCCAGTTAGAAATCTCCGTTTTCTCAGCCTCCAGTTCACTGATTCTCTCCCTTAACTTTTCATTCTTCTTTTGAGTTTCTTTACTCTGCGCTCGGAGCATTTCATTTTCTCTCTTGATAACTTTTTCTAGCATATTAGCCTCCATGAGCTCTTCCTTTAATTCTTCAATTTGTTTCTCCAATTTCTTCTGTCTCTTAATGGGAGGTGGTGAACATTTTTCCTGCCTGTTATTGCTTTCTACCTCTATATCAACTCCTGGCCCTGGTGGTGAGTGGTCACCACTCTCAACATCCATTTGTATAGGTGCATTGGATTCAAGCTGGTCTTCTTGTAACTGGGCTTTTGGTGTCCTCCTTGTTCTTCGTGAGTAAGTGGTGAAAATTTTATCTTGTTCTGCCCTCTTAGCATCTTCCTTTCTCATGTTCCTAGTCCTTATGTTGCCCACAGGTAGAGGTGCCTTGCTGGCTTTGGATACTGGGATTTCTTCATCAATATCCTTCATGAACCTTGAGTCTTCCTGCAATTCTTCTTTGTCTTCCTCATCTCTAATTTGATTAGCAACTAGGAACTCTTTCCACGGTTTCCCTCTTCTCTGCAATTCATGCTCAATAAGAATTTTAATTAAGCCAAAGTGATATAGGCTCTTGTCTTCATTCCCCTTCTGCTTCTGGATGGTCTTGGACATCTTGGTTAAGCTTTGCAATAGAAAATATGGTAGACTGATAACACATTGTTTCTTTAAGTGGAGCAGTAGTTTAATATGGTATAGATAGACAATACTGTAACGGCCTTCGCAGGTTATGAATTTTTGAAGGATATAGACCATCTCATCCCAGGGATGCATCAACCAACTTCTTGGAACACCTTTCTTCCAGTTAACTGATGAGACTCTGAATCTAGACATAAACTGCGTCCACGATTTCTCTTTAAATTGCTTTGTTTTAAAGTACTTCTCCCCTTTTGGGCTAATCCCTATTGCCTGGGCTATAGTATCCTCTGAAACCCTGAATGAGAAGTTACCTATCAGGGCTTTCTCTCCATTGAATGTGAAAGCAAATTGCTTGGTAACCTCTTCATTACTTCCATGAAATTTCTCTAAAAATGGTAACCACTGTATCTCTCTGAGAATTGCAATGCAATCTTCATGATATTGAGAACTGTCAAACACACTCGGCTCGACCCTATTAGTCATAGTGGCAAAGGGTCGTGCTCTAACCCTTCTCTGTTTATGTTTTTACAATTTCAACAAAGAAATTTCAAATTTGTTACCTGGTGTGTCGCTCCCTTAATCTTCAGTATGATGCTCGGTCGGTCGACTGTCTTATGACTGTGGTGGGAGTCGAAACAAAGTGGTTATATTTTCCTCTTTCGGCGCTCACTGCTTCCAATCCTCACTGTGTAAGTCGAACCCAAATGGTAATATTTCTTTCGGCGCTCACTGCTTCTGATTCTTACTTTGAAATTTACAGGAATCAAATGCCAGCGTAAGATAACTGAAAATGATGGTGGTATAACCAGCTGTACTTACTTCACAGCGTATTCATTTTTTAGAACAGAGGAGTGTTGTACCGCTTGTATAGATGTCACCATAAAAGCGCTGGGAGCGTATATGCAATACTGGTTATGATTTCGGGGAGTCCTTTAAATCATTTAGCTACGTCGGGTGGTGGAGTCATAATTTGGCCGTGTGGAATACAATGAATAGGCCGCTTTACATTTGTTTCTTTCCCTTTTATTTAAAAACACAATCCACCACGTGTCCTGTTTCGGTTGGCATTCGGTCAAATGGAAGATGTTGGTATGGCTGTAGGATGCATTTAGCATGACAAGGTTGATGTGTTGGTAATGGTTTTAGAGGTATGAATAGGTTGAAGTATGAAAAATGATAAGAATCGGTGGGATAAGGGATGATGGAAAATGTAGGTGTCCTTGAAATCGATCATAACAGTCACAGTCATCAAATTTACATTAAAAATTAATCTAAGAAATTAAATGTTAAGAATAAGAAACATATTACTCTTTTGTTGGTTGTTGTTGTATTGACATGCTGAGTAGGACTTGTCCCTTTTGACTGTTCTTTTGCTTGATGTAACAGGTCCCCTAAGAAAGATTTAATGCATAGGTCCCTTGAGAAATATTTGAAGATGTAACAGGTCCCTTGAGAAAGATTGAATGCAACAGGTCCCTTGAGAAAGATTTGAAGATGTTCATACAGCTCCTTATATGTATATAGGTTCATTGAACTTGGGCATTTGATGGAGTCTTGGTGCCCAAATCCTTGTAGAAACTTGATGAAACTTTGTTGAAGTAGCCCTGAGGTGTCAATCCCTTTAACAGGTCCCTTCTAGGTGTCTTAAACAGGTCCCATTACTGCTGGTGTTGATAGCATATTCGTCTGGACAGAACAGGTCCCCTTGCATAATGTTTATAACCAGGTCCCTCTGAGATAAAACAATGACAAAACAGCTTATTTATTGAAGTCTGGAATGCTGGAACAAGCTGCTTTGGAAATTTACAGTGAAGAGATAGGATAAGAAATCTTTAAGAATTTACAATGGAGAAAGAACAAAATGCTGATGCTGCTCTCCCCGACTAAAATTTTGACTTGTCCTCAAGTCATGATTCAGTTGGTACATGAAACAGTGAACAAAAGAAAGAGAATTCTTACCCGCCAACGAATTGGTTTTCAAGTAGGAATTCGGGGTTAGAGTGTGCCAGAGGCTGGTTTTCACATCTAACCCATTATATATATATATATATATATATATATATATATATATATATATATATATATATTTTTTTTTAGTTTTTCTTTTATATTATTTTTTTATTATTTCTTTTTGACTCTGAAATTGAAAGGAAATGAACTAAGGCAGCGATACTGCAACTGAGGGTTGCAGTATGTCAACCTCTCTTCGCTGAGATAGTGTATGGAGAAAATCTTGCTTGCTGATGGGCTTGGTGTATAGTCTCAGGCGATGACCATTGACAGTAAAGGAGTGAACTTCCCCATCAATAGTTTTGAGCTTGACTGAACCATTGTCGTAAGCCTGAACAATTTGGTATGGGCCCATCCAATGGGTGGTGAACTTGGCTTTATGATCTCTGAATTTAGAGTCAAAAAGTAAAGCCCAGTCACCTTCCTTGAACTGCTTCTTCTTAATATGGGCATCATGCCACTGCTTCCTTTGTTTTTGCATGAGGATTGTGGTTTCCTCTGCTTGCTGCCTCATTTCATCCAGCTAGTTCAACTGCTGAATTCTTTCTTTTTGTGCTTGGTCCAAATCAATTTTCAAATCTGCAGCCAGTTTAAAAGTATGTATTTGGAACTCAATAGGAAGCATTACCTCTTTGCCGTACACCAATTGATATGGTGTAAATCCTGTAGTATCTTTCCACGTAATCCTGTAAGCCTAGAGTGCATCTTTGAGCTTCTCTTCCCAATTCTTCCTGTTCATTACAACCATTTTAGTAATGATCCCTTCCAAGGTTTTCTTTGTGGATTCCACCTGCCCATTGGCTTGTGGATGGTAAGGGGTACTTTTCCTATTCTTGATTTGGTATTTGTCTGTGATGTCCTTCACTAGCTTTGAGGTGAATTGAGTACCTTGATCAGTCACAATTTCCCTTGGTACTCCATACCTCACAAAAATCTCTTCAAAAAGGAAATTTACTACTGTGTGTTCGGTGGCTCTAACTAGTGCTTTTGCTTCAGCCCACTTTGTGACGTAATCAGTACATACTAAGATGTACTTCTTACCATTGGAAGTTGGGTTAATGGGTCCTATAAAGTCTAGAGCCCATTTGTCAAATGGCTCTAGGTGAACTTGGGGCTGAAGGGGCATCTCATCGGTAGCTGTTGGCCTGCCCATTCTTTGGCAGCTGTCACAACTCTTTACATACTTCTTGGCATCCTTGAAAATGGATGGCCAGTAGTATCCAAGAGTAAGAACTTTGAATGATGTCCGCTTAGCTGCAAAATGCCCACCACATGGTTCATCATGGCAAGATTTTAAAATATCAATTACCTCATCATTTCTTACACATCTTCTAATAATCATATCATAACCAGTGTAAAGTAAATCGCCATTAAGCCATGAATATCTAGCACTTTGTTTGACTAGTCTCTTCCTTTCCTTTGCAGTAAAGTGTGGAGGTGTCCTTCCTGTAGACAAATAATTGGCCAAATCAGCATACCAAGGAGTTACTATGGAAATTGCAAATAAGTTTTCATCTGGAAAAGAATCTTCAACTGGAACAACCTCACCTGGATTTTGCAGTCTACAAAGAAAATCTGCCACCTGGTTCTCTTTGCCTGGTCTATCTAACACTGTGATGTTAAATTCCTGTAACAATAATAACCATCTGGTAACTCTGCCACTAGTTATTGGTTTATTCATTAAATGTCTAATGGCAGAATGATCAGTATGTACAAAGACCTCATAACCAGTTATCTAATGTCGGAATTTATTCACAACATAAATGATGGCAAGTGTTTCATTTTCTGTAACTGTGTAGTTTAACTCTGTAGCTATTAGATTTTTGCTAATGAAATAAATGGCATAAGTACAAGATTCCTCTTTTTGGCCTAATGAGGCACCCACTGCGGTGTCAGATGCATCTGTGAAGATATGAAATGGTAGGCTCCAATTAGGCCCTCTCAAGACTGGTGCGGTTGATAACTCCTTTTTGAGTTGTTCAAATGCTTGTTGACAGTTCTCATCCCAGTTGAAAAGTACATCTTTGGTTAGAAGTTTAAACAAAGGTAAAGCTATTTTACTAAAATGTTCAATAAATCTTCTGTAATAGCTTGCATACCCAAGGAAACTTCTTACCTCTCTCTGATTCTGTGGAATTGGCAAATCAGCAATGATCTGGATCTTTGCTGGGTCAACCTTGATGCCTTGAAAAGAAATATAGTGGCCTAGCACTATCCCTTCGTTTAACATCATAAAGCACTTTTCATTGCTGAGGGACAGGTTAGCTTCAATACATCTTTTCAAAACTCTCTCAAGGTTTTCTAATGCATGTTCAAATGAATTGCCATATAATGAAAAATCATCCATGTAAACTTCAACACAATCATGAATTAAATCAGCGAAAATAGCTAACACAGCTCTCTGAAATGTAGCTGGAGCGTTGCAAAGTCCAAATGGCAAAACATTGTAAGCATAAGTGCCCCAAGGACAGGTGAATGTGGTTTTGTCCTGGTCTTCTGAGGCGATCCTGATCTGGTTGTAGCCACTGAAACCATCAAGAAAAGAAAATGATGATTTTCCAGCTAGGGTGTCTAACACTTGGTCAATAAATGGTAGTGGGAAATAATCTTTGAGTGTTGCTTTGTTCAGCTGCCTGTAATCAACACAAATTCGCCACTTACCATTTTTCTTGGGCACTATAACCAATGGGGATACCCACTGACTGTCAGAAATAGGATATATAAAATTAACTCTCAAAAGTTTTTGCAATTCCTCTCTGACAATATCTTGGAGCATGGGGTTCATTCTTCTCTGTGGTTGCCTCACTGGTTTAATGGTACTATCTGTATAGATATGGTGAGTGCATGTGTCGGGGTGAATCCCATGCATATCAGTGTAGTCCCAAGCAAAGGCTTTTTGGTATTTTCTCAAGAGTCGAATCAATTTCTCTTGCTGAGATGAGTCTAGGTGATTGCCTATGTTCAGATTTTTCCCTGGACTAATCTCTATGATCTAACTCTGTGTGTTGGTGATGGATTGAATTGGAAAAATGTCGTGAAACGTGGTTTGCAAAGATTGAATGGTGCATGTTTCCTGAAAGTTTTGGGCCAAAAGTACATCTGCAGCATGATATTGTTCATTTCTCAAATTTTCGGACATATCAAGTTGAGAAAGGAATAATTCTACCAAATCATTATTGTCTTGTTCTTGGAAATCATAGATTTGGTCAATGCTAAAAACAGATTGTACTTCTTCTTTATCATTAAATTTATCATCAAGCCACAAATTGTGTGTTACTGCTGGTGATTGTGCCGATGGATAAAGGGTGAGTTGTTTTCTTTCAGTCCCTCTTGAAATGATCATGTTGCCCGATCGACATCCTATGAATGCATCAGCAGTCGCTAACCATGGTCTACCAAGGATGATAGGGTATCCTCCTAAATTGGATTTGGGTTGAAGGACTAAGAAATCCACTGGATACTCCCAAGAGTCCAGTGAGACAATGATGTCTTCCAAAATCCCTTCAGGAATCACTTTAGACCTATCAGCTAGTTCTAGAACAATCGTTGTATGTTGCAAATTTATGAGCTGGAGTGTTCTCATGGTTTCAAGAGTCATGACATTGATTGCGGCCCCAAGATCTATCAAAGTGTTTGGAATTTGTATGTTGTTAATGATGGTGGTCACTTTGGGAATGCCAGGATCAACATACTTTTCCATGGAGATGGTATTGGTCATAAGGCCTGCTAAATGTCCTATGACATGAATGGTTTGAGGATCAATCCTTTTTCTAGCAGGCTTCTTGAGACATATGTCTTTGATGGCCTTAGTATAGATGGGAATGTCTTTTATAGCTTGCAGCAGTGGAATTTCTATGTAGACATTCTTGAGTTCATCTAAGACATCAAACTGTGGTATAGACAGTGGAGGTTTTATTTGGACCAATCGGTCTGGAAAAGGTGGATGCAGTGATTGCATCTGTTTATCTTTGGTATCATTGTTTGGTTTTCTTTGATTTGTCATTTCATTCTCATTTTCTGTGTTTTCTTCTTGCTTATCTGTTATTGGAGAATCTTTGTGGAGTACCCTACTAGACCTCAAGTTAATATTTTGCAAAGGCAGTGTGGAATATGAGGTTCCCTCTTCTACATTGTAGGTTGGCCTCTCTGCTCTATTATTTGGATTTGGGACAGTTTGAGCAGGAATTTGAGTGGGTCTGGGAGGTTGTGAGTTAGCTGGAAATTGCAGTTGTGGTGGATTTATTGGTGGAGGAGCAGGCAGTGCTTGTTGAGAAGGTTGGGGCTGATAAACAACTTGCTGAGGATACTGCTGATATGGTTGAGAATGTGATGAATACGGCTATTGGTATTGTTGATATGGTTGTGAGTATGGTGGGTATGATTGAGGATATGTATGATAAGATTGAGAGTACTATTGAGACGGTCTCCATGGGTGTTGTGGTTGGTTTTGGTGTTGCCATGGCATGGGTACATTCCATGAGTTTTGTGCATACATTTGATCATTCATAGGAAATTACAGATTTTGATTTGGAAACATACCTTGAGGTGCTGGCCTTGGCTGCCATGGTCGCTTTGTGCCCATGTAATACACGTTTTCCATCTCTGTATTGGATGCCATATTATAGTTCTGCAAAACCTTAACTTTAGGACAGTTAAACATATCATGATGTTCAGTACAGAAAGCACAAACTTGGATGTTTTCTAGAGGGCAATCTTTTAATGCATGTTTCTTCCGGCATTTTGGGCAGAAGATAGCCATTATGTGATCTTCATCTTCTTGTTTCTTCTTGGCTTTTAAAGTGTCAATTTGGTTCCCTAGAGTGCTTAACAGATCTGTTTTAAACTCTTCTAAAAGATTCCCTATTTCAGCCCTTGTGACACTTACAGAGGCAGATTTTGTGACCCTGGATGACAGGGTTCTCTTTCCCATTTTAGCTTTACTCCTTGAATACTTTTCGCACAACTCAGCGATTTCTTCAAAGGGTAAGGCAGAAATGTCACCTTTGCCCATCAAGTTGAGATCATCCATGTATTCCTCTCGGATACCTTTCAAGAATATTGTGTGGATCAGATCAAGAGGCATAGTTCGGTGTTTAGATTTTTGTAAGTTGTAGACCAACCGTTCTAAATATTCCTCTAAGGTTTCATCCTCTTGCTGACTCATTCTAAAGATATCATCTTTAGAATCTTTGGATCTGCAATAAGGCTGATATTTCCTAAGAAATATTCTCCTCATGCCATCCCAATCAACTATAGCATGCTCACCTAGCCCCATGAACCATTTTAAGGCTGATGCCTTTAATGTCGCTGGGAATAATCTAAGCCTATGGGCATCATCTGTATAGCCATATGTTCGACATACAATGTCAAACTCGAACAAGAATGAGTCTGGATCTTCCGAAGCCATACCATAGAAATTTGGTAGCACGGATGGGGGTATGTTTTTCATTTTGATCTCATCATCTTCCTGTCGTTCATGTATAGGAAACTTAAAAGTTGACTCCTCTTCATCTCCTTGGCGTGGTACTGATCCAGATCCTTCCTTAGCCATTCTAATAGGTCTCTCTGTGTCAGTGTCACTTGTTTGAAAAAGGAGATTAAAGAAAGATTGTTCGGTCACTGTACTACTTTCTCCTTGTGTGGAAGGTCTAGGAAAGTGCTTCTTCTACGATTTATGTGTGAATAAAGTTTGCCTTTCAATAAGAGTAAGTCTCTGTCCTGACTTTTGTTTTTCTTCCAATGCTTGGATAACTTCCTCAGCTGGTGTTGTATTCCCTAGAGAGTCTGCTCCTGATGATGATGGGTTAGTTTTTATATGGTGGGGGGTTTCTACAAATCTACCTTGACTATCTCTAAATCTAGGCATAAATGAACATGATTTCTAGCTGTGTTTTTGTTTATTTTTGTGTATTGAAAATTTTTTCCTTTTTTTGTTTGAATCCTTTAAGTATGCCTCCCCAGCAACGGCGCCAAAATGTAGTGTTCTATCTAGGGTACTAGACTAGACCATATTTATTATCGACCAAGATGCGTAAGCTTAGAGGCATGTGTCTAAAGTATATAGACATAAAGGATTATTGGCTAAGTGGTTATGATGTAGGTCACAGAACTTCTTTACGGAAGATTGGGATATGTTACCTATCATCCAAACACTCAGGTCACTCTGCTAATATACCTGATTACAATACTATCATTAAATTCATTTACCAAATTAAACACTAAAATTAAACACTGTGTATCACTGCAAACCAAGATTTCAATCTCCTTACAGAGACATTATACATAAAACCCTTGTTCAGCAAACACCCAACATTCGCTAATATTTATACAAGATAAAAATATACAGAGATCATAAACAGATTTTGAAATGAAAACAAAGTTCATGACATTGCTTTAAAAGACAACATAGGGATTGAATCCCTTACAGGACACGATTCACGACCTCAGCGATGGGCTATTCAAGCATTATCACAAACACAAACCATATGCATTCGATTAAAATCAATAACCAATCCTAACTATTGAAATCGGAAATCAATCTTAACTACTGTGAAAACCATGTAATACCCTAAGTGCGAATAAAATGAAAAGGACAGTATACCAGTTTAACACAGGGCCCGTCCGCGTTCCAGAGGTATACTGGACTGTATTCAACCGGTTATCAAATCAACGCACAAGACAAGGGTCGTGACTGTAACTGGATTCTTAATATTAAGTTCAAAAATTCTGTTTCAAAATGATACAACGATTAACCATCCATTGATTACCCGAACTGTATTTACATATGTCTTTTTACAACCATGACATTTCAAAAATGAATGTACATTCATGATATGGCTGTTGCCACTTTTACTACATCGAGATTTTTAAAATGTTTCCATCCTAAACTAATTTCAAAAAGAACAAAAACTAAATCAAATTAGAATGCTCTGCTGTTGCTGCCTTTGTCGCCAGTGTGCCATGCTTTGACCTGTGTTGACCGTGCATGTAGGAGGGTCGATTCTGCTGTAGGATAGGTATTCGTCCATGCTTGGACATTCTACTTTTCATCCATTCCTTTCGCTCTAGCCTAGCTGTTGTGCCACACGTCAAACAATGAGCTAATTACAGGATGTTGGAACTTCCTGTAACCATTTTACCAAAAAATTCTAATTCTTTAACATAAAACTCCCAAATCAATTTCAATGCATTTTAATAACTATAGGACTATTAACTAATCGATTTTCAAGGATTCTAAGAGATATATGATGAAAAGGAATAGGCAAATGATATGTTTTAGGAGGAAAAAGGAGGTCATGGGATGGTACCAACACTAGGAACACCAATGCATACTCAAACGAGCCTCCATTATTTTCTCTGCATCTTCACTCGTTGCACCACTTCTGCAAGAAGATCTATAGTTATAGCTTGCACATACCCAGAGTTATGTATAAACAAATCAACATATATGGATAGGAGCTAAATGTGTCTCGAACCAAAACATGCATAAATAAAACCTTCAATGTATTGGGCAGAGTCGATGGACACGTTGCTTGCATGCAAACCCTATTGGAAAGGAAGAGGAGGAAAAAAATAATTCACACAAAAAACATGAGCCTCTCCTCTTCTATTCATCACACAAAACATAATGATTACAATGAACCCGGTGAAGGGTATTTAAACCTTTTCCAACTAGCTAACTGCCTAAAATATCTTGACATGCAACTACATGCAATCACACACTAAAAGTCGTTTATCACTTAACTCAACCCTCAAACACTCAATCATGCAATCAATCAGTTAACTGACTCTCTATTTTTATCTAACTCCTCATGTAGGAGTAATTATCTTATTTTAACACTCCCCCTTAATTATGACTGCTAAACTAAAACATAACTCATGACAACTCAAACATGCCTTCTGGTCTATGTCTCGACTAGGCTTGCAACACCCAAGTTTCTTCTATGAAACTCAAACACATATTGTGCTAATGACTTAGTAAATATATCAGCTAATTGATCACTAGATTTACAAGGCTTCAAGTGAACTTCTCCATTGCTCACAACTTCTCTAATAAAGTGATATCTAGTATCAATATGCTTGCTCTTCTGATGAAGCACACTATTCTTGGATAGTGCAATCGTTGAGGTGTTGTCACAATATATTATTGTTGATCCTTGTTGTTTCTGCTTGAGCCCATCAAGTACTCTTCTTAACCACACACCTTGACATGCTGCTGATGTTGCTACTACATATTCTGCTTCTGCTGATGAAAGTGTCACAATGGGTTGCTTCTTAGATGTCCATGAAATCACACCTGAACCAAGGTGGAACACAAAACCAGAAGTGCTCTTCCTATCATCCAAAATTCCTGCAAAATCACTATCTGTGTATCCAATCAAGTCTTTCTTTTTTGTGCTTGCATACAATATGCCGCAATCTCTAGTTCCTGCTATGTATCCCAAAATTTGTTTTCCCACACTCCAATGTGTGTATTGTGGAGTCTCCATAAATTTGGAAATAAAACTTACTCCTTGCATGATATCCGGCCTTGTAGCTGTGAGATATATGAGGCTACCAACCAATATTTTTAATAAAGTTGGATTGACCTCAGATCCTTCATCGTCCTTGCTTAAATTTGCACCTGTTGCAACTGGTGTAGGGGCAATTTTGCAATTTTCCATCCCGAGTCTTTTCAGCAAATCTTTGGAATATTTATTTTGATAAATAAAAATTCATTTTTTAGATTGCTCAACTTCTATGCCAAAAAAATATTTCATGGGACCAAGATCTATCATCTCAAATTATTTCATCATGGCTACTTTAAACTCATCTATGTCAAAATCACCTGTAAAATCAGTTCATCAACATATAAGCAAACAATCAAAATCTATCCGTGCTCATTTACCTTTGTGTACAAATTAGGCTCAATGATGCTTCTGGAAAATCCATTCTTAATCACGTAGGTGTTGATTCTGCTATACCAAGCTCTAGGTGCTTGCTTCAGTGCATAGAGCGCTTTCTTAAACCTGTAAACTTTGTCTTCTTTACCTTCAACTTCATATCATGGAGGCTGCTGCACATAAATTTCTTCTTCTAAAATTCCATTCAAGAAGGCTAATTTCACGTCCATCTAATATACTTTCCACTTTTTCTGAGCTGCAGTGGCTAGAACAACTCTTACAGTATCCAATCTGGCTACCGGAGCAAACGTTTCTCCAAAGTCTATTCCTGGTTCCTGCAAGAATCCTTTTGCTACAAGTGTTGCTTTAAACCTGTCAATTTCACCTTTCTCATTCAATTTTGTCTTGTACACCCAATTCACACCAATGAGATTTTTGTCCTTTGGTAAATCAACCAAATCCCATGTGTCATTCTTTTCAATAGCTTCAAATTCTTCATCCATGGCTTGCACCCAATTTTCATCTTTGATTGATTCTTCAAAGGAAAAAAGTTGGAATGACAACAATGCAAAATTTGAAATAACATCCAAATTATCATAAATATATTTAAAACTTTTCATCTTTCTCTTACCATTGCTTGATTCATGACCTGATTGATTTCTAGGAGAATCTTGATCTGTTGATATGCTTGAGGATCCATGTTGCTCTAAAAATCTTGGAGTCTTTGTTGGTGTGTCTCTGTTTGGTGTCTTCACCTACGATTCTTGCTGCTCCTTTTCTCCTACATCATCTTCTTCCATTAGTGGCACTTGTGCATCAACTGTTTTGTTTACAGTTCCATTCCATGACTCTTTTTCCTTAAACACAACATCTCTGCTAATTATGGTCATCTTTCAGACAGGGTTATACAATTTGTAAGCTTTTGATTGCTCACTATAACCAATGAATATACATTTTTCACTTTTATCATCCAATTTGCCTCTTCGCTCCTTAGGCACATGTGCATAAGCTACACATCTAAATACTCTGAGATGAGAAACGCTGCAATACATACCTGACCATGCTTTTTTTGGTTCTCTATTCATCACACTCTTTGTAGGAGATCTGTTGATCACATAAATAGCACTTGCAACTGCTTCTGCCTAATATTCATTAGACAAGTTTCTACCTTTCAACATGCTTCTTACCATGTTCATAATTGTCCTATTCTTTCTCTCTGCTACACCATTCTTCTGCTATGTGTACCTGGTTGTAAACTGTCTTTTGATCCCATGTTGTTTGTAGTAATCATGGAATGCTTTTGAGTCATATTCTCCACCATGATCTGACCTCAATACCTTGATGTGTCAATCACTTTGGTTCTCTACTAATGTTTTGTATTCTTTGAACTTTGCAAAAGTTTGAGACTTCTGCTTCAAAAAGTAAACCCAAGTCTTTCTACTGTAGTCATCAATGAATGTGAAGAAGTAGCAAATTCCACCAATCGAATGTGTCCTCATAGGTCCACACAAGTCTGTATGCACTAGCTCAAGAGGTTGCTTTGCTCTATATGCAACTCCCTTTGGAAAACTTTTACGGTGTTGTTTTCCCAAGATGCAACACTCACAAGTAATAACAGGCTCTTGTATGGGAGGTAATCCTCTGATCATCTGTTTCTGCTGCAACAATCTTAAACCAGAAAAGTGCAAGTGTCCAAATAGAAAGTGCCATAACCAATAATCATCAGAACATGCAACTGCAAAAAAATTCACGTGACCACTGTAATTCAAAATGAGAGGAAATAGTCTGTTCCTTGTCATCTGCACCTTTGCTATTAGCTGCTTGTTTGGACGCTTGTCATATATAACAATTTCTTGACCTTGAAAGATAACTCTGTATCATTTCTGTGTCAATTGACCAACACTTAACAAATTATGTTTTAGACTAGGAACATAATATACCTCTGAGATTGTCTTCGCCTCACCCTGCTTGGTCAAAATGTTGACCACTCCTTTGCCATCTACTTCCATAGTCTTGTCAGTCTCCAACTTTACCTTTGTTTTCACAGATTGAATGAAATTTGCAACCAAATTCTTGTTGCCTGTCATGTGGTTACTGCAAACACTGTCTAAGAGCCACACACTAGCAAAAGGTTCATGCATGGTATGGCAAGCTAGGAACATCAAGTTAGTACTCTCTGTAGTGACATTAGCTCTTTGTTTCCCTTGATCAGCTATTTTCTTCCTGCAATCACGAGCATAATGATCAAATTTATTGCAGTAATAACATCTCACCTTTGATTTGTCAACTCTTTGATGATTGTTGAAGCTTTTGTAGTTGCTTCCACTTGCATGTTCATGCTCTTCTCGTCATCTCTCTAACCACCATATCTTCCGCTTCGTCCTCTGCCTCTCGTTCTACTTCTTCCTCAACCTCTGTCTTTTGAAATAGAACCGTGACTTTTGAAAGCGGTCTCTAAAGTGGAATCATTATTTCTGTTTATCCTTGCCTCATGCGATAGAAGTGATCCCATCAACTCATCAACTATCAATGGTGCCAAATCCTTGGCGTCTTCTATGGTTGCTACCACAACATCAAATTTGGTAGACAAAGATTGAAGGACCTTCTCAACCACTCTTTGATCTTTTATATCTTCATCATAAATATTTAACCGATTTACAACAGTTATGACCCGATTCATGAAGGAATCGATGTCCTCTATCTTGGATTTCAGAGATCTGTGGTTTGTGCTTTTTGAATTTTTGACTGGAGAATCCACAGTTGTAGAATTTATACACCAACGTTTCGAATCCCAAATGGGATCCATCATCAGGGAACAGAGATTTTTGACCGGAGAATCCACAGTTGTAGAATTTATACACCAACGTTTCGAATCCCAAATGGGATCCATCATCAGGGAACAGAGATTTTTGACCGGAGAATCCACAGTTGTAGAATTTATACACCAACGTTTCGAATCCCAAATGGGATCCATCATCAGGGAACAGAGATTTTTGACCGGAGAATCCACAGTTGTAGAATTTATACACCAACGTTTCGAATCCCAAATGGGATCCATCATCAGGGAACAGAGATTTTTGACCGGAGAATCCACAGTTGTAGTATCTCTCATAGTATGCTACAACTTAACAATATTGACTTTGGCCATAACTTTACAGTTTGTCGCCAATGTATCCCATGCTACTTTCGCTAAAGATGTAGTCATAATCTTCTAGAACACTGCTAGGTCCACTCCCTACTGAATAAGCTGCAACGCATGTGTATTCTTCCTCTTGTCTTTCTTCCATTGTTCCCTCTTTGCATCGCTGAGAGATTGTTCTTCTTCGTTCATAGGTTCCAAAAACCCAAACTTGACATAATCCCAAACAACATATGACTGCAACGTGATCGTCATCTTAATGGCTCACACATGATAATCTTTCCTTATAAACAGTGAGAACTGGGGATGGAAATTTGAGAAAACCACCTTTCTCCAAAACATCCCTTTTAAAAAACCCTTAATTTTTTTCCTTTTTTAATTTTTATAAAAAAAAAAAAACTTAAAAAAACTTTTTGAATAATCTCTTAATTAATTATATATATATATATTCAAAAATCTATATATATATATATAAAACAATCAAACCTTTATATAACACTCTCTTCACTGATTAAAAGGAAACTTTTTAAGTGGCTCCTTTTTAATAAAACTTCCCACTCAACTCAACGTATATGAAGTCAACCTTTCTTTGTAACCTCGTATCTCTTTGTATCTCCGTATCTGCGAATTTATTAACGGTTCGGCTGCGGTGATGGAAAGCGTGCTAACTCTTTGCATGGTGACTAACGTTTGCGTTAATCCTCTAACGCCACAGAAGGAGAGCGTGCTAACTCTTTGCACGGTGACTAACGTTTGCGTTAATCCTCTAACGCCACAGAAGCCAGCGTGACCTGCGTGCATGCAAAATGGCTATAGTCGCATGCCGTTAACATTCATGCCGTTAATGCTCAAACACGAAAAAAAAAATATGTTTTTCTTCTTACACGGATTATTGATAATCCGTTTTACCTAGCTCTTTCTAACTTTTTGCTTCGATATCAATTTTTGTTGGAAAAGTACAGTAGACAAAAAAACAATTCACACAGAAAACATGAGCTGCTGCTTTTTTGTTCATCATATAAAACATAATGATTACAATGAACCAGGTGAAGACTATTTAAACATTTTCCAATTAGCTAATTGCCTAAAATATCTTGACATACAACTAAATGCAATCACACACTAAAAGTCATTTATCACTTAACTCAACACTTAAACACTAAATCATGCCATAGCTCAATTAACTTAACTAAATCTCTATTTTTATTTAATTCCTCATACAAAAGTAATTATCTTATACAAGAGTAATGCCACTTCAAACGTCTTTTTTGTTTTTTTTTTGCAATATAGATGGGGTTTCCTAAAATGCTTACCAAGCATCGAGATATGAGTTATATACGTGAATATACGCACAAAAACCAAAAAGGGAAAAAAAAAGCTAAGAAACTTATATGGTGGTTACTTTTCCCCTATTCAAAATCATATTTGAATCGGCCCTAAATTATTCCAAAACTAGAATAAGTTGATCTATATTATAGCTTTAGTCGGAGGCATTTCATGGCTTGAAATGCGATCGATGTGATCGACCACGGATGCGCTTCCATTGGTACACATCATGTTTAGTATATGCACATAAATAAGAAAAGAAACAAACAATAAATAAATAAATAATAACAATAATAATGATGGCTTACTCACTATTAGTTCGGTGGAGTGATTAAGTTATGGAACTTTTATTCACATGCGTGTCTCTGACCAAAACCCTATGACTATGCTTTTGGCAATAAGATAAGAGTCTAGAGAAATAGAGAGAAAACTAGAGACTTACCTCGATTGGAAACAATTGAGAGGACAACGGAACTGCGAAAGGGGTTAAGGTTGCAGGGGTACATTAATGGAAAGAGATAACCAGTCATATATTGGGTATTTAATGCCTTCAGAGCAGCATGCGACTTAACGCGATAAAACGGGAGTGGGCAAATTCGGCATTAAATAATATTTGCCCGCTCCCGTGTTATCAAGCTAAATTGCGTGCTGCTCTGAGGGCATTAAATACCCAATATATGACTGGTTAGCTCCAGCCCACACAAACGAACAAACCGCCACTCATTCATTGGCTTGGCTTTACTTCGCAATCATTATATACGAGTTTTTGAGTTGGAAAAGCATGACGAAGACCAAAGGGTCAGCTATTGCCCACGAACAAATCGTACAGCGACAACAGGTATCAACCGAACCATCAACTCGCATATTCAGACTACAAATTACAATGGCAAAGTGGAAGGGGACGAGATTAACCCGGTCAACCAGATACGAATGATTAATTAAGGCAGTTGTAACAGCCTCCGCGGTTGCTTCCTTCATTTCAAAGGTGTCAGAGGAAAATCATGCCAACCACACCCAGGCATTCTGGCAGATTAAATGGAATAGGAAAGATACTGTAAAAATTCTGAAAATACTTTGGCAGAGTCAACTGCCTCTTGTTCTATTTCTTATTTATTTATGAAACCTCAAATGCTTTACTACAAACTGGTTATGTATATATTATTATTGTCTTAATTTGTGTGGAAGTATAAACATATATTCTTAATAAATAATAAATATTTTTTATATATATATATTTAATTGTTTACCAAATTTAAATATTAAAAATAGATAAATTAAAACTTAATTAAGATATAAATTATTATATAAGAACAAATTTCATAGTACACATTCATTTATTATTCACCATATATTTATATTCATCAAAATCAAAATCAACATTTAATTGACATAAAATAAATCTAAAGATGTAAATTATTATGTAACAAATTTTTTCACACAATATTACTCATTCATTTATTATCCACCATAATTTTATATTCATCAAAATTTAATTAACTTTGATTAAAAGGGATTTATGTTGATTTATGGAAATGTACCTTTTTATTATTCTGATTTATTGTTTTAAATTTAATGATTTTATTTTTTCAATTTGAATTATTAAATATATAGGCATCACACTTTTACTTGGCTTCTGCCTTCTGGATATTTTTAAATATTTTATATTCTAATAAAATCACTGCGAATTCTAAACATTTTAATTTATATATTTCCTTTTAATAATCGGTGAGATTGCAACTTTGTTTTAGTCAAATTACATTTTTAAGGTTTAAATGAATTCTACACATAGAGAACTCACATTATAAATATACAATCTCAACAACTATTTCTCATTTCAACAATTTTTCAAATTAAAATAAATAAAACTTAGAAAAGAAAGTTAACCCCTATTTTAATAAATGTCATTTGATAAAAAACAATTAAATGAAAAAAAACTATAATAATATAAGAAATGTCGGATGATGATGGTTTTGCAGTTAGACTTTTGCAAGGGTTTCGGTTGAGTTTTTGGGTATTGCATGTTATTACAGTCAGCCCATGACTAGGCTCCAGAACAACCCTGAGACCTCTAGCTGCGCACATATTTTACCTCTACGGTTACTGCCTACCACATCTGCCAGCTACTGTCGGTGTTTTTAGGGGTTTTTTTTATTATCTGTCGGTTTTGTCAACATCCGACTGTTACATTTTCCGTCGTTCGTCTGTTAACCCTGTCATTATCCGTAGCAGTCTGTAACCGTTCTTTTGTTTATTCTCCGTTTTACCAGCTTTCTCGAAGTATCATCCGTTCCTAGGTGCAACTGTCAACATGGACGATCTCGATGTCATTGATTACTCTGAAGATCCATTGGAAGGGTTTTCCATCTAGCGTTCCACGTACTCCGCATTTGTAGGTATGTATAGCTCTTGCTTCTCTGATAATTTCCCTACATACTCTTATGCAGGTTCATCTCAGTCATAACCTGTCGTTCTTCTGGAAACACCGCCCACATGGCCGTCACTCTCAACTCCTCCGTTTTCTCCCACTACCCTTGGTTTCATCACTGACTGTCTAAACCCTAACTCTGGTTTGGACCTCCCTGTTTCTATGGTGCCGCCCTGACAGGTTGACCCTCAGGCTGTACCCGTCGGATCTACTGGCTTATCTCACCCGGTTTCCTTTGCTCCACCTTTTGGTAGTTTCGTAGCCATTCCACTGCTTGCTGGTTCCTACCCTTCTGCTCCCGGAAACCCTAACCCCTCTTCGTCTAACCCTAACCCTACCCTTGTCTTTGTCAGCCCTGTTTCGGGAGGGGTGCCGTATCTATCTCACTATCAAGGGTCTAAGAAGAAGTACAGGTGCCATAAGTCCAAGGCGGACGACATTTTTCTCAGACTAGAAGAGGATATACAGTGGGGCAAAACAATGCATTTCGTTGACAGAGTATTGGTAGGGCGCATCAGAGGACGGAACTACACGGCAGTTCATCTGAAGACCTGGGCTGCAGAGGTTTTGGGACACCATCTGGTGGACATCCCATTTGTTCAAACATTCGTGAGGGGCTAGTTCACTCTTAGATTTGCTCGAGCTGACCACACCAACTAGGTTTTGTCCTCTTATTGGCATTTTGAACATGCCCCGGTTCTATTGAAGTGCTGGATGCCTCTTTTCGATCTGGAGACTGAGCAAATTGGGGTTGGACCAGTATGGATTTGGCTCCCGGGTCTTCCCCTACAATACTGGTCCGAGGATATCTTCAAGCGGATTGGAAACGTTATCGGCACCTGAATGGAATACCGGGTATGATGGCTTATGTCAGGATTCTTAGTAACTTGGATACTAGAGGTGGCCTACAGGAGCATATAACTATACAGTGGAGGGATACCTCCTGCAAGTAGATGATCGACTATGAAGGCTTACCATACCAATACCATAGATGCCACAAGGTGGGGCACTTGTATAAGGATTGTCCTCTCAATCGCAAGAACAAGGGTACTGCTCAGGACACGGAGATGGAGCAGCCCAAGGAAAACCCTATTTTGACTCACAAGGATATTGAACCAACAAAGAATGATAAGGACTCTAAAGATTCCAGAGGAATACAAGAGGAAGCGGGCACCGATAAGGGACTCAATGACATAATCCCTCCATCGGCTCCTCCGCCTACGAGCTCCAATCTGGCCAAGGAGGACAACACTCCATCGGGTATGTCATCTACAACCTCCTCACTCTATTCTCCTCTTTCTAGTATTTCTGCTGCTATTGCATCAATTTCAACCTATTCTACATCGCCCCCATCCTCATTAAATCTGGTTTCCACTACCCCTCTAGAGCATGTTACTTCTGGTGCCTGGGGTCGTGCTTCGCCCTCCTCCATTCATTGTACTCTTCCCCTTCCACCTCCCATTATCGCCCCTTATCACCCTACTCTATCTACATCCTCCCTCCCCTCGACACCCCCCCCTTCTCCCACTGTATCTCGCCAATACTCTCTTTGCTCTAGATCACGAGATAGAGGGAGTGATGCAATTGGTTTGGATTTGGATATTACCCCAACCTCTCATAAGCCCACCATGGGCTGCCCATCCCATCTCACTAAAGCTAGACAAACTGCGGGTGAAGAGGTTGCCCTTAGGCAACAACGAACCATAGACAGGGCCCTTAGAGCAAGGAATGGCCCTTTCTCACACCCTCCATGAAGTTTCTTTCCTTCAATTACAGAGGGATTGCTAGCCCTACTAAAAAGCTAGCACTCAGGAGACTTCTCACTTCGAATCTAGTAGATATTATATTTTTACAAGAAACCTTATGTTCGACTGAATCCCTTACATCCATCATGAATTCTTGGTTGCCGAATTGGACTTTCCATGCCCTGGATGCGACTGGGAGATTAGGGGGCATCGCTATAGGTTTTAGCAACAAATCTGCAATTCTCAGGAATATTTGGGGAGGTGGGGGATATATTGGAGCGGATATATATGCCTTTTCATTGGATGCTGAGATTCATATTATCAATGTATATGGTCCTTGCATGGATAGGGAAAATTTCTGGAGATGCCTACTTGACTCTGAGTTATTACAGACAAACAACATCATACTTGGAGGGGATTTAAATTTCTCACTGGGTTTCAGTGAATCTTGGGGTCACATGGCTTAAGTAGATGGTTTAACTGACACCATTTCAACCTTACTGGAGGAGCATCAGTGGGTGGACATCCCATCTGCCAGGATACAACATACTTGGACTAACAATCGTAGTGGAGATCATAGCTTGGCTAGGAGGTTGGATAGATATCTTATTAAAGAAGCATCCTTAAACACACATCCTCGCATTAGACAATGGGTTAGTACTAGAGGTATTTCTGATCATTGACCTATTTACATGGAGTTAGAAGATGTTAATCAAAGAACAAAAGGTCCTTTCAAATTCAACGCCTCTTGGCTCAAGTATCCTTCTTACATTCAATTGGTAACTGACTTCTGGTAGTCCAACCATATACTGACACATGAGGATCATATTGAGAGATTCATTTGAAACTTGAGGGAACTAAAGGGGATCTCTAAAGCTTAGGCACATCAGAAGTGGAAGAGTGATGACAACACTCTTAGGGAAGCAGAGTTGGCCATTGCCACTCACGAGGAATCCTCGGATGGCACCTTCATATCACAGGAATGTAAATATCACTATACCTCCCTCATCAAGAAGCGATCTAAAATTTTAAAGGAAAGAGAGGAGAGCTGGATACTGAGAAGCAAAGCTATCTGGCTCTCTAAAGGTGATCACAATACCAAATTCTACCATAAATTTTCCGATGGTAGGAAAGTTATCAATACTATTTGGGAACTTCAAAATGATCAAGGAAAATCTATTACATCACAGCAGGACCTGGCTATTCTAGCCACTGAACACTTTAAAAGTATATACAAGGCTCCTAGCACTGCAAATATCATGGAAATCATGCGGATGGTTGAACACTTTCCTAGATTTGTGGAACAGGAGGATGCAGAGGACCTAATGAAGGAAGTGTCGAAGGAAGAGCTTGAGGCAACGATAAAATGGTTCAAGAAGGACAAGAGTCCAAGACCGAATGGATGGACCATCGAGTTCTATATAGCATTCTTTGAAATCCTGGGGGATCACTTACTCAAAATTGTGGAGGAATGTAGAAGGAGGGGAATATTATCATCTGCCATCAAATCCACCTTCATAGCCCTTATCCCAAAATCCAACCATCCCTCCTCTTTCAATGATTTTAGGCCCATATCTCTTTGCAACTGTTTATACAAAATCATCGCCAATCACCTGAAACCTATTCTATCTAATCACATATCCTCTGAACAGTTTGCCTTGAACCTTCAACACAGACAGATACATGAAGCCATTGCTACGGCCCAGGAACTCCTCCATTCAGTGCAGTTGAGGAAACTAAAAGGTATGATTTTGAAGGTGGACCTTTCAAAGGCTTTTGACAGATCAAATTGGCTCTATATTAGACTGTTGCTGACTCATCTTGGCTTTCCTTATGCATATATTAAATGGATTATGTGATGTATTATGGATGTTTCTTATAGTGTTTTACTAAATGGGGAGGCCACACCTTTTTTCCTATCGGAGAGGGGCCTCAGGCAGGGACGCCCACTCTCCCCCCTACTTTTTCTGCTAATCATGGAAGGATTAAGCAGAGAAATCATATCTGCCTGTAACAGGAATTAATTGGAAAGTATTAAGATCACTGAGAATTGCATACTTACCCACCTCTTATTTGTTGATGACGTTCTCATCTTTCTAAATGGCATCATTGGTGATACCACGGTCCTTCAGAACATTTTCAATCTCTTTCAGTAGGCAATGAGTATGATTATAAATGACAATAAGTCTACGCTTACAGCATTTGGTTGCACACACCATGAGATTGTGTACACCACTCAGCGCTTTCCCTTTGCATTACAGAATTTGGAAAATGGGCTAAAATATCTGGGCTTCAGGCTTAAGCCCCATGGATACAGAATCGCAGACTGGACTTGGCTCATAGAAAAAGTGGAAAAGCGTCTTCATGTTTGGTATCATAAATACCTCTCCCGTGCGGGAATATTGGTTCTTATAAAAGCAGTGATTGAAGCTACACCTGTTTTTTGGATGACCCTTGCCTGGATACCGAGGGGCATACTAAGCAGACTTCAAAATTTATGCTGCAGATTTCTATGGAGAGGCAACCAACCGGACAGGTTATTTGGCTGGGTCAAATGGGAGACGATAGCAAAGCCCAAGAAATGGGGAGGATGGGGAATTAAAAGGTTAGACTTATTCTCCAAAACTCTGGCAGCTAAACTCGGTTGGCAACTCATCACCACAAATAGCCTATGGACCAGGGTTGCACATGCAAAATATATCTAGCCTTTGAATCTGATGGACTGGCTTAGACAACATCATAGAGTAAACAACAATACATCCAATATTTGGAAGGTTGTAATCAACGCTATTCCACTCATCCGGGAGGGTATTACTTGGAGAATCAAGGAGGGCAATATTGTCCGTATAGACTCGAACCCATGGATTGGATGTGGCAATGCACACAGATTACCTGTAGAGTTGGTTCGATACTACACAACAAGGATATCACTCACATTCAGCATATTGGAGATGACAACAACTCCACCTTTCTACAATAGGCCTGGAGAACAGCTCTCGATCTGGACATTCCTTTACAATGGCAGAGTGATTGGTGTGACTATACGGAAGCACTAACCCAGGCTCATATTCGACTAACAGAAAGCTCAGATGAGATTATATGGGCTTATGCCAAACACGGATCATACACTCCTAAGGAGGGTTATATTAGATTGATGGATCCGTATAAACCCCAGGATATCAACCCGATATGGAAACTACTCTGGAAGCTCAAAGTTGCTCCACGAACCCGTTTACTTATGTGGAACATTCTATTTGACAAGATTCCAATGGGTCTTAATCTGATGAAAAGATCTTTCCATGGCCCTTTCTGGTGTCAACTGTGCCAGAATGATGAGGAGAGTACAAAACATCTCTTCCTTAACTGTCCCATCACCAAGGAATATTGGAACACCATTATCAGTCACTTCCCTAGCTTAAACAACTGGCATGTCAACAACATTATGGATGCTTGGAGCTCTTGGTGTCATAATCAAAATGGAAAACTCAGGAACATGCCTCTTCTTATATGCTGGTCACTATGGATTGTGAGAAATCAATCTATATTTAATCACAAGATTCCCCATTGGCCCACTATTACTATCAAAACTATTGTTGATTTCGATCTTCTTCCCGAGGAAGACTCCAACACCCCTTCTCGCATTATCAAGCCTGAGACCATAGATAAATCATTACCGTGGGCATATTTTGATGGTTCTGCTCAGGAGGCGGGTTGTGGCGGTGGGGCCATACTATATCGCAATGAATCTCATTGTTTCAAAATCCAAATGAGTCTTGGCAGGGGAACCAGCAATTATGCCGAACTATTTATTTCAAAACATCTCATCCATTTTGCATTAGAAAAACATTGCAGGCATCTTCAACTATTTGGCGATTCCAAAATAGTTTGCAATTGGTTAAATACAACATCTCACTGCAATGCATATTCATTGAGGCATATATTAGATGAGGCTCACAGACTGATATCCACCTTTGACTCTTTTTCCTGTCGCCACATTTACAGGGAGCGAAATTTAGCAGCAGACTTCCTTTCCAAAGAGGCAGCGCTTAGACAGAGCGATGACTGGCTGATGTAGGAAGAGCTCGATGGGCTTTTCACCAGCACTATCATAGACCTTTTGTAGAACTTAGATGAAATGGGCTATGGGCCCTTTATTTTGCTTAATTATTGTATATACTATGTTATATTTATTTTACTGCACTGATGTACTACACAGGACATATGGTATTGGAATTAGATACTTAGTTTTAGTTTTTCTCTCTATTAGAGAGCTGGCATAGAAACAGTATGAGCTATTACCAAGACTCCCTGCTTGGAGAACAACTGATAACTTTTTGACCTTTTTCTAAACTCGATAAGCAACACTACTTCCATATACATATACTCTAATATCTACAAAATATAATTTCTTTTTATTAATAGAAATTACAACTTTTTTCCAAAATATATAAAAAATCTCAAATACGTTTCTATGCCTTGCCCAAAAGATATATTCTCTTAGACGTGATATAACGGTCAACGTTTATTATCTTAATCATAAAGCTACCGACATTGAAGCTTAAACCTTTATAATGCGTTAAAAAACCCTTATTTCTAAAATTACAAATGATCAATTTGAAGTGCACTGTCATAGATCTCGAATCGAAACTTCTCTCTGTGGCTGGGTATATCCACGGATATGTGGTAAAGTCAGAAAGCTAATGCTTTCTTACTCTTTCCAAAATACCATCACAGAAAAAATTATTCCTTCAACTATTAAACGCTTTGCTATAAATCTCTGTAGAGGAATTAAGCAGCAGTTTCATTATTTCTATTGTCAAATTTAATTATTTATTTTTTTCTATCATTTCACTATTTTATTTGTGTAAAAACGTAATTAAATAAAAATTTGATTATTTCAGTTATAGAAAGATTAATCATAATTATTTAAAAAATAGTTAATAATAAGCAAATCAATCTTTTTCTACCAATTTATTTATAATAAAAATTCAAACATAAACATTATTTTATTATAATTTAAATATATACAAAAGTAATTCTTTAAGAATTTTTATTTAATTCTAATCAAATTTAAGTCCCTGAAATTTTAATCAAAATGATAAATAAATAAATATATTTAGAAAATAGTTTTTTGGATTAATCACATTATAAAAATCAAATCGAGATTTAAAACCAACTAATATAATTTTTCAAAAATTTCTATTTAATTCTAATCAAAATTAAATATCAAAAATCTTAATCAAAATAACAAATAAATAATTAAAATAATAAATAAATAAATAAATATATATGAAAATAATTCTTCGATAATTTTTATTTAATTCTAATAAAAATTAAGTCCCGAAAATCCAAATCAAAATGACAAATAAATAAAAATTGCAGCTTTCTACCCTACCAAATTTTCACAAAAAGCAAAGAGAGGAAGTAAACTGCAAGCTATTTTTCAAAAAAATATCACATCGGCACATAACATAACCTACTGAGCGAAGAAATAAAAAGCTTCAAATAAAGAATATAACTTAAGTCACAAACCATTTTGGGAAATAGCATCACATCTTGACATAACCCGCCGAGAGAAGAAACGGTAGAGCCTTTTCGCATTGTCAACCATTCTAGAGCACCCGAAAGTCTTCTTTTTCATTCATTATAAACCAATTACAAACACCATGCATGAACCATAGACTCTGTCACATGCTTTGCATTAAAAAACTCTATCTACTCTTCACAGGAAAGAGCGGACCCTCGACAAGTTAATGTTCTAGTTGTTCGGTTGTTATGCATGATTTCTGAAAGCTTCCATTAGCATATTCTGAAAGTCTTTATCGTTATATTTTTTTTAAGGCAAGAAATTTTATTATAATTTAGTTTTTTGAATCAGTGATGAAGAATCCACAGTTTTAACATCTTTATACCAACGTTTCAAATCCCAAGTGGGATCCATCATCAGGGTTGAAGAATGATGATACAAGAAGAGCAAAAGACTTTAATAAATACTAATGAGGAGGAAGAAATTTAGTTGTCAAATTAGCACTTAGAATGATTATGATTAGTTGTTTTTTTTATACAAATTGATTCAATACAGTAATTTAAAAAAAATCACATTACCTATAATAACGGATCCATAAAAAAAAAATTCACTCTTACTTTATAAATCATAAATTATTAATCTATTTCATTAAATCCAAAAAAATAAACTCTTAACCAATCAAAATATAAATTTATTAATTATTAATATTGTATTAATTGAGTTAGCAGCACGTAACATCAAACGCACGTTCCTGGGCAGTCCCGTCCAGAAAAGATACGGTCGCACCTGCCATTCTGGTAACTACACTCTCTCCCTACACGCTCTCTTACGCGTGAACGCGGTTTCCACACGGTATTATCTGTTTAATATTCAGCTCTGGCTATACATACAACACCACATACCAACCATCTCCTCAATCTAATCTGCTCAGCAATTTGAGTCTCTGCGTCTCCTTTCATTCCATCGTGATTCAAGTCAATTCTCTTTTAATCATTGAAAGGGTGTACAATTCAGTTTCTGAATTTCGTCTCAGTCCATTGTAATTGAAATTTTGGGAAGGATGTCCGAGATTAAACACCAGCACCACCATCATTTCCACCACCATCAGAAGGAGGAGGAGAGCCAGAACGCCGCCCCAGAAGCGACGCCGTACGAGAAGGCGGTAAGAGAGGAGAAGCATCATAAACAAATGGAGCATTTAGGGGAACTGGGAGCAGTCGCTGCTGGAACGTTTGCACTGGTACTATTTATCTGTCTCTTATTCTGTAATTTTCTGTAAATCGATAAACTAGATCAACTGAAGAGATATATTTCCCAGGCTTATATCGTTTACCTATACAATTATAGGATTACTAATTAGGTCCTTCGGCATGCAGTACGAGAAACATAAAGCAAAGAAGGATCCAGAGAACGCGCACAGACACAAGATTGAGGAGGAGATTGCCGCAACAGCTGCAGTGGGGGCAGGGGGCTACGTCTTCCACGAGCATCACAAAAAGAAGGAATCCAAAAAGGAAGTGAAAGATCACCACTTCTAGCCACGTACCAACGCAATTTAAATAATATTCTTTCCTCCCCTGAAAGTAACCTGTCATGTTGGGCCTGATTTCAGCTTCCTTCGTTTGTTCCACCGTTCTGTGATCCTAATAAACCCTTTGAGGTGAATAAGTATTAATACGATGGAGCTGCTGTTATAAATCTATGTATGGAGCTTCTGATTCCAAAAGCACCATTTAAAACGTACCCATTGTTGGGGTTAATGTGTAGATCGTGTCCGGTTCCGCTATGGTTGGGATTTGTATAAATTGTGGGCTTTGGGTGTTAATAATTGTAGATTACGAAATCAATTTTAGTGTTCCAAAATTATTTGCCTTATATCGTATTCTGAACAATCCTCTTTAGTTAGCGGCCATTGTGTGGAACAGTGATGTAGCATCTTTCTGTCCATGCTGTTTTGACACACTTAATTAATTAAGGTAATCTTCCAGATTCTATTTACATATATATTTGCGGTCCATTGTATTGGGAAAAATCCCTTTGGAGACCTTCCGTTGTGGAAGACAGTGATCTAACCTGTTTTGATTCAATTGATTAATAAGCTAATCCTTTGCTGATACAGCTTATGGGACAGCTAAATTGGCCATAGTGGCAGTATGAAGTATTAGGTAAACATATCCTCAATGCCGTAGTGAACTGATTAAGTATTATGTAAACATAATCTCAGTGGATCATATATATGATAATAAATTTATTGATCCATTAATAATAAAAAAAAATATCAATTAATTTTCCATACGTGGTTAGTAAACGTTTTTAAAGATTTACCGATGTTTTGAACAAAGTTGCCCTGCACATGTATTGAGTTAATTTACATATGTCAAATCATAATTCTCTATAATATCAACCCAGGTTTATGTTAATTTTGCATTTGCTTAGCAAGATATAGTTTCTCACTATGTAAATATTTCAGGAGTATCAAATATGAAGAAAAATTTGAATCATGGAAGATTTTATTCTTTTAAATGAACAAATAAAGATAAATTTAGTTATTGATAATTATTCATATTTATAAAAAATTCAGATCTCTTTTAACTTTGAAGATTTACCGATGTTTGGAACAAGGTTGACCTGCAGATGTATTGAGTTAATTTAGGTAGGTATGAAATCATAATTTTATATAATATTAACATAGATTTAGGTTTATGTTAATTTTGCATTTTTTAAATAGGATATAATTTTTAAAGTTGTAATTTTTCTCTGAGTAAAAATTTGAAAAACAAAATTACATTATAAAAAATTTGATGGCTTTAAACACAAAGTTAAGATAAATCTAATTCTTGTAACCTCTCATTATTTTATATATTAAACAAGTATTTTTTTCTTTAATTTTATTCTATACATAATTTTTAGTTAGCATGTATTACAAATTTCTTAATTTAATTTTTAAATGTGGTATCCCTAAATTCCTTTAAACATAAAGTTAAGATAAATCTAGTTCTTACTAATATTATTTATATTTATAAAAATTTAACATCTCTTTATTTTATATATTAAACAAGTATTTTTTCTTTAATTTTATTGCATACATAATTTTTTTGTTTGTAATTACAAATTTCTTAATTTAATTTTTAAATGCGGTATGCCTAATATTGATGATATATTTTGATAGATAGCTAACTTAAAAAAAACACTCATTGAAAATATGATTTTTTATATACTTATCAATTAAATTTAAATATATAATTCTAATATATAAAATTTATCTACTAATCATTAATATATGTGTTGGGAAATATTTTTATTTTTAATTATTTTTATTAATTAAATTTATCAAATTCTTAGATTTTTATTAATTTTATATGAGGTGTACTAAAGTTATTTTGTTTATAGGTTTGCTCATAGACATCCCAATTTGTAAAACCTTTTATAAAGATATTTTGGAAAAAGAGGTTTTGGAATTTTTATTTTTTAATAAAAGATTTATGTAGATGCCTTATGATGAATAAATAAGGTGTGTTTTTTGGTCATACTCGTTCATAAATAGATAAATTAAACTCTAAATTTAATCTTAGCAGTTAATCATTTTTTCCTTTCTTATTTTAATTTAATCATTTAAAAAATAATATGTATGTTCTTCATAACCATTATTAAAGAAAAAAGAGTAACGAAAATAAGATTTAAAAATAGGATAAAAAAGGCTCATAGAAAAAATGTAGAATAAAAAAAAAATTTAAAAAATGGATTAAAATGGGAAAGAACCATTTTTTTTCATTCACTTTAATAATGATACAAAATAGGATTTTTCATATAAGGGTGTATTCCAAGATACAATTTTGAGTATTAATCTTTTCCTATTGTTTTTAAGCTTTTCTTTTAGATATTTAGAAGTAGTTGCATAAAATATGGTTACAATAAAAAATGGTGAAAAAGAGATAATTATTTTCACCCTTATTCGACTAAAAAAATAGCATATGGACGGTAGGATTCCAAGAATTGGATATGAAGAGGTCATGCAAAAAAATTAGGTCATTTCTTAATGTACAATCTAATTTATGTATGTCATGTGATAGTGCTCATATACAGATCCTTTGCGTTGCTCCTACATGTGCCATAGACCTTGTTCCATGTTCATTCTGTTTGTGTAATGTAAAGGAGGTTTCCCCCTCGACGAGGTTTATTTTGAAGTCGTGGATTTATCTCTTCTTCTATTTTGTGAGATGGTTGCATAACATTTGGTATCAGAGCTTTGGATTCTAGGGTTTCGCTACCTCAAACAAGTCATTGTGGCATTTTCCTTTAGCCTTTTTTCTATGATCGACGATAAGAAGCCTACCACTCATGACTATAAAGATGAAGAGTTGTTGCTCGTAGCCCTCCACAACCTACAAGGTTGACACCAAAACACTTTTTTGGAGTAGAGGAGCATGTTAGGTCCCTATACTACTAGTGTATCGCCTTATTATTATTAGTGCAACCCCATTATTGTATTTTTGTGCCCATGTAATCCCCATGTTGTTATTATTGTGCCCCATAAAAGCCCATAATTGTTATTTTTGTGCCCCTACAATATTATTTTTATGTAGACTCTGATTATATTGGGACACCTTATACTTCTATATATAGAAAGGAGGTATTGTCATTTGTATCATCCAAGAATCGTTCAATTTCAGAGTATCTCATCAAGTGAAAGAACTTACCTACGGAAGATTCCACATGGGAGGATGAGAATTTTATACAGTAGCATCCAAAACTACTCAAGCATTGAGGACAACACTTTTTTCGAGAGGGGCATGTTAGGTCCCTATACTACCACTGTAGCCCCTTATTGTTATTAGTGAAACCCCCTTATTGTTATTAGTGTGCCCATATAGTCCCCATATTGTTATTATTGTGTCCCATAGAAGCCCACTATTATTATTGTTGTGCCCTTACATTACTATTGTTATGACAGTCGTGATTACATTGTGACCCCTTAGACTCCTATATATAGAAGGAGGTCTTGCCATTTGTATCATCCGAGGATTGTTCACTTGTGTAATGTAAAGAAGGTTTCCCCTTCGAAGAGGCTTATTTTGAAGGCATTGATCTATATCTTCTTCTATTTTGTGAGCTGGTTGCATAACATTCCATGTTTAGGCTTACTTTAGAAAGCCTATAAGCCAAGTAATTTCAACATATATTAATGTGCGAACATAGAAAGAAAGAGTATGACTCTTTAATACTCCATAATTCTTCCAAGATGGGAAATAGTAGAAGGTTTATGCATGCTTGTTATTTTTTAAGCCAGTTTACTACGAGCATTGAATCAATGCACAATTGGATTTAAGAGCATCCTTATTCCTTGGAAAAATTCATCATGTTTTTACATGTCATAATTTCATCTTGATTATTTTTACGTGGACCATATCCCATTTTGAAATTAAAAAAATGAGCGGTAGATAGAAATAGAGAAAAAACTCCCTCGTTCCTGACACAGGGGTCACTAGAGGCATCGTTAAAAAAATCCCAAGGCTTTAAGAAGTCCAGATTCTCATCAACAATAATTTTTGGAGGGATTGTGCTTTTTTCATGGTTAAAATTAGTGATTAATTCCATACCTTCAGAAACAAGATGCATAGGCTATGAGGGCTTGTCTAGGAAAATAGCCCTATGTGATAACTCTCTTGAGAAAATAATATTACGCTTAACCTTGTCTTAATAAAATTTGCAATTGCTAACTTTAGCATATAGCTAGTGGTCGCATAGGGTCTATAGCACTATTTCCAAGTGATTCTTGTGCTATTGAAATGTCTTGGAATATACCAATATATCTTCTATAAAGATCAGTACAAACATATCGAAAAAACTACTAAACACTATGTTCATCAAACACATGAAATTAGCAAGTGAATTTGTAGGTGCAAATGGTAACATTGTAAATTTGTAATGCCCATATCTTGTTCCGAAAGTTATCGTGGGTATTTCTTCTTCCTTAATCCTTAGCTCGTCGTAATTGGATTTTAGGTATATTTAAAAAAAAAAATTGCTCCCTTGACTTGTCCAAACAAGTCATCAATCCTTGGAAGGGGATAGTTACTTTTAATGGTTAATTTATTAAATTGGTGGTAATCAATGCATAGTTTAAACATCCCATCCTTATTTTTAACAAAAAGAAATAAGGCACCAAATAATGACACTAAGCTAGATATACCTTTTATTAAGAAGTCCCTTTAGCTACATTCTTAACTCCACCAGCTCCGAAACACTCATATGATATGGAGCCTTCGATACTCAAGCTTCTCTCAATACTTACTATATATAGAAATCTCTCTCCCATGTTGGTCGTAGCCCTGAAATATCATCTAGAAACACATCTGAGTAATCTTAAATAAATTCTAACTCATTTGCAGATATGTCTGTTTTATTTCTTCAATGATTTTCCACTTGGATGGGAAAAATTTGGGATCCTTTTCTTGCAACGCTCTTTAGCTACAATGTTGATATTGGTCTCATAGAGATAGGCCTGGGTATGCCCTTTATAATTTGCACATCTCCATTTATGTCATTTGGGTGATATTTTTATTTAAATAGTCAACCATTTCTCAATTTCCATGTAGCCAATCCATGCCTATCAACATATCATACGACACCAAAGGTAGTATATTTAAATTTATCATAGTTTGATTCCCATTCAATCATAATCGACATGACACTTTTCTTTTTGTTACCATGGATAGCTAAATGAACCACACATTAATTTACTTTCTAGACTTTAATTTACACTTTTCTGCCACTTGGGGACTAACATAACTGATGCTAGTGCACATATATATCCATATAAAAATAGACTAGTTAAGAATAGGACCTTCGATTTCCACCATTATCGACTAATGTTATGCTTTACTTCCTTTCAACGTTGTGTTGATACTTGTTATATTTTTATCTATGTCATTAACTATAGAAGCTTATCTTAGATGTTTTAAGTTTTTCACACTTTGGTTGATGTACGAATTTTTTTTGAATAAATGGGGTTCTTCGCAACCCCGAAACCTTAGGCATTCTTTGTCATTTCCATTACCCCTTATTTTGGCTTTTTCTTCTTCATCTCTAAGGGATTGATTCTCGGCTCTAGATGCTTGATTGTTAATTTTGTTCCAATTCTACCTCTAATTATTCTTTTGAGACTATTTAAATAGCCCTAATTTCCTACTCTTTTCTCCTTGCGTTATTCTATCTTTTTTCTTCTGAAACCAATATTTTTGGTTTTCATTTACATTCCTGCCTATTGATAAAAAAATTCTATCTTTTATAATAGCCTCATCCATTTTCTTTGGATTGTTATAATTTATTCTCTCCTTAAAAGAAAGTGGTAGACAATTTAAAATGCATTGTACTTTTTCCTTGTCGTCCTTACGGTGTGGGACATAACACAACAAATGAGTAAACTTATTTACTAGTTCATCCATTTTCATTTGCCCTAGCTTAAGGTCTTGAAATTTTTTATCTTTATCATCAAAATAGAATTCAGTTAATTATTTCCCCTTAACAAATTCTAGAATTCCTCCAATCAACCTTCTTATTTTCTAAATTGTGAACTATCCTCATTTACTCTGACCATAAAGTAGCTTTTCCTTGTAATTGATACATGAAAAACGTGAAAATAAACTATGTCAAAAATTCATATACTTAAAAGTATCAATTAATATTAAAAAACAAGCTTCAACTGCTTCTTTCATCTTTCCATCAAAATTTAGGTAGCTAATTTTTTAGAAATCTACATGAAGTTCCACTTTATCACCTTTCACTTTTTTTCTTGGATTGTGGAGGAGCTATGCTCCTCTTCTTTAGTAAACTTCTCTTGTTTTCTCTCAACCTTTTCTTCAGTAGTTTTGTATTTAGATGTTTCACCCTAATTTTCCTCATCTCTAACTATATATATTTTCTTCGGGTTTGATTTATTAGTTAAGTTTTTAATTAGTTTTTCTTGTTTTTCAATGCTGATTTTAGTAATTGTTCATGCCCTAGACATAAATTTATCAATTTGTTTGTGGGTTCCTTATCATTTCCAACAACTCTTTGGTTGGTATGTGTTCTTGTTGTCGCAAGTGCACATAAATCTCTTCTTCTCTAACATGTGTATTTTAGGGTTCTGTCATCTTGTTTGTCTTGCACAAGTCTACTAATGCTCACGCTCTCTCTTTGTGTATGCGTGGGTATAAATACAAATATTGTTAGTCTACAGAACTATATTCAACTCAAAGGCCATAATATTGTAACTTTAGCTCTAATACCATCTATGACATTTCTCTCTCTCAAGGAAATAATATTACCCTTAATCTAAAATTTACATAATGTATAATATTTTTAGTTTTTAGAAAAGACAATTACACTATATGCTCAAACATCTTTTCTTACCACTTGTTTATCATTGATATTATTACTGATGTTTTAAATATGCATTGTAACCTTATTTTCCTACCATGGATGTTCTTTCCCTCCAATATTACACTCCAAGATCCATGCATTTTCATTTAGTTGACTCTACCATTATATATATATATATATATATATATATATATATATATATATATATATATAGTGTGTGTGTGTGTGTGCTTAGTTTTCCATTATGGTACATATTCAATTCATAATATTATGGTGATTGTATTCATGGCGACTCATTTTTTTGGTTAGTTTAACTATACATAGCTCTTAGGCTCTATATATACGTATATTATCGCAAATATAAACCCTATGGTTTTAATCCATTTTTTCTTGCATTGGATATGTTACAAGTTCTATTTCTAATGCTCTTACTCTGAGACCTTAGGTTTATTAATATGATCAACACCCTTTGTTCGTGTGAACACATTACGCTAATAGTATGAGTCTTCAACTATCAATTATCTTATTTCTCTATGGTCTAGAGGATGTATTTGGTTAAACTGGTTTCTATTGAAGAGAAAAGACACTAGTGACCTAGCCACCTGCCACATCACTACATTCACACATGTTGGCATAATTTGGCATCGACCTAGTTACTTATGTGGAAATCACTTTAGCTATTACTCTTAACACTTGGGATTTAACGATACCTGATGAACAATCAAGATATGTAAGGAGGAGGTTAGAGTAGCCACCCTACCTAGTCTACATTCACACATATTGACATAATTTGGCATTGACCTAGTTACTTATGTGGAAATAACCTTAGCTATTACTCTTAAGAGTTGAGATTTAATGGTACATGATGAACAATCGAGATATATTGGGAGGAGGTTAGGATCACCACACTACCTAGTCTAGCTGACTAAACATCATTGTTCAACTAGAGGAAATATCTCTACGTGATTTTTTTTACTTCTTCTAAACCCTAAGGGTTTTCTTCTCAAATTTGAGGGACAATAATTTCACCCCTCGCAAAGATTCCTTTTATCAGCTATGCTAACTTCTCTTGCATCACCAACGCAGTCTTGCCGGTTCTTTTATTGTAGTTTTTCTGACTAAAGTCCTTATATTTACTTCTTACAAAGTCATTACGTTCCATCTTATTAAAATTTTCACATATAAAATTGAATAAATTATAACCTTAGGCCAATTATTATTTGGCAGGAAGGCCGAGTTTGAGTGCGAAAGGGTTTTAAACAAGGCACCATGTTGTGATACGGAGTTAGGGTTTCTATCGAGCATTTTCAGGTGTTGAGAGGACCAAATATTCGAGGTAATTAACCCCTTGGATACCCAGCCCTGTCTTTGGAAATGTGTTTTATAAACTTTATTTTTTGGGCTTTTAACTAGAGCTTTCTAATTGTAAGAAGATTATTATTCCATTGTGTCCTTTTTTTTCTTCGCCAGAAATGGCATCGATTCCTCTACGTCAGGTACAGGTACATGCCAAATCCCTAACCTACGGGGTTCATATTCATTAACAAGGGTTTCTTTAGTTTTGACTCTTTATTATTCTCTTTTCCATAATGTAGGTATGCTTGAAGTTGGTTAATTTTGCTCGCACATGGTTGTTTGGCGTGGTTTCAGGTTCTTACATATTATTTTTGGTTGAATGCTAGTTTTTTATTTTGGCTTTACATCGGCTCTCACTGAATCTCTTATTGGTTATTTAAATTTTCCCCAATATATAGGGTCGGTCGTTGTGTGGTCGCGGTGTAAGAGAATTTGTGAGGCTATAAGCCTCTCGTGCTATGCTATGAAAAGACGACCTGAACTCAACTATGAATTTATTTCTTATATCACTTAATATATTAAGTTCCCATGAGGGTTGATGGATCTAGGAACAACTACTTCCTCTGCTAATTTATAGAAGTGTTGTACATAATTTCTTTTGTGAGTCTGTCTCTATATACAAGCATGGGTTCGACCCTACCCCATTTTTTTTTAAGAAAGAATACATATATATATATATTTTCCTTTTAAGAAGACAATGTCTTATCCCTTTTAATCTAAATAGAGATGGAAATCAAATCTCTCTTTTGATAATATTTATTATTTTATGTCGTAGAGGATACTTATTTATTAGTCCCTGCCCAGGGACTATAGTAATCTATATGTTGGATTGAAGTTGAATCCTCTATAATGCGTATGTTGGATTGAAGCTTAATCCTCTATAGTAATCGATATGTTGGATTGAAGCTTAATCCCCTCTTTCAAAAATTACAAATGATCAATTTGAAGTGCACTGTCATACATCTCGAAGCGAAACATCTCTCTCTGGCTGGGTATATCCACGGATATGTGGTTAAGTCAGAAAGCTAACGTTTTCATACTTTTTCCGAAATACCATCACAGGAAAAAATTATTCCTGTGGAGGAATTAAGCAGCAGTTCATTGTTTCCATTGTCAATTTTTTTTTAATTTTTTTTTCATCATAAAAGTTGATTGATTTCACTATTTTATTTGTGTAAAAACTTTTTTAAGTAATTAAATAAAATTTTGATTATTTCAGTTGTAGAAAGTTTAGTCATAATTATTTAAAAAATAGTTAATAATAAGCCAATTATTTTTTTTTTTATATTTATAAATTTAATAAAAATTCAAGGATAAAAAAATTTATTATAATTTAAATATGTATGAAAATAATTCTTCAAAAATTTCTATTTAATTCTGATCAAATTTAAGTCCCGAAAATCGTAATCAAAATGAGAATAAATAAATATATATGAAAATAATTCTTCAGAAATTTCTATTTAATTCTAATCAAAATTAAGTCCCGAAAATCCAAATCGAAATGACAAATAAATAAAAATTGCAGCTTTATACCCTACCAATTTTTCACAAAAAGCAAAGAGAGGAAGTAAATCGCAAAGCTATTTTTCAAAAAAAATATCACATCGGGAGATAACCTAACCTACTGAGCGATGAAATAAAAAGAGCTCGTCTTCCTCGGACGTAAGGAAACAGGTTAACGGCCCAAGACCCAGAGGCATCTGGCAGGAGTGAAACCCTGCTCCCTTATGGACCACCAGCGGGTTATTACAGGTGGCGTGGTTTTCCTTGATAACAGTGATGAGTCAAACCGACATTCGCGGATAGCAGCCAGAGATGGCTGTTCTCACTGTTGGTTTGACACCTGAGTTTGATAGGTTTTGCCACCTTCGGAAAAAAAAAACATCACATCTTGACATAACCCGCCGAGAGAAGAAACGGTGGAGCACTTGAAAGTCTTTGTTTTAAATAGTCTATGTGATTGAACCCACAATGAACCCGAAAGTCTTCTTTTCCGTTAATTGTAAACCAATTACAAACAGCATGCATGAACCATAGACTCTGTCCCATGCTTTGCATTAAAAAAACTTTATCTACTCTTCACAGGAATGATAAAGTTCTAGTTGTTCGGTGGTTATGCATCACTTCCTCCATTGACATATTCTAAAGAGTCTCAATTGTCATATTTTTCGCAGCTAGAAATTTCATTATAATTCAGTTTTCAAATTAGTATTTTATTATAATTCAGTTGATAGATTTACAGTTAGAATAGTTATAATTCAGATGATAGATTCACAGTTAGAATAATTATTGCTGGCTGTTTTCTGTATATGCAAGTTCACTCATCACTATAATTAAAAAACCATGTAATTACCTCATTGATGATCCATAGGAAAGAAAACCTTTCACTCCTACTTTATAAATCTTAAACTATTAATCTATTTCCTTAAATCCCAAAAAAAACAAACTCTTAACCTATAAAAAAAAATTAAAAATTTAGGCCACCCTATAAATTTATGAATTAATAATGTTCTATTATTTGAGTTACCGGCACGTTACATCAAACGCACGTTCCTCGGCAGTCCACTCCGGATAAGATACGGTCGCACCTGCCATTCTGGTAACTAAACTCTCTCTCTACACGCTCTCTTACGCGTGAACGCGGTTTCCACACGGTATTATCTGTTTAATATTCAGGCTCTGGCTATATATACAACACCACATCCCTACCATCTCCTCAATCTAATCTGCTCAGCAATTTGAGTCTCTGCGTCTCCTTTCATTCCATCGTGATTCAACTCAATTCTCTTTTGATCATTGAAAGGGTGTACAACTCAGTTTCTGAATTTCGTCTCTGTCCATTGTAATTGAGATTTTGGAAAGGATGTCTGAGAATAAACACCAGCACCACCATCATTTCCACCACCATGAGAAGGAGGAAGAGAGCCAGAACGCGGCCCCAGAAGCGACGCCGTACGAGAAGGCGGTAAGGGAGGAGAAGCATCATAAAGAAATGGAGCATTTAGGGGAACTGGGAGCAGTTGCCGCTGGAACTTTTGCACTGGTACTATTTATCTGTCTCTTATTCTGTAATTTTCAGTAAATCGATAAACTAGATCAAGTGGAAAGATATATTTCCCAGGCTTATATCGTTTGCCTATATAATTATAGGATTACTAATTAGGTCCTTCGGCATGCAGTACGAGAAACATAAAGCAAAGAAGGATCCAGAGAACGCGCACAGACACAAGATTGAGGAGGAGATCGCAGCAACGGCTGCAGTGGGAGCAGGGGGCTACGTCTTCCACGAGCATCACAAAAAGAAGGAAGCCAAAAAGGAAGTGAAAGATCACCACTTATAGCCACGTACCAACGGAATTTAAATAATATTCGTTCCTCACCTGAAAGTAACTAATCATGTTGGGCCTGATTTCAGCTTTCTTCGTTTGTTCGACCGTTCTGTGATCCTAATAAGCACTTTAATGTGACTAAGTATTAATACGATGGAACTGCTGTTACTAATCTATCTATGGATCTTCTGATTCCAAGAACACCATTTAAAATATACCCATTGTTGGGGTTATTGTGTAGATCGTGTCTGGTTGGGCAACCAGAAGGAACACAAAAATCAGCAACATCTCACTGACTGGGCAACCAAGAAAAAGCGTACTATTTCATTGGAAACATCCAAGAATAGAAAAGAGGGAAACATCTGAAAAATTAGGAAAAAAAGGAAACATCTAAAATATATTGGCTTTATCTAATTATGCAGTTTGATTTTATCTTTTGTAATACAGAGAATGATTGCATTGTTTATAAAATGCTCATCTCTTTTTCATAATAAAGTTAGTGGTATTGTTTGCAGACCTCTGTTATTCTAGTTTGTGTGTCTGTGGTCTGTTCTGTTATTCTCTGTTTTTAATTTGTCAGATCTGCAAGTAGATCAATTGGTATCAGAGCATAAGTTCTTGGAAGCCATCCACATGTTCGAAGAATTTTTTTTTTTTAGGGTCATACATTTCACTCCAATCATGCACTCGCCAGTGAATGATTTAGCTAGGGCTCTTCAAGAGCTAATTACGCTGCAACAACAACAACGCCCTCCAGGGCAAATGCAGCTTGATACACGCTTTCAACTACCCAAATTCTCAGGGCAAATGAATGGTGAGGCTGTTGATTCTTGGATCCGCAGCCTCTCCAACTATTTTAGAACCTGTCCAACAATGGAGGAGGAGATGAAACTTCAGATCGCCAGTCTACAATTGGAAGGCCTAGCACAAACATGGTGGGATACTCATCTTGAGAATATGTCCTTGGTTGTGGAACTTGGAGAACAAGCCGAGACCAAATCGACGCCTATCACATCTTGGAATCTCTTTTGCGAGGCCTTACGTGAACGCTTCTATCCTCCAGGATATATACGAAATCTCTTTGCCAAATGGTTGCAGCTTCGACAACTACCCAATCAATCAGTGCAAGCCTACATTGATGTCTTCTGCAAGTTGCGCATTCAACTCCATATATCCGATCCAGAAGAGGTACTAATTATCAAATTTAATTCTGGTTTGCTAATGCTTCTTCGTCGTGAAGTTGAGTTGTTTGATAGTGCTTCATTAGACAAGGCCTTTATTCGGGCTCTGGCGGTGGAACACAAAGTGGGTACTCGAATCCGATATCCTCAAGCCAGAAATGGTCCATCTTCCTTTGGTTCTTCTAATGTCGCCTCTGCCTCATCCCCCACACCTCCCCGCACCCCCTGGTGCACATTTCACAAGACCAACTCACATGATTCTGCAGATTGTCGAGTATTGAAAAATCCCCGCCCCCAGAAAACTCTTTTTACAGAGGTCGAACAACCAACGGCCACTACCCCACTTCCAGCTGTTTCTCTCGAAAATCCGACAGAGGTGGACCCCTCTCTCATCCTCATGACTGCTAATGCACCAAACACCTCTGTTACGCCTTTGTTTACCCATAATTGTCAAATCAAACATGAGTTGGCCACGCTTATTCTTGACAATGGGAGTCAAAAAAATCTTGTGTCACAAGACTTAGTTGAACGTCTGTGCCTTCCCACCACTACTCACCCCCACCCGTATCAGCTTGGTTGGGTCAGAAAGGACGGTCCTCGTCTTACCATCTCACAATGTTGTGCTGTCACCTTTGCTATTGGACCTTTTCGTGATACTGTGGTATGTGATGTTTCTCCTCTAGATTGTGTTGATTTATTGCTAGGAATTCCATACCAAGAGGCTCGACATGCTGTTTATCATGCTACAGATCACCAATACCACTTGCAGCACGATGGGCGCACCTATGTGCTCACATCCTCAGCTAGCACATCAACCCAACCTTCCATTGGCAAAGCTTCCATTATGAGAGTCAATTTAAACCAAGATGTTTCTTTGTGCTTGGTTCGCCCTGTCAAGCCCGACAACCTTACCAATCCAGTCCCTCCTTCAATGGCTCCTCTACTCCATGAATTTGCAGATGTCTTCACCCAACCCACAGGGCTGCCTCCAGCACGCTCTGTTGAACACCACATTGATCTTATTCCTGGTGCTTCCTTACCCAATGCCCCATCTTATCGCCTTGCTCCTCGAGAGGCAAAGGAGATAGAACGCCAAATTGAAGAATTGTTGACATCCGATCATATTCAGACGTCATCCTCGCCATGTGCATCTCCAGCTTTTATTATTCCAAAAAAAGATACTTCTGAATGGCGCCTCGTGACAGACTATCGAGCCCTTAATAAAGCCACTGTTAAAAACCGCTACCCCCTTCCCCGCATTGAGGATTTGTTGGACCATTTACACGGGGCTTGTTTCTTCACAAAGATGGATTTAACTGCAGGCTACCATCAAGTTCGCATGCATGCAGCTGACACATGGAAAACGGCTTTTAAAACAAAGTTTGGGCTATTTGAATGGTTGGTCATGCCATTTGGACTGACCAACGCACCGGCCACCTTTATGAGATTCATTAATGATGTTTTCAGGGCACATTTGGGTAAGTTTGTGGTCATCTACCTTGATGACATTTTAGTATTCAGTAAATCTTGGGAAGACCATCTTCAGCATGTTCGCACCATACTTGAGTTATTGCGAGCACATCACCTTCAGGTCAAAGAAAAGAAATCCTATTTTGGACAAACATCAGTTCAATATTTGGGATTTATTATTGACAACAAAGGGGTTCGCCCAGATCCCTCTCGTGTACAAGCCTTGGCACAATGGCCAGCCCCTTCCAATGCACATGACCTCAAGAGCTTCATGGGAGGTATTAATTTCTACAGAAAGTTTGTCTCTCATTTTTCACAGTTGGCTCGCCCTTTGCACCAGTTGTCTCATCAAGCAAAGTTTATTTGGGATGCCGAATCTGAGAAACATTTTGCTCAACTCAAGAGTGCCTTATGCTCTGCTCCTGTTCTTCGTTTGCCAGATATGAATCAACCATTTGAGATGGAAACTGATGCCTCTCAATTCGCCATTGGAGCTGTTCTTAAACAGGGAGGCCACCCTGTGGCATACCATTCTGAGGCACTTGCGGATGCTAAGCTCATGTATAGCACCTATGACAAGGAATTCTACAGTTTAGTGCAAGCTTTGAAGCAATGGCGCCATTACATTCTTGGCAAAGAGACCATCCTCCATACAGATCATCATCCGCTAATCTTCATCAACTCACAACAAAAGATTCAAGAGCAACGCCATTTAAAGTGGGCTTCTTACATTCAACAATTCCATCTGGTGATTAAATACAAGAAGGGGACAAGTAATAAGATGGCTGATTTGTTAAGTCGACCGCCTGCTCAGGTCCTACACATTCTAGAGGTGCGTTGTGCTGCATATGATGCTTGGAAAGATATGTATGCAACAGATCCGGTCTTTGGTGAGATATGGGAAGCTTTGCAACACCCTACAGTCATCAACCAAACTCCCTTTCTTGATTATACCCTTCGTGATGGTTGGTTGTATAAATTGAACCAACTATGTGTGCCACAATCTGATGATCGTCTCATTCTCATCCGTGAAGCACATGCCTCTTCCTGCGGAGGGCACTTTGGCACAGCCAAGACCATTCTCAATCTTCAACGCCACTTCTATTGGCCTGCCTTACCAAAGCAAGTGGAAAAATTCATTCGTGCATGTTCTCTTTGTTCACAAAGCAAGCCCTCAAATCGTAAGCATGGTTTGTATCAGCCATTACCAATTCCCTCTCGTCCTTGGGAATCCATTTCCATGGACTTTTTAAGTGGCCTTCCTACTACTTTTCGTAAACATGATGCTATCTGGGTAGTGGTATGTCGTTTCTCCAAGATGGCTATATTTTTGCCTTGTCATAAGACTACTTCTGCTGCTCAAACTCCGGATCTCTTCTTCCATCATGTATGGCCACACTTTGGTTTGCCAAGTAGCATTATTTCAGATCGTGATTCTCGCTTTCTCAGTACCTTTTGGCCTACTCTTTGGTCTTTGTTGGGTTGCCAACTTCGTTTCTCCACTGCCTTCCACCCACAAACAGATGGACAAACCGAAGTTGTCAATCGTACTTTGGTTCACTCACTTCGCAGCTACTTTTCCAAAAACAAACAGTGGGATACATATTTGCACATCATTCAACATAGTTACAATTGAGCAACACACTCCTCAACTGGTTTCTCACCTTTTGAGGTTTGCTTGGGGTTTCAACCAAGTGCACCCTCTGAGATGCCATTGACAATCACCCCTTCTGGGTCTGCACATCAACAACAGGAACAAAAATCAGCTCATCATTTTATACACTCCATTTCTCAACGCCAAGCTCAAGTAACTGCTGCTTTGCAAGCAGCCCAAGATCGTGCCAAACAGAGACATGACAAGCAGCGAACACACTTGTCTTTTCAACCTGGAGATCGTGTGTGGCTCTTGTTGGACAAGCAATGCTTCAAGGGCCAGCATCATAAGCTGCACCCTCTGAGATATGGCCCATATACTATTCTGGAACGCATTGGAGAAAATGCATATCGCTAGGACTTGCCTTCCCAGCTTGGCATCCACGATGTTCTTAATGTTAATAATCTCAAATTATTTGAACCTCCTCTCCTTGAGGAATCTGTTACAATTCATGATCCGGTTGATAATATTTCAGATTTTCAGCCTCCTCTGCTCAAAGATACAATTCTGGACTTCAAGAAACGGGATACACGACATCAGCCATACTTCTCATATTTGGTTGGTCGGAAGGGACACACACCAGCACAGGCAAAATGGATCAGTGCAGAAACATTGCAACGCAATTTCCCGCAGTTGGTGGAGGAAGCCGAGACGCTTCCTGATCTAAACAGGGAGGAATTGGGCAACCAGAAGGAACACAAAAATCAGCAACATCTCACTGACTGGGCAACCAAGAAAAAGCGTACTATTTCATTGGAAACATCCAAGAATAGAAAAGAGGGAAACATCTGAAAAATTAGGAAAAAAAGGAAACATCTAAAATATATTGGCTTTATCTAATTATGTAGTTTGATTTTATCTTTTGTAATACAGAGAATGATTGCATTGTTTATAAAATGCTCATCTCTTTTTCATAATAAAGTTAGTGGTATTGTTTGCAGACCTCTATTATTCTAGTTTGTGTGTCTGTGGTCTGTTCTGTTATTCTCTGTTTTTAATTTGTCAGATCTGCAAGTAGATCACTGGTTCTGCTATGGTTGGGTTTTGTATAAATTGTGGGCTTTGTGTGTTAATAATTGTAGATTAAGAAATCAATTTTAGTGTTCCGAAATTATTTGCCTTATATCGTAATGCAACGATCCCAATTATTTGCCTTATATTGTATTGCAACAATCCTTTTAGTTAGACAGTGTGAGAACTACACTATGGTGGGATTTTTGTAAATTGATTTCAAATACCAAAATTTTAAAAGTTGGAATTGGTGATGCACTTGTTTTTTATTGTTTGTATTTTTCTTGGTGATGTAACTTGTTTTTTTATTGATTGTATCTTTTAACACTAAGGGCCTATGAGTGATGCCTCCAAATATTTGAACACTAATGAGAATTTTTGCAAATCTATTGCAAAAACCAAAACTCCAGAAACAGAAATTGGTGATAAAACTTGATTTTTTATTGCTTATATCTTCCTACGTTACCCCGAAATGGTGACACCTCCAAAAATTTCAACAAGAATAAAACTCTTTACAAATAAATTCCAAACACTAAAACTCAATAATCTAACATCTATAATATTTTGACACATTTAATTAATTAAGATAATCTTCTAAATTCTAATATATATATATATTCCATTATATTGGGAAAAATTCCTTTAGCGAGCTGCCGTTGTGGAAAACCGTGATCTAACCTGTTTTGATTCCATTGATTAATTAAGGTAATCCTTTGATGGTAAAACTTATGGGACAGCTAAATTGGTCATAGTGGAAGTATGAAGTATTATGTAAACCTATCCTCAATGCCGTCGTGGCCGTATGAAGTATTATGTAAACACATTCTCAGTGGATCATATATTTGATAATAAATTAATTTATCAACTAATAATTGTTTTGAACAAAGTTGACTGGCATAAGTGTTGAATTAATTTATCAATATAATAATGGTTTTGAACAAAGTTGACTGGCATATGTGTTGAGTTAACTTACATATGTGAAATCATAATTCTATATAATGTCAACATAGGTTTATGTCAATTTTGCATTTGCCAGCAAGATATAATTTCTCACCATGTAAATATTTTAGGAGTGTAAAATATGAAGGAAAATTTGTATTTGGAAAGATTTTATTCTTTTAACTTAAGGAAAAAGAAAAATTTAGCTATGGATAATATTATTCATATTTATAAAAACTTGGAGATTTTTTAACTTTAAAGATTTACTGATGTTTTGAACAAAGTTAATGTGCATATGTATTGAGTTAATATACATATGTATGAAATCATAATTTTATATAATATTAATATAGGTTTAGGTTTCTGTTAGTTTTGCATTTTGTAAGTAGGATATAATTTTTTAAGATGTAAATTTTTTTAGTATAAAATTTGAAAAAATATTTTTACTATAAAAGAATTGATTCTTTTAAACACAAAATTAAGATTAATCGAGTTCCTGTTAATATTATTTATATTTATAAAATTTTAACATTTTTTTATTTTGTATATTAAACCAGTATTTATATACTTATCAATTAATTGTAAATATAGAATTCTAAAATATAATAATCATCTACCCATCATTAAAAAATATTTTATTTTTAATTATTTTTATTAATTAAATTTATCAAATTCTTATATCTTTATTGATTTTATGTGATGTGTACTAAAGTTATTTTGTTTTTAGGTTTGTTTATGGCCATTCCAATTTGTAAAAAAATTTATAGCCATCTTTTGGAAAAGAGGTTTTGTAAATTTTTATTTTTTAATAAAAGATTTATGTAGATGCCTCATCGTGCATAAATAAAGTATTGTTTTTTTGTCATACTTATTCATAAATTGATAGATTAAACTTTAAATTTAATCTTAGTAGTTAATCAAATTTTCCTTTTTTATTTTAATTTCATAATTTCAACAATAATATATATGTTTTTCATAACCATTATTACAAAAAGAAGAGTAAAGAAAATAAGATTTAAAAATAGGATAAAAAAGGGTTAGAGAAAGAATGTAGAATAAAAAATAAGATTAAAAATGTGGGATTAAAATGGGAAAGAACCATTTCTTCTTTTTTAATTCAATTAAAAAATGATACAAAATAAGATTTTTCATATAAGGGTGTTTTCGAAGATACAATTTTGAGTGTCAAGTTTTTGTGTATTTTTTTTAAGCCTTGCCTTTAGATATTCAGAAGTGGTGGTATAGAATATGCTTACAACAAAAATTTGTGAAAAAGAGATAATTATTTTCACCCTTATTCGACCAAAAAATTAGCAACATGGACTGTAGGATTCCAAGTATTGGATATGAAGAGGTTGTGTAAAAAAAAAAGGTCATTTCTTCATGTACAATCTAATGTATGTTTGTCCTATGATAGTGCTCATATGCAGATCCTTTGCGTCACTCCTACATGTGTCATAGACCTTGTTCCATGTTAGGTCTCTTTGTGTAATGTAAAGGAGGTTCCCCCCTCGAGGAGGCTTATTTTGAAGTCATTTATCATCCCTTCTTATATTTTGTGAGTTGGTTCCATAATATTTGGTATCAGAGCTTTGGGTTCTAGGGTTTCGCTGCTTCAAACAAGTCATCATGGCATTTTATCTATAGATTTTTTTTTCTGGGATCAACGATAGGAATCCTACCACTCATGAATATAAAGATGGAAGTGTTGCTGCTCTTAGCCCTCCACAACCTACAAGGTTGACACCACAACAATTTTTTGGAGGAGAGGAGCATGTTAGGTCCATATACTACTAGTGTATCGCCTTATTGTTATTAGTGCAAGCCCCTTATTGTATTGTTCCGCCCATTTAGTCCATGTGTTGTTATTATTGTGCCCCATAAAAACCCATTATTGTTATTTTTCTACACCTATAATATTATTGTTATGTAGGCTCTGATTATGTTGGAACCCCTTAGACTTCTATATATAAAAAAGAGGTCTTGTCATTCGTATCATCTAAGAATCATTCAATTTTAGAGTATCTCATCAAGTGGAAGAACTTATGCACTAAAGATTCGATATGGGAGGATGATAATCTTATACAAAAGCATCCAAAATTACTCAAGAGTTTAGGACAACACTTTTTTGGAGGAGAGGGGCACGTTAGGTTCCCATACTACAAGTGTAGCCCATTATCGGTATTAGTGAAACCCCCTTATTGTTATTGTTGTGCCCTTGTAGTCCCCATATTGTTATTTGTGTGCCCATGTGGTGCCCATATTGTTATTATTGTGCCCCACAGAATGCCACTATTATTATTGTTGTGCCCTTAAATTACTATTGTTATCTCGGATCGGTCTTGTCATTTGTATCATTGAGTAATTGTTCATTTGTGTAATGTAAAGGAGGTTTCCCCTTCGAGGAGGCTTATTTTGAAGTCTTTGATCTATTTCTTCTTCTATTCTGTGAGATGGTTGCATAAAATTCCACGTTTAGGCCTACTTTAGAAAGCCTATCAGCCAACCAATTTCAACACCTATTAATGTGCAAACATACAAAGGAATATTATGAGTCTTTAATCCTCCTTAATTCTTCCAAGATGGGAACTAGTAGAAAGTTTATGCATGCTTGTTGCTTTTTAAGCCAATTTACTGCGAGCATTGAATTGCTGCAAAATTGAATTTGAGGGAATCCTTTTTCCTTGGAAAAACTCATCATGTTTTTACATGTCATAAGTTCATCTTGATTATTTTTACGTGGAGCATATCCCATTTTGAAATTAAAAAAATGAGAGGTAGATAGAAACAGAGAAAAATCTCCCCCATTCTTGAGACATGGGTCACCAGAGACATTGTTAAAAAAAATCCAAGGCTTTAATAAATATAGATTCTCATCAACAATAATTGTTGGAGGGATTGTTCCCTTTTCTTGGTGAAAATGAGCAAGTAATTCCATACCTTCAGCAAAAATATGCTGGGGCTACGACGACTTCTCTAGGAAAATGACCCTATGTGATATCTCTCTTGTGGTAATAATATTACCCTTCACATTGTCTTAATAAAATTTGCACTTTCTAACTCTAGCTTATAGCTAGTGGTCGCATAGGGTCTATAGCACTATTTACAAGTGATTCTTTTTTTATTCCAATGTCTTGGAATACCAATATATATTCTATAAAGATCAGTACAAATATATCAAAAAACTTACTAAACACGATGTTCATCAAACACAAGAAAGTATCAAGTGCATTCGTATGTCCAAATGGTAGCATTGTAAATTTGTAATGCCTGTATCTTGTTCTGAAAGTTGTCTTGGGTATGTCCTCTTATTTAATCCTCAGCTGGTCGTAATTGGATTTTAGGTCTATTTTTTAAAACAATGTTGCTCCCTTGAATTGTCGAAACAAGTCATCAATCCCTAGAAGGGGATAGTTACTTTTAATAGTTAATTTATTAAATTGGTGGTAATAAATGCATAGTTTAAACACCCCATCCTTATTTTTAACAAAGAGAACTGAGGCACCCAATAATGACACTAGGCTAGATATACCCTTTATTAAGAAGTTTCTTTAGCTACATTTTTAACTCCACCAGCTTCGAGACACTCATTTGATAAGGAGCCTTCGATACTCGAGCTTCTCTCAATATTTACTATATAGCGAAATCTATATCCCTTTTTGGATGTAGACCTGAAATATAATCTAGAAACACATCTGAGTAATCTTGAATAAATTCCAAATCATCTACAGATATGTCTTCTTTATTTCTTCACTAATCTTCCACTCGGATGGGAAAAAATTGGCATCCTTTTCTTGCAACCCTCTTTAGCTCCAATGTTGATATTGGTCATATAGAGATAGGCATTGTTATTCCCATTATAGTTTGCACCTCTCCATTTATGTTATCGAGGTGATAGTTTTATTTAAATAGTCAACAATTGCTCAATTTCCATGGAACCAATCCATCCATACCAACATATGATAGGACCGCAAAGGTAATATATTTAAATTTATGGTAGTTTGATTTCCATTCAATGACAATCAACATTCCTTCACCACATTTGTCACTTTTATTTTTTTTCCCATGGATAGTTGAATGAATCATGAATTATTGTACTTTTTAGACTTTAATTTACACTTTTCTACCACTTGGGGACTAAAATAACTGAGGCTAGTGCACATATATATCATTACGAAAATAGACTAGCTAAGAATAGTACCTTCTATTTCCACCATTAAGGAATAATTTTATGTTTGACTTCCTTCCAAAGTTGTGCCGATACTTGTTATATTTTTATTTATGTAATTAACTATAGAAGCTTCTTTTAGATGTTGTAGGCTTTTCACACTTTAGTTGATGTAAGAAAAATTTCTCAATAAATGGGGTTCTTTGCAACCCCAACACCTTATGCATTTTTTGTCATTTCCATTACCCCTTATTTTGGAATTTTCTTCCTTAGCTCTAACTTGGGGTTGATTCTAGGAGCTAGTTGCTTGGTTGCTAATTTTGTTCCAATTCTACCTCTAATTACTCTTTTCAGGGTATTAAAATAGCCCGAATTTCCCATTCTTTTCTCCTTGATTTATTCTTTCTTTTTTCTTCCAAGACTAATATTTTTGGTTTTCATTTATCTTCTTGCTTATTGATAAAAAATTTGATCTTTTATAATGGCCTCCTCCATTGTCTTTGGATTATCATATTTTATTCTCTCCTTAAAAGAGAGTGGTAGACAATTTAAAATGCATTGCACTTTTTCCTTGTAATCCTTAGGGTATGGGACATAACACAAAATTGAGTAAACATAGCTACTATTTCATCCATTTTCATTTTCCCCGGCTTAAGGTCTTGAAATTTGTTAGCATTATCATCAAAATAGAGTTCAGTTAATTATTTCACCTTAAACAAACTCTAGAATTCCTCCCAATCAAACTTCTTATTTTCTACATTGTGAACCATCCTCATTTCCTCTGACTATAAAGTATCTTTTCCCTTTTAATTGATATATGACCAACCTGAATTTCAAATTTGTGAAAAAGTCATATACCTAAAAGTATTGATTAATATTAAGCAACCAAGCTTCAACTGCTTCTTTCATCTCTCCATCAAAATTTGGGGATCTAATTTTTCAGAAATCTCCATGAAGTTCCACTTTATCCCCTTTCCCTTTTTTTCTTGCATTTTGTAGGAGCTATGCTCCTCTTCTTTACTAAAATTCTCCTCTTTTCTCTCATCCCTTTCTTTAGTAGTTTTGCATTTAGATGTTTAACCTTTATTTTCCTCATCTCTAACTATATCTATTTTCTCGGGGTTTGATCTATTAGTTAAATTTTTAATTACTTGTTCTTGTTGTTCAACAATCATTTTAGTAATTGTTCATGCCCTACGCATAAATTTATGAATTTGTTTGTGGTTTCCTCATCATTTCCAACAACTCTCTGGTCAGTATTTGTTCTATTTGTCCCAAGTGCAAATAAATCTCTTTTTCTCAAAGATGTGTATTTTGGGGCTCTGTCATCTTGTTTGTCCTACACATGTCCTCTACTATTCTCTCTCTCTTTGTGTGTGTGCACATGTAAATGCAAACATTGTTATTCTACATAATTGTATTCATCTCAAAGGCCATAATATTGTAACCTTAGATCTAATACCATCTGTGGCATTTCTCTCTCTCAAGGAAATAATATTATGCTTAATCTAGAATTTACATAGTGTATAATATTTTTTGTTTTTAGAAAAGACAATTACTCTATATGCTCAAACATCTTTTGTGACCACTTGTTTAACATTTCTATTATTACTGATGTTTTAAATATGCATTATACCCTTGTTCTCTTATCATTGGGTATTCTTTCCCTCCAATATTACACTCCAAGGTCTATGCATTTTCCTTTAGATGACTCTACCATTATTATATATATATATTTATATTTATATATTTATTTCCACAATTGTACATATTTCATTCATAATATTATGGTGATTGTATTCATGGTGACTCAATTTTTATTAAATTTAACTGTACATAGTTCTTACACCTGTGGGTATATATATATATATTCACATATATAAACCCTATGGTTTTAATCCATTTTTTCTTCAATTGGTTATGTTACAAGTTCTAAGTTCTTTACTATTTCTAATACTCTTAGTACCCCGACGTGATGTTTATTAATATTATCCCCGCTCCCCTACCCTCGTGAACACATTATACTCATAGTATGAGTCTTCGACTATCAATTATCATGTTTCTCTATGGTCCACCGGATGTATTTGGTTACACTCGTTTGTATTGAAAAGAAAAGGCACCAGTGACCTAGCGACCTGCCACGTCACTACATTCACATATATTGGCATAATTTGGCATCTACCTAGTTACTTTTTTGGAAATCACTTTAGCTATTACTCTTAACACTTGATTTAATCGTACCTGATTAATAAACGAGATATGTAGGGAGGAGGTTAGGGTAACCACCCTACCTAGCCTCGCTGACGAAACTTCATTTTTCATAAAACATCTAGAGGAAATATCTCTACGTGATTTTTTTTATTTCTTGTAAACCCTAATGGTTCTTTTCTCAATTTTGAGGGAGAATGATTTCATCCCGGGAAAAGATGCTATGGTAACTTCTCTTAGATCACCGACGCAGTCTAGTCGATTCTTTTATTGTAATTTTTCTGACTAAAGTCCTTGTATTTCCTTCCATTCAGTTACAAAGTCATTGCGTTCCATCTTATTAAATTTTTCACATATATAACGAGATAAATTATAACCTTAGGCCAATTATTATTTGGCAGGAGTACCGAGTTTGAATGGCAAAGGGTTTTAAAGAAGGCATCATGTTGTCATACGGAGTTAGGGTTTATATCGAGCATCTTCAAGTGTTGAGAGGACCAAATATTCGAGGTAACTAACCCCTTGGATACCCTACCGTGTCTTTGGAAATTTGTATTATAATATTTGGGCTTTTAACTAGAGCTTTCTGATTGTAAGAAGATTATTATTCCAATGTGTGCTTTTTTGCTTCGGCAGAAATGGCGTCGATTCCTCTACGTCAGGTACAGGTACATGCAAAAACTCTAACCTACGGGGTTTATATACATTAACAAGGATTTCTTTAGTTTGAATCTTTATTATTCTCTTTTCCATAATGTAGTTATGCTTGGCGTTGGTTAATTTTGCTCGCACATGGTTGTTTGGCATGGCTTCAGTACTTAGATATTATTTTTGGTTGAATGCTAGTTTTTTATTTTGGCCGTACATCGGCTATGAGCACCACTGAATCTCTTATTTGTTATTTAAATTTTCCCCAATATTTAGGGTCGGTCCTTGTGTGGCCGCGGTGTAACAGAATTTGTAAGGATATAAGCCTCTCGTTCTATGCAATAAAAATACTACCTGAACTTAGCTATGAATTTATTTCTTATATCACTTAATATATTAAGTTACCATGAGCGTTAATGGATCTAGGAACAAGTTCTTTGTCTGCTAATTTATGGAAGTCTGGTACATAATTTCTTTTGTGAGACTGTCTCTGTTTATCTTTTCTCATACTGTTTGCACGGGTTCGACCCTACCCCTTTTTTCAGTATATATATATATATATATATAATGTCTTATCCCTTTTAATCAAAATAGAATGGAAATCAAAACATCTTTTCAGATATTAGTGTCTCTTTTGATAGTATTTATTATTTTATGTTGTAGATGATACTTATTTATTCTTTTTATTGTAATAAATACAAGATTGTATGTAACCCATCGTGTCTCGAAGGTTATGATTATTTCTCTATTGTAAATTTGCACTAATGTATGTTTTTATGTGTCTCGATGTAATGATTATCTATATATTAATGTTTTATAAATACATATCTTTAAATTATAGAGTTGTATGTCATCTAGTACATAGACTCAAAGGGGCCTGGTAGTGTGGAATGTTTGGCATTTCTTTGTCTTAACTTTGTGTGTTAGGGAAGGAGAATTTTAAGGATGGAAGTTTATTTTAAAGTTTAGAAACCTTTGCGAATCTTTCTAGTCCCTAATATGCAAATTGTAAAATGCTTGATAATATTTTTGTAAAAATATGTATATTTCTAATAATTTTATATCAAACTACATAAAATTTTCGTGATTTTTATGGTAAAAGAATTTTATACTCTAAAATGTGGAGAATCATTCTTAGAAAAAATGGAAATTGGCTAATCTTCTTTTTGGAAAAAACATGGAAAATTAGCCCACCTGCTAATATTAGCCCCTAAAATTTTCCCTAGTGCTAAGACTGAGGGTATTAAACTTGGAGGACAAGGTGACTATACTCCTCTTTGACCGTCTAGCATGTACAACTTCCATATTTTCTTTCTCAACTAGTACTATATATTTACATATCTATACATGTAATTGCACATTCAATATAGTATTCTCCTTGGTTTTCCTACGCATTTGAATAATTATCCAAATTTTTAATCCTTTTCCAGGGTTGGGGTATTCCCTACCCTATACCCCAACCTCCATACTCAACCTGTGTGCAACTGCCTTTTGAAAAACAACATTAAACTACGCAAAAACATTTATTAGAAAAATATACTGGTTTACACAATAATTTTCACTTATACGCATACACCTAGAGCCTTTCTCCATTTTCTAACATGAACACTTATGCTTAGTTTAACCCTCTAGGAATAGGCTAAACGCCACCACATTCGACCAAACCTTGAACTATTTTTGTTAACCCCCCTTCCCCCCTCCCCACACCCACTCCCTCTGAGATTTCTTCTAACTATTAGGAATTTTTAATACAAGATTAGTATTATTTTGCACCCTGACATCCTACTAATTTTTCTGGGTTCTACCAGCCTTACTCTCCAACTATTATCTTGCATAGGAACTGTCTTTATCTCCCACAGTTCTTACAAACATCGTCCATTACATGGCATTTCTCTCTAGTGATAATATAAATGTTGTAGTCTATTTTCTTTCAATACTCTCTATTTTTCCTTGCATATTACGATGGGATTTCAGAAAAGAATTGACAAACAAGAGGATTTTTCCTTTTACTTTTGTTTCTGCCTCTCTAAGCATAACTAACTTCAATTTTTTTCCCTAATAGTTAGAGGTTAATCTCTCATGTTGGGATTTAATAGTTTCCTAAGAGGATTAGCACACAACAGAAAAAACTATAATTTTATTATTGCAAAATAATATTTTCATCAACATATTCTATCACATGCCTTTAATTTTCTCCAACCATATAATGAAATAAACCAAGTCATATGGTAGACTTCTTAGAGGATTACACTATATTTATTCCAAGCTAGACCCCAGAAAAATACCAAAGAGATGGCCTTAGGGAACAGGTAGATGGATATGACCTCTCCAAGCTTCCTCCAAGTTGTCCCCATCCCATAGACATTTTAGACTCCATGTTGACACAAAATCTTCCCATACATGCTTGAAGAGAGTGCATTGCATATCCACATACACCGAAACTTCATCTCTACTATTACAAAGAGAACACCATTTTGACCATACGGATAATCTCCCTTTAACGAAATCCCAGGTGGGGACCTTCTTTTCCTTCAAGAACAACATAAATATTTCAGCGTTTGTTGGGCACTTTGCTTTTCATACTACCCTCCACCACCATTCTTTCTCTACCAATGCCATGTTTCAATCTATGAATATATAGTTAACCTTCAAGGAATAACACCTAAAAGGATAACAACACTAGGCAATTTCATCCTCTCTACCAATGATCCTTATGTGGCCAGTGATCAGGGTACTCAAATATCCATTGCATGCAACATGGAAAATTGCCTTTAAATCTATCTCCTTAGCAAATCTCCATCCATTCTTGTAGATGGTTGAAAGATTTGGTCTAGGGCCATTGCTAATTTTGTATTCCGTAGAATTCCATATGAGATAAAATGAATTTAGAGCCACCTTCCAGATAATTGATATGTTATCTCACGACTTGTCCACCCTCCTAATCCATTCTTCTAAGGGACTCATGGATATGTATCTTTGTGTAACAATGGATGTGCCTTCATATGAGGGAGTAGACATTATGTTATTTATAACCATCCACGTGGCTCTACCATAAAGAGAAGGATGTCAACTATCTTCTCTACTTCTTTTAAAGACCCATTGCAAAAAAAAAAATATTGTCAAGAAATAAGTGATGAGTCAATTCCATAGCCCTAGCAATATAAGTTCCCTATAATTCCCACCTTCTTGTAGCTTCATCCAAAAGTTGACTCAAACCATCTTCTACAAGAGGAAACAACATGGGAATAAAGGACATCCCCATCTAAGCCCTCTTTGGGCATGGAAGAAGGGGGATGTTCACCATTATTTAGCAATATAAAGGAAGTAGGCTTAAGGAAACTCATCACCCATGAAATAAAATTACATCTGAAACCTACCTGGTTATAAAAAGTTTGATATAAATCTAGTTAACCTTATCATAATATTTGGAGAGATCGGTCTTGAGTACTTCAATTTAAATATTCTCAATACTTTTGTTGGGAACGCCTTCTTAAGACACGCAAATTACTTCGTGAATTCACCTTCCTTCCTACAAGGGAAATTATTCTTAGGAATTGATTTTGAGAGGATGGGTTTCAATTTGTTGGATATTGCTCTTCTAATAATTTTGTATATTTGATTGCAAAATGCGATGGGACAAGAATATTTGTAATATTTATGATATTTAGTGGAATAAAGGTTGAGTTAAGGATAGACGATAAAGGTTTCGAAAACTGATAGACAATCATTCTTGATTATATCATAAAGTACCAAAAAGAAACTAACCACCTAGAAATCCTACCCAAAACTTCTGTCCTTTAGAGAAATATGTAGAATATATTTATGCTCATCCTTGATCACTTCTTCCATCATGAATCTTCTCTCCTAATATTCGACAAAAGTAGGGAAAATCAGAGTTGTTATAATAACTTCTACTATTGAAGACCCCTCTCATGCACAAAATAGATTTAGGAAATAGGACATTGCAAGAATAGTAAGCCATTTAAGGATTGATGCTGTCTGCCTTCAGAATCCTTCCCCCTCAATTGTTTCACATATTTTCCTCCTTTTAGCATAGGCTTCAAAAATGAAATTGTTCTCATCACCACATTCTAGGGAGATGGCCCAACTTTTAACCTTCATTCAACCTCTCTCTCAACTAGAACTGCCTCTTCCTTTTTTCCAACTTGAACAACTCATCTTTGACTTTGATTATTTCATAGCCTCTCGCTTCCTGATTCGGTAAAGCCTGAAATTGGATCTTAATTCCTCCTAACTCTTGATAAATTTTCTATTTACTTTTATTTGCCCATTCCATAAACGTACATTTTATGAGTTCCATGTTGGGTTTAGATTCTGAAACAACCAAAGGGCCTTCGTGGGGGTTGAAGCATTTCTAGTGGATAATGGCAGGGTTGATGAATTCTTCATCTTTGAGCTTGGTGGATTTCATTTTGAGGGGGCATCTAGTTCTTGAAAGGTTCCTTTGAACTCCAAAAATATTGCATAGTGGTGTGAAAAACCTCCCATCTCGACCCACTATTTGATAATATTAGACTTGTCTTTCAAAGCTTCTGAGATTAAAGATTGGTCTATTCTCTTGGTGACTTTGTCTTCCCTTGTTCACTGATTTCTCTGGGATGGGAAAATTATAACATGATCAACATGAGAAACCATACTATGATGTATTATTTTCAAGACTTATTCATAAAGTGGATATGTCCTTACCCTAGGGCCCCATTATTCAACTTCACTCAAGGAGAAATTCAAGTACCCTCCTCAAATAAGGGAATTAGAATTAATGAGGTAATTTTGAAATAATCTATTCTATAACTCCTTTCGATTGAATGTGGGCCCATAAATGCTTAGGATGGTAATATTTTATTCGAGTTCCTTAGGTAATACTTCCATACTTAGGCCCGTCTCGACACTACAAAAATTGTAGGCCCATAGATCCATATCTTTTGAACCCATTTCAAGCCCTACTCTACACACTAGAAATTGTAGACACATAGATACCGCTCTTTCCATCCGATTGAAATCCCTACTCTACACATCAAAAAATTTAGGCCCATATATCACTCTCTTTAGAGATAATTCAAATATCTCATTATCTTCCTCTCATGACTAGCAATATTAACTTCCATCCCCTAAGAAGAGATTCAACACTTATGGCAATGACATCTACTTATTTATGGATTTGTTAGGTATAAATTGTTGTTGTCTGTAATACATCCCATTCCATGTCTTTTTGGGGGTAATGCTAAACCCTTGCAATTGAGTGAGAGTAGTTTCATATGAAAACCCCACCTATGGATTTCATCGCACTAAGGGCTACTTGAATAGACATTTTCTTATGAGATGCTAACTCCCCATGTGCTATCTCTTTGGATCTAATCAATTTTGATTTTCTACCCTTACCCATACTTTCACTAAAGTGATGGAAATCCAACCTAATCCCCATGATAGACCTTTGATATCGACTAAAATATAGTGGAAACAATGGTTTTGCACAATATCACCTTCTTCTCAGTGCTCAGAGAGTGATTTGGAGACAAGTGTTACAAGAGAGGAGATGCCACTAACTACTTCAAGGTAAGGGAGAATGCCTTTAGCCAAAGGAAAAGGAGGAGATGAAGGAGGTGGGATGTTAAGAGAAGAAAATGTAACCTAAAAGGTCCAAAAAATCCAAACATATGGAGCTAACTGAAATAAATTTGATACATTAGCAATACATGAAAGGAAAATGGAAGAGGGAAATGTAAGTGTACATCTAGATGATTCCACCAGGCTAACATATTATAGGTATGGTTTCTCTCCCTCTACATGATCCCTTGATGGTTCAATTATGCTCAAACTAAGGCATTTCAAAGTAGGATGCAGTCTTTTTTCTCCCTCCATACGAGCATGATCATTACGCTTTACACATAATTCCTTTCTCCTGTTTTGGGAGGAAAAATCCATGTTACAGAAAGGAAGATGACACTCGCTTACAAGGTTCCCATGCCTGTGACACCTTCTACATCTAATGTGAAGTTTCTTATAGTATATAATCTAGATTCTTTCCTCCCTTGTACTCAATATCAATGTCTTCCAGTGGTCCCTTATGGATGACGATATTTATAATGATCCAACCATAAGAATTGACCCCTATAGATGGCTAGGAGGAAACGTGCTCCAAATACATTCCCATCAAATTTCCAAGGTCCTAGAATACTCCGGTATATGTTGTAATCTTGCAATTAACATACATTGTTACCATTAGATAGACTTAAAGAAATGACACAATAAGGATATACAGATATAAGAAATGGAGTAATGGAGAGATAGCCAAGATGCACAAATGTTTCTTTATTATGTATCGAACCAACTTGTTACATTGCTATACAATATATATATATATATATATATACATACATTGACGACATAGTTATTTCAGTCTAACTTTCTGAATGATTATGCTACTTAAGCTGTCATCAGTTAAACTTACATCACATTATAAACTATTTATGTGACTAGGGTTAGTCAATAGGACCAACTATGCCTTTTTGCATTTGACTAGTTGGTCAAACCCACTCGCTCCTCTAACATCTGCCCCACCCTCAAAGCATTCTTCATCCCAAAGAAGGGAAGAGATGGAGTAAAAGAAAAAGACAAAATATAAAATTAATTTTTACATATGTAAGTAGATAGTTTCTCAAGACAAGTATTACAATGGAGAAAGCTTAAATTAAGACAACTAGTGGATCGAGTAAAAGAAAAAGACAAAATATAAAATTAATTTTTACATATGTAAGTAGATAGTTTCTAAAGACAAGTATTACAATGAAGAAAGCTTAAATTAAGACAACTAGTGGATCAATGCCATGTACGTCTGTAGTTGAAGTCAGAAACTTTGAAATTGGTTGAGATGATCGATTCATTTCATGGTTGACTTCCTCTTCAGGATATTTTTGTTATGTAGTGGCAGCAAGCGTTGAAATATTGGGTGCATAGAACTAATTGGTAGGTTTTTAGGGATGTGGTGAAGCCAAACATGCTCGTGGTGGTGGAATTGTGCCTACGACAGTAGTCTGGTAGATTAATGGAGCAAGAATATGCAGTTGTTCATCAAAGATTGACCATTCTCTACTTTTGTTGTAATCTTGACACTGGAGTTTATAAGATCAGCCAAATATTGTATGTTTTCTTCCATAGATGTGTGGTTTTCTATCCTTTGACTGAAAGGCTTAGCTTCCTCAATACTTGTAACTTGCTAAAAGATTTGTTGCAGAAATTAAGCAATGTTTGAAGCTTCATGTGGAGACTTATTCCCTTCACGTAACCACTCGTGATTATTTTGTAGGAGTTGCAAGTAGGTCTCCCTTTCTTGTTCCCAATGGGTGTTAATTGTCTGCTAGACTCTAGTATTCGAAGATTTTCTAACCGATAGATATTTGATATGAATATCCTAACCCATTATCTTTGAATGATAAGAAGCCATATAGGTGGGAAAATTATTTAATGTAGTAGTATTAGCAACTCTTTTATCTAGTGTGTCTTCTAAAGTTTGCTTTTCTACTAAACACTCGCCATGGAACTTTTGCAGAGCTTGTGTGAAACTAGAATTTGCGACAATTGTGGGTTGGATTTGTAACTCTGACACTTGCACTTGAATCTAGACATTGTATTTGATTAGTTAGTATACCATCCAGTAGACAACAATATATGATCCTCAATCTTGGTTGCAGCTAGTATGTTTAAAAAAAAAATCTACCTAGCTTTGACATGCGAGCCACGTCTCCCTTTTTCATTCTTATAAAATTTGCGTTTGTCGGTATATTTCTTTCTCTTATGCAATCATCTTTGGTTAAATTTAATAAAATGTTAATATACTGGAAGAATTATTTGTCACAGCAAAGTTTAATGTTGTAATATTTGGTAGTAATATCAATAGAATTATTTTTCTTTTTGGTTGTTGGAATGGATGTTGTAGCTAGTTTTGCAATTGCTTGAGTAGTCGTGGAGATATATTTGGTACCTGGATTGTTTGTAGTTTTTATATTGATGATAGGTACCTATTTTTCTTTTATCTTACTGGCACACAGTCAGAGTAGCATTGCCTCTTGATTGTATACTTTGATAATTTCATTGGATTGAGCCCTCTTGAACAAATTATTTTTGGCGTTATGCTATGAATTATTCCAAATATCTAACTGATTTAGTTTCAATTTATTTTCCTCCTACTGGTTCATATATGACTAGGATTTTCCTGGCTAGGTGCGCTATTACTGGTTTTCTTTTGACTGACCTTGTTATGATTGGTGTCCCTCTGACTACTCTTTGTCAGTTTTCTCTTCTCTACACTGCTCTTCTTCAAACTTCCCTTGGTTGGATTGATTATGGTCTTCTAAAATAGGAGTCAACGAGATGATCTGTGAGTTACTATTACCAAATAGAAAATAGAGAACTACATATCTCTATTAGTACTTGTTATTTGTGGCATAGGACTATAGTAATCATTTTTTAAACTGCTTACTTTTATTAGTCTCTGTTGTCCGGCATGGGACTATAGTAATCATTTTTCAAGCAATAGCATCAATGAATGCAAAAAGTTGAAATAGAAAAGAGAGAACTACTTACCTTTATTAGTACTTGTTGTCTGTGGCATGGACTATAGTAATCATTTTTTAAGCTACTTACTTTTATTAGTCCCTGCTGTCTGTGGCATGGGACTACAGTAATCATTTTTTAAAATGGCATCAATCTATGCAAAGAGTTGAAGACTAAGCTAAAGTTCAGTCTCCTTGTTTCAAGTTGTTTCCAATGAGTATGGTGATTCAACCTATCAAATGGAGATATTATTTTAGGCCACCAACAAAACGATTTTGAAGACTAAGCTAAAGTTCAGTCTCCTTGTTTCAAGTTGTTTCCAATGAGTATGGTGATTCAACCTATGAAATGGAGATATTATTTTAGGCCACCAACAAGAGGATTTTGATCGTCTTATTTGGCCTTTTTTGAGTTAAAGAGGCTAAAATATAATGCAAAAGGCATGGTTAACAGGCTAAAATAGGATGAAAAAGATATAATATCTTAGTTAACCAGATTTTTTTTATTCATATTTTCGAAATTGAAACTAGTGTCAACAATTGTTTGCTCACATTAATTTCTTTTTGTTTTTTCATTGTTAATATCTGTAGATATCTCTTGGTCATATAATATGGGCAGGGCACAACACATGTCGGCAGACCAGGCCAAACCACATGGCCATCTACGGAACCACATGGCTATTTGCATATGAACCGGTGGTGCTTTTGGTGGTCTGTCAAAACATTAAACTATCAAATATGAGAATTTGAGGAAGTTGAAACTCTATTTAATAGGCTTCTTGCCTGACTTAGTATTGTATTCCCTTCCTAGTTCGTAGTGCCAAATGCCTGAATTGAGTTGTGTCCTCCACAATAGTTATACAATTCCGGAGATGTAGAATGCTGCCCAGGTGAAGAATAAAACTGTGAACTATGAACATTTGAGGAAGTTGATTGTTTTCTGAAATTTGCAAGCATGTTCCAGTCGAGAATGAGTTCTTAACTATTTTTTTAACTATTACTTTTGTTTTATGTCCAACTTAATTCGAATAAGCATAGGCTGACCAACACAACACTCTTTATGTTCATTCTATTCCGCAACACTCTTATGTTCATTCTATTCGTTTGGTGACTAGTCTGTTCGCTCTGTGAACACACCTGCATCATAATATGATATAGCTATTAGATATAGAAAAAGCTTCAATCAACAAAAACTTTAATTCAATCAGCAGAAACTTTAATTCAAACCATACCTTAGGGTTTGAATTTCATTACTTTAATGTTGAAAATACATTTTCTTGAGAATATTTCTGCTTGTTACTTTCATTCTTAAATAAAATGTTTCTGTTACTGCTTGCAAGGGTATTTCGTCGCTAACTAGTTAAACAAATTTCTTCTGTAGCTCTAAACCTTCAGATGATTACAAAAATAAGCCTCTCTTTCAAATGACATTCTCTGTTTCAGAATTTGATTTATATATGATCAAATTGTAACTATTACTTCACAATAAGACTTACAGAAACCATAAGAATAATTGAAAACAATACTTCCTCATTGAGAAAATATATGGGTGAGAAAATTGTTTAAACATTGCCAGAAATATATAGATTTCGCACGAATAGTAAGTTGTTACAAGAACTCCACGATTCTATTGGAATTGGATTGTGTTTTAACAGATTTGATCTTCGGCAAACTATTTAAATACCATCTCCAGGTTTTCGAATTTGATTGCTGACAAAATAATATACCATCTCTCTCCTCTAAAGCATACTGATCCCATTCAATTAACCTTAAACTGATTGAGGACAATCATAAAGGCGTTCTATGCAAAAGTGTTTCCAATGAAACAAAACCTTTTGTGCAATCCCAACGCGTTAAGATTTTAAACTTAGATGCAACCATATTCTCCGTTTGACTAATATTTTATTAATAGTAGAAGGCCTATTCCATTAGGCCCGTAGATTATCTTTTGATCTTTTCAAAAGTAAAATTTGAAAATTACTTTGGAACAAAATTCTAAAATTTAAATCTAAAAATACTAATATGTTAAATCTTAACTAATACCATCAGTAAAAATATAAACTGAACTATAATGTAATGACAACTCGCATAACAAAGCGAACCTTTAAACTTGAAAAGAAAGATTCTATTTTTGGTTGTCGTTTTGAAGAGGCGGTTTCTATTTCTGCTTGCAAGGGTGGGTATTTACGCTTTGAGCTTTCAAACTAAAAAAAATGCTTCTATTTTTTTTTTTTTTCGCAAGGATTGCAGGGTTACCAGAGATTAGAATGCATGAAAACATGCATTTGAGTACACTATATTCATTGGCCAGAAAATAACGGATATGAATTCTGTACATTTTTAGCTACAACTAGAAAGTTTAGTAAGAATTTTGTACATTTTTAGCTACAACTAGAAAGTTTAGTAAAAATTGTGTACATTTTCAGCTACAACTACAATGTTTAGTGACTTACTAGGAATTTCCTCTGGCCAGAAAATAACGAATATGAATTCTGCACATTTTTAGCTACAGCTAGAATGTTTAGTAAGAATTTGTACATTTTTTGCTACAACTAGAAAGTTTAGTAAGAATTTTGTACATTTTTAGCTACAACTAGAAAGTTTAGTAAAAATTTTGTACATTTTCAGCTACAACTACAATGTTTAGTGACTTACTAGGAATTTCCTCATTAAAAAGAGACAAGAGACAATACTCTCTGGCTCTCGAACTTCCTGGTTCCTCACTCTTGGAGATGTCGATGTCCTCCTTTAATCTTGTGGGGTTATAGTTTTGTTGACCGCAAAGAATGCCTGCAGTGACAAGGAAAAAAAAAATTATGTCCATTTAAATACTCTCCATACTATATTGAAAAAAATGGAAATAACAAAAACACTGCAAAGAATGCCGGTAGTGACAAACATCATGCCATTCACTCCATAATAATGGAAACAACAAAAACACGACAAGGAATGCCTGTAGTGACAAAGAGCATGCCCATTACCTCTGTACACTATATTTGAAGGAAATTCAAACAAAAATCATAGTTGTGTATGACTTTCTGACAAAGAATCCATGTAGTGACAAACATCATGCCCATTCACTCTCCAGACTATATTTGAAAGAAATGCGAACAAAAAACATAGTTGTGTATGACTTTCTGACCAGCGAATGCGTTGGCTAAAGCATCTTCTGAGCAGCAAAAGCTAATTACCAAGACTTGATTTAATTTCACTTTCAAACAAAAACACCACAAAGAATGCATTTAGTGACAAACAACATGCCCATTCACTCTCCATACTATATTCGAAAGAAATGCAAACAAAAAAACCATAGCTGTGTATGACATTCTCAGCAGCGAATGTATTGGTTAAGGCATATTCTGAGAAACATAAGCTAATTACCAAGACTTAATTTAATTTCTCGTTCAAGCTTTGCTTCATCTTTCAAATCGACAACCCTGTGCAGGATGGAGCGGGAAGTGGAGGCCAAGCAAACCGACGATTGTGTTAAAAATACAACAGCTCGACGCCCATCAGATCCTCCCATGAAAAAGGCATTGTATTTCTAATAATGATTACTTAAGGATAACTAACTACAGGCGTTAAGTCTGATAGTCGTCTCCCTTCTCCCTTGCCGAGGGTTGTCCTTATAAGCCACCTATGCCCCTGCGAGTCGAGATATGGCGATGGGTCAGTAATGGATTAGGAGTAAACTTAATCTGTGACTCGAACCATTGCTAGAACATCTTGCACCCACTTCCAAGGCATGTATTCGTAGCCTACCAGGACAACCACCCTATTCTTTTTTTGACAAGGGCCAGCACTACTTAATCTATGAACCAGTAATACGTGTATATGGATTGAATAACATGAACTATTGTCACGACGCAAAAAACTATGAAAATGGAAATTGGGGTTGCTACCATCTTTACTCTGCCCCCATTCCCATGTTGTTGACAGTTATGCGTATGTATACAAGCTCAGTGGTGGTGAATCTACGGCTTCTGGCACTCGAAATGGAATGGATGCTTCTATTGTATATATGGATACAATAGGGAACGGTCCATTGCGCCTTAGAATAATAGTAAACACCATGAACATCTGTGGGCCTAATGCACCCGTGGATAGGAATGGGTGATCTGAATGCCAAGAGAATCTACGACACCTAATGCATCTGTGGATACAAATGGCATCTCAATCGACGATGTCAAAGCTGGGTTTTCGGTCACCCCGGTAGTTATTCAAAACCATATCTACATTGATTTAAGAAGAATTTAAGCACTAAATTAGGGAATACATGTTAAAGATGTCCTCCTTTTGTAGGAGCTTTAGATGTTGAACATAAAGCATATTAGGGAGAGAAACCAAGCCTATTCAACTCTCGGCACTAACAATGTTGCTGCATGAACTGGGCGACGACTCTCTATTATAAGAAGTTAAAGCACAAAACACAGGAAACCAGAAGCTTGCATGGCCTCTCTAATCACTCTAGGCTAGGAACGCCAATGCAGACTCGAACGAGCCTCCGTGATTTTCTCTGCATCTTCACTCGTCGCACCCTTGTCTGCAAGAAGATCTATAGTTATGGCTTGCACATACCCAGAGTTATGTATAAAGAAACCCACGTATATGCATAGGAGCTAAATGTGTCTCGAACCAAAACAAGCATAAATAAAACCTTCAATGTATTGGGCAGAGTCAACCGGCACGTTGCTTGCATGCAAACCCACATGCCACTTCAAATGTTTATTTTTTTAATTTTTATATTTTTGCATTATAGATGGGGTTCCCAAGGATGCGTACCAAGCATGGCGATATGAGTTATAGACGTGAATATACACAAAAACTAAGCTAGGAAACTTATATGGTGCTTACGTTTCCCCCTTTTCAAATTCATATTTGAATTGGTCCTCGCACATAAATCGTTCCAAATTTAGATTTAGTTGATCTATATTATAGTTCTAGTTCGAGGCATTTCATGGCTTGAAATGCGATGTGATCGACCACGTGATGTGCTTCCATTGGTACACATCATGTTTACTATATGCACATAAATAAATAAGAAAAGATGAAATAATAATAGTAATGGCTCACTCACTATTAGTTGGGTGGAGTGCTTAAGTTATGGAACTTAAGTTGGGTGGAGTACTTAAGTTATGGAACTTCTATTCTCACATGTGTGTCTCTACATGTGTCTAAGGGTATGTGTGATCAAAACCCTATGACTATGCTTTTGGCAATAAGATAAGGGTAGAGAAATAGAGAGAAAACTAGAGACTCACCTAGATTGGAAACAATTGAGAGGGCAACGGAATTGCTAAAGGGGTTAAGGTTGTAGGGGCACACGAACGGACAAACCACCACTCATTCATTGGCTTAGCTTTACTTGGCCATCATTACCGCTCTCATTACAGCTCTCATATGGCTATCAGAATTATATACGAGTTTTTGAGTTGAAAAGGCATGACAAAGACCAAAGGGTCAGCTATTGCCCATGAACAAATGATACACTGACAACCGGTATCAACCGAACCATCAAGTCGCATATTCAGACTATAAATTACAATGGCAAAGTGAAACGGGACGAGATTAACCCGGTCAACCAAATACGATTGATTAATTAAGGCAGTTGAAATAGCCTCCATGGTTGCTTCTTTCATTTCAAATGTGTGAGTGGAAGATCATGCCAACCACACATAGGCATTCTGGCAGATTAAATGGAATTGGAAAGACAATGCAAAAGTTCTGAAAATACATTGGCAGAGTCCACCGCCTCTTGTTCTATTGGTAGGGACTTGCTGTTCCACCACCTTTCTTATTAGTCCCTGCCATCTCGCAATGGCCAGGGACTATAGGAATCGATATGGTGATATTTAGCATTAATTGAGCTGCTTGTTCACCTGCTTGTTATTAGTCCCTGCCATCTGGCAATGGCCAGGGACTATAGGAATCGATATGGCGATATTTAGCATTAATTGAGCTGCTTGTTCACCTGCTTGTTAGCTTCGCTCATCACTTATAATCAAAGTTTTTAATCGTATATGGTTTCACCGTGTTATTTGGCCTCTTCCCGAGGCGGACGAGGAGGAACCATATATTATTTGGTTTCTAAGAGGGTTATATTAATGGTATAAGTTCACAGCCTGAACTAATACTAACATTAGTCTCTAGTGTTAAATGCTATGTTATTTGCTATACTTGTTCGAGTTAGAACTTAGCTCTGCCACCTGCACACCATCTGTCTTATAACTTCCACGTGCAAACCATGCATTGCCACCTATGGTTCCATCGCCACCTGTAGTTCCAGTTTAACCTAGCTTCGACCTGCACTAAGTTCACTTCGGGCCGCTTGTTCAGGTGCCGAGGCTTCAAGCAATTGAATCAATTGAATCAGGAACTCTGGCAGGTCCAGCATCTAAGGCGTATCAGGAACTCTGGCAGGTCCAACATCTAAGGCGTATAAGGCAGCAGGAGGAGGTCTAGCATCTAAGGCCTTTTTCTGCATGTAGGTTCTTCGTACTTGCACCTGCATGGAGGAGGAAGCAAGAGAAAAATGATAATACGCTCTACTTCTTTCTATATTAGCAGAAATATATATTATGTATTGATTTTATAACTTACCCCTTTTCATATGTGCTCAGGGTTGCGAGCTTGGAACCAGAGAAGCTGCGTAACTTCTTCTGGGTAAAACTGCAAAACAACCCAACAATCAATAATTATTTTGCAATCATCTGTTTGAAAATTTCTCAGCTAAACAACAGCCTGGTACATGTTTCATACCCAATTCTATTTCTTTAGAAATTTTATCTTAGTTACGCAATTACCAGAGGTTTGATTGGAGGCCACGGTTTGCTCTGCTATCTGCGCGCCCAAGACTTGTGCTGTAATAACTGCTTGGTCCATCTGCTTCTGAGCAGCAGATTTCTGCTCCTCAACAGCAGTAGCCGCTGCCTAACGAGCGGCGAGTGCTGCTGCTTGCTTACCACCTTCTTGCTGTGCAAACCGCTGTTCAGCAGCTGCCCGAGCCTTATCTTGAGCTTCTCTTTGCTTGGTATAAGCACGCTTGATTACTTCCTGAGCTTCCTGCTGGGCTACAAACGCCTCTTTCGCTGCCTCTTTTGCCTACAAGTGTCCCAAAAGAGAGAATGGTATTTTGGTCAAGATAACCTAAAATTAGTGTCCAAATTTACTGCCAAACACAAAGAGGCCGATTGTATTGATCTAATTTACACGAATTTTCTTGAAATGTTCCTCGTTGTGTATTCATTGATAAGCAAGGAAGCTCTATTGACAAAATTATTTATAGACTGAAAGTTGCAGACGCAGAGATTCTCATGAATAAATAATAAAATATATCGCTGCCTGCTTCCGAGGTCCATCTTATATGTCTTTTCGCCTGAAGGAGGACTCTGAAAAGCAGAAACTTTGAGATATACAGAATATAATGTGGAAACGTCAATTTTGTTTTGTTATTTAGCTTCGAAGATGTTAGAATTAGAGTAAACATTCTATAATTTGTCAGCCGTCAAAACTGTTGTTGATCCATTAAAAGCCATTTCCATTTCATACTTCAAACAAACAAAGTAAAATGAAAATGCATCTCACCTCCGTAGTAGCAGTGGCAATGGCGATTTGCTGGCATATTTTCCACCTGTAAAGACCGCCGAGCACAATGGGCTCAGTTGAGAGCTCATTCAAAGATTTAAAGACACATTCATAGCCGTGATGCTTGCGAGCACTAGTCCGTTGTCTTTGCATTTGTATTAACAAGATTTCTGAGATAAGCCTGAGACATAGTTGCAACATAATGTAGTTCCAGCGAAAAGTCTCCGGAGACAGATATCTGGCATCTAATTAAAAAAAAAAATTAATTAGAAAACTGATCACCGTTACGAAGAAAATTATGGAATTCAGAGATACCTCTTCTTGGACTCGGAAAGGATTGAAACTCTGTGCATCTTTTGATTCACCTGTAGTTTGCTGCTGCTGTACACCCTTTTCTTTTTCTGTAGCAGATGGCCGTGATGCTTGCGAGTACTGATCCGTTGTCTTTGCATTTGCCTCTTGCACTGATGACATTTTATGATCTTGTGGCAGGCTGCAGCTTACAGCAAAAGGCACATGGCTTGCATGCAATGCACGTGGTAAGTGAGAGATAAAGTGGCTGGTCGTCATAAGTTGTCCAATACTAACAAACTTTTATAATGACTTTGATAAGGTGCACGACGAATGGAACTTTCGGTTATTATAATTGAAGTTGTTCGCATTTTTAATGTCATTAAAAAAAAACCAATCATACTCAGAATCATTATCAATCACGACGACTCGAACATTGATTTTAACAAAAGAAATTATTTCACCTTATTCCCGTTGACGTTGTGCTATAGATAGAGTTTCAATAAAATCATAAATTATTTGAAATCACAAATAAATAACAGAATGAAATTTTAAATTTATTGCAATCACAAATTTAATTAATAGAAATCAATTAATTATTATGTATTCTGATTAGGGAGTCAATGCTAACAGAGAATCACTAAATATCGTATAGATTACTCGATAAAACTAAGTTAAATTTAATGATAACTTTCCCACTAAAATTCTAATCTCTAACACGTTTATATTGAATAATCTTGATAAAAAATCCTATATAAGAACATGTCGGCCTTCTTCAGTCCTGAAAAGGCTACAACAATAGTCTCCAACACGATTATATTGAATTATATTGAATAATCTTGATAAAAAATTCTATATAACACTATGCCGCCCTCTTCAGTCCTGAAAAGGCTACAACAAATACGAATGCAAGCTACAACTAAAAAAACCATATACTAAAGCTAAAGGCCATATACTAAAGCTACACGAGGGTACAAGGTGACAACTGAAGGCTCCAACAGAAAGTCATTTAATGAAGGTCTACAAATGATTTATAAATGACCAGAAATCTCCCTATCCTATACTCTTAGAAAAGATAAAGCAGCGGCGAGGCGACTACTCGTATACTTGGAGGATCGAGAAGACGGTTTGAACGAAGGTGAGCAAAGGTGCAATTATTGACCCTGCCAGAGCTAGAACTTTCCAAGGCGATGAGAAATAGTCTTCAGCAAACTGGGCAAACCACACCTTAAACCTACTTTCGTAGTGCTCCATCATATCATCATTCAGTTTCTTGAAGATGTCTTGTCGTGGTAGGGTGACTCCCCTACATAGACCATTGAAGAGCTCCGCAACCTCTGGCTGCCTCACAGCTTCCCTTGTTTATTTATGAAACGTCAAATGCTTTACTACAAACTAGTTATGTATATAATATTATTGTCTTAGTTATGTATATAATATTATTGTCTTAATTTTTTTAAAGTATAACCATAAATTTTTTAATAAATAATTAATATTTTATTTTTTTACATATTTAATTATTTATTAAATTTAATTTGATTTTTATAAATTTACGTTAAATATTAAAAGTATGGAATTAGGATAAATCTAAATTTAATCAAAATATAAATTATTATGTAAGAAAAAATTTCATATTACACATTCATTTATTATCCACCATATATTTATATTCATCAAAATCAAAATTTAATTGATATAAAATAAATATAAAGATGTAAATTATTTATGTAACAAATTTTTCCACACAATATTACTCATTCATTTATTATCCACAATAATTTTATATTCATCAAAATCTAATTAACCTACTATGATTAAAATGGATTGATGTTGATTTATTGAAATATACCTTTTCATTATTCTGATTTATTATTTTGAATTTAGTGAATTTATTTTTTAAATTTGAATTATTAAATGTATAAACATCACACTTCTATTTGGTTTCTGGACGTTTTTAATTATTTATTTTTTAATAAAATGACTGCGAATTCTAAACATTTTAATTTGTATATTTCTTTTTAATAATTGGTGAGATTGCAACTTTGCATTGGTCAAATTACATTTTTGATGTTTAAATGAATTCTACACATCAGAAAATTCACACTATAAATATACAATCTCAACAACTATTTATCATTTCAATAATTCTTCTAAATTAAAATAAATAAAACTTAGAAAAATAGTTAACCCCTATTTAAATAAATGTCAAATGATAAAAAACAATTAAACCAAAAAAAACTATAATAATATAAAAACTCTCAAATACCTTAATATCCGCTGCCCAAAAGATATATTCCCTGCAACCTAATTATGTTCGAGATAGAACGGTCAACGTTTATTATCTTAATCATAAAGCTACCGACATTGAAGCTTAAACCTTTATAATGCGTTAAAAAACTCCTATTTTTAAAATTACAAATGATCAATTTGAAGTGCACTGCCGTAGATCTCGAAGCGGAACTTTCTCTGCGGCGGGGTATATCCACGGATATGTCGTAAAGTCAGAAAGCTAATGTTCTCTCACTCTTTCCAAAATACCATCACCGAAAAAATTATTCCTTCAACTATTAAACGCTTTGTTTTAAATCTCTGTGGTAAAATTAAGCAGCAGTTTCATTGTTTCCATTCTCAAATTTAATTATTTATTTTTTTCATCATAAAAATTGATTGATTGCACTATTTTATTTTGGGTAAAAACGTAATTAAATAAAATTTTTATTATTTCAGTTATAGAAAGTTTAATCATAATTATTTCAAAAATAGTTAATAATAAGCCAATAGTTTTTTCCCTCAATTTCTTTTTATATTTATAAATTTAATAAAAACTAAAATATAAACATAATTTTATTATAATTTAAATTTGATTAGAATTATTTAAATCTATATGAAAATAATTCTTCCAAAATTTCTATTTAATTCTAATCAAATTTAAGTCCCGAAAATCCTAATAAAAATGATAAATAAATAAATATACATAAATATAATTCTTCAAAAAATTCTATTTAATTCTAATCAAATTAAAAATTTCTATTTACTTCTGATCAAAATAAATAAATATACATGAATATAATTCTTCAAGAAATTCTATTTAATTCTAATCAAATTAAAAATTTCTATTTACTTCTGATCAAAATAAAATCCCGAAAATCCTAATCAAAATGACAAATAAATAAAAATTGCAGCTTTTTACCCTACCAATTTCTCACAAAAAGCAAAGAGAGGAAGTAAACCGCAAGCTATTTTTCAAAAAAATATCACATAGGGACATAACCTAACCTACTGAGCGAAGATAAAAAGCTTCAAATAAAGAATATAACTAAAGTCCCAAACCATTTTGGGAAATAGCATCACAGCTTGACATAACCCGCCGGGAGAAGAAACGGTAGAGCCTTTTCGCATTGTCAACCATTCTAGAGCACTTGAAAGTCTTCGTTTTAAATAATCTATGTGATTGAAACCCACAATAAGCCCGAAAGTCTTCTTTTTCATTAATTATAAACCAACTACAAACACCATGCATGAACCATAGACTCTGTCACATGCTTTGCATTAAAAAACTCTATCTACTCTTCACAGGAATGAGCGGACCCTCGACAAGTTAATGTTCTAGTTGTTCGGTTGTTATGCATGACTTCTGAAAGCTTCCATTAGCATATTCTAAAAGTTTTTATTTTCATATTTTTTAGACAAGAAATTTTATTATAATTTAGTTGTCAAATTAGTAGTTAGAATGATTATGGTCAGTTGTTTTTTTGTATGCAAATTGACTCAGCACAATGATTTAAAAAAACCACATTACCCATAATAACTTAATCACTCATTGAAAATCCATAAAGAAAAAAACTTTCACTACTACTTTATAAATCTTAAACTATTAATCTATTTCCTTAAATAAAAAAAACAAACTCTTAACCAATCAAAATATAAATTTATTAATTATTAATATTGTATTAATTGAGTTACCGGCCCGTAACATCAAGCGCACGTTTCTGGGCAGTCCCCTCCAGAAAAGATACGGTCGCACCTGCCATTCTGGTAACTATACTCTCTCCCTACACGCTCTCTTACGCGTGAACGCGATTTCCACACGGTATTATCTGTTTAATATTCAGCTCTGGCTATATATACAACACCACATCCCAACCATCTCCTCAATCTAATCTGCTCAGCAATTTGAGTCTCTGCGTCTCCTTTCATTCCATCGTGATTCAACTCAATTCTCTTTTAATCATTGAAAGGGTGTACAATTCAGTTTCTGAATTTCGTCTCAGTGCATTGTAATTGAAATTTTGGAAAGGATGTCTGAGAATAAACACCAGCACCACCATCATTTCCACCACCATCAGAAGGAGGAGGAGAGCCAGAACGCCGCCCCAGAAGCGACGCCGTACGAGAAGGCGGTAAAAGAGGAGAAGCATCATAAACAAATGGAGCATTTAGGGGAACTGGGAGCAGTCGCTGCTGGAACGTTTGCACTGGTACTATTTATCTGTCTCTTATTCTGTAATTTTCTGTAAATCGATAAACTAGATCAACTGAAGAGATATATTTCCCAGGCTTATATCGTTTACCTATACAATTATAGGATTACTAATTAGGTCCTTCGGCATGCAGTACGAGAAACATAAAGCAAAGAAGGATCCAGAGAACGCGCACAGACACAAGATTGAGGAGGAGATTGCCGCAACAGCTGCAGTGGGGGCAGGGGGCTACGTCTTCCACGAGCATCACAAAAAGAAGGAATCCAAAAAGGAAGTGAAAGATCACCACTTCTAGCCACGTACCAACGCAATTTAAATAATATTCGTTCCTCCCCTGAAAGTAACCTGTCATGTTGTGCCTGATTTCAGTTTCCTTCGTTTGTTCCACCGTTCTGTGATCCTAATAAACCCTTTGATGTGAATAAGTATTAATACGATGGAGCTGCTGTTATAAATCTACGTATGGAGCTTCTGAATCCAAAAGCACCATTTAAAACGTACCCATTGTTGGGGTTAATGTGTAGATCGTGTCCGGTTCCGCTATGGTTGGGCTTTGTATAAATTGTGGGCTTTGGGTGTTAATAATTGTAGATTACGAAATCAATTTTAGTGTTCCAAAATTATTTGCCTTATATCGTATTCTGAACAATCCTCTTTAGTTAGCGGCCATTGTGTGAAACAGTGATGTAGCATCTTTCTGTCCATGCTGTTTTGACACACTTAATTAATCAAGCTAATCTTCCGGATTCTATTTACATATATATTTGCGGTCCATTGTATTGGGAAAAATCCCTTTAGAGAGTTTCCGTTGTGAAAAACAGTGATCTAACCTGTTTTGATTCAATTGTTTGATAAGCTAATCCTTTGCTGATAAAGCTTATGGGACAGTTAAATTGGCCATAGTGGCAGTATGAAGTATTATGTAAGCATATCCTCAATGCCGTAGTGAACTCATGAAGTATTATGTAAACATAATCTCAGTGGATCAATGCCGTAGTGAACTCATGAAGTATTATGTAAACATAATCTCAGTGGATCATATATATGATAATAAATTTATTTATCCATTAATAATAAAAAAAATATCAATTAATTTTCCGTATGTAGTTAGTAAAGGTTTTTAATGTTTTACTGATGTTTTGAACAAAGTTGCCCTGCATATGTCTTGATATAATTTACATATGTCAAATCATAATTCTCTATAATATCAACACAGGTTTATGTTAATTTTGCATTTGCTTAGCCAGATATAGTTTTTCACTATGTAAATATTTCAGGAGTGTAAAATATGAAGAAAAATTTGAATCATGGACATTTTATTCTTTTAAATGAACAGATAAAGATAAATTTAGTTATTGATAATTATTCATATTTATAATTATTTTAGATCAATTCTAACTTTGAAGATTTACCGATGTTTGGAACAACGTTGACCTGCATATGTATTGAGTTAATTTAGGTAGGTATGAAATCATAATTTTATATAATATTAGCATAGGTTTAGGTTTAGGTTTAGGTTAATTTTGCAATTTTTAAATAGGATATAATTTTTTAAGTTGTAAATTTTCTTTTAGTAAAAATTTGAAAAAAATTTACATTATAAAAAATTTGATTCCTTTAAACACAAAGTTAAGATAAATCTAATTCTTGCTAATATTATTTGTATTTATAAAAATTTTACCTCTCATTATTTTATATATTAAACAAGTATTTTTTCTTTAATTTTATCTATACAAAATTTTTAGTTGGCATGTACTACAAATTTCTTAATTTAATTTTTAAATGTGGTATCCCTAAAATTCCTTTAAACACAAAGTTAAGTTAAATCTAGTTCTTACTAATATTATTTATATTTATAAAAATTTAACATCTCTTTATTTTATATATTAAACAAGTATTTTTTTCTTTAATTTTATTGTATACATAATTTTTTGTTTGTAATTACAAATTTCTTAATTTAATTTTTAAATGTGGTATGCCTAATATTGATGATATATTTTGATAGATAGCTAACTTAAAAAAAAACTCATTGAAAATATGATTTTTTATATATTTATCAATTAAATTTAAATATATAATTCTAATATATAATAGTCATCTACTAATCATTAATATATGTGTTGGGAAATATTTTTATTAATTAAATTTATCAAATTCTTACATCTTTATTAATTTTATATGATATGTACTAAAGTTATTTTGTTTATAGGTTTGCTTATAAACATCCCAATTTGTAAAACCTTTTATAAAGATCTTTTTGAAAAGAGGTTTTGGAATTTTTATTTTTTAATAAAAGATTTATGTAGAGGCCTCATGATGAATAAATAAGGTATGTTTTTTTGGTCATACTGAGTCATAAATAAATAAATTAAACTTTAAATTTAATCTTAGCAGTTAATCATTTTTTCCTTTCTTATTTTAATTTAATCATTTCAAAAATAGTATATATGTTATTCATAACCATTATCAAGGAAAAAAAAGTAACGAAAATAAGATTTAAGAATATGATAAAAAAGGCTCATAGAAAGAATGTAGAATAAAAAAAATTAAAAAAGTGGATTAAAATGGGAAAGAACCGTTCATTTTTTTTTCATTCACTTGAATAATGATACAAAATAAGATTTTTCATAGAAGGCTGTATTCCAAGATACAACTTTGAGTGACAATTTTTTCCTATTGTTTTTAAGCTTTTCTTTTAGATATTTAAAAGTAGTTGCATAAAATATGGTTACAACAAAAAATGGTGAAAAAGAGATAATTATTTTCACCCTTCTTCAACTAAAAAAATAGCATCATGGACCGTAGGATTCCAAGAATTGGATATGAAGAGGTCATGCAAAAAAATTAGGTCATTTCTTCATGTACGATCTAATTTATGTATGTCGTGTGATAGTGCTCATATACAGATCCTTTGTGTTGCTCCTACATGTGCCATAGACCTTGTTCCATGTTTGGTCTCTTTGTGTAATGTAAAGGAGGTTTCCCCCTCGACGAGGCTTATTTTGAAGTCGTGGATTTATCTCTTCTTCTATTTTGTGAGATGGTTGCATAACATTTGGTATCGGAGCTTTGGATTCTAGGGTTTCGCTACTTCAAACAAGTCATTGTGGCAGTTTCCTTTAGCCTTTTTTCTATGATCAACGATACGAAGCCTACCACTCATGACTATAAAGACGAAGTGTTGTTGCTTGTAGCCCTCCACAACCTACAAGGTTGACACCAAAACACTTTTTTGGAGGACAGGAGCATGTTAGGTCCCTATACTACTAGTGTATCGCCTTATTATTATTAGTGCAACCCCATTATTGTGTTGTTGTGCCCATGTACTCCCCATGTTTTTATTATTGTACCCCATAAAAGCCCATAATTGTTATTTTTGTGCCCCTACAATATTATTGTTATGTAGACTCTGATTATATTGGGACCCCTTATACTTCTATATATAGAAAGGAGGTATTGTCATTTGTTTCATCCAAGAATCATTCAATTTCAGAGTATCTCATCAAGTGGAAGAACTTACCTACTGAAGATTCCACATGGAAGGATGAGAATTTTATACAGTAGTATCTAAAACTACTCAAGCATTGAGGACAATGCTTTTTTGGAGAGGAGCATGTTAGGTCCCTATACTACCACTGTAGCCTGTTATTGTTATTAGTGAAACCTCATTATTATTATTAGTGTGCCCATATAGTCCCCATATTGTTATTATTGTGTCCCATAGAAGCCCACTATTATTATTGTTGTGCCCTTACATTACTATTGTTATGTCGGTTTTGATTATATTGTGAACCCTTAGACTCCTATATATAGAAGGAGGTCTTGCCATTTGTATCATCCAAGGATTGTTCATTTGTGTAATGTGAAGAAGGTTTCCCCTTTGAAGAGGCTTATTTTGAAGACGTTGATCTATATCTTCTTCTATTTTGTGAGCTGGTTGCATAACATTCCATGTTTAGGCTACTTTAGAAAGCCTATAAGCCAACTAATTTCAACATATATTAATGTGCGAACATAGAAAGAAAGAGTATGACTCTTTAATACTCCATAATTCTTCCAAGATTGGAAATAGTATAAGGTTTATGCATGCTTGTTATTTTTTAAGCCAGTTTACTACGAGCATTGAATCAATGCAGAATTGGATTTGAGAGCGTCCTTTTTCCTTGGAAAAATTCATCATGTTTTTACATGTCATAATTTCATCTTGATTATTTTTACGTGGACCATATCCCATTTTGAAATTAAAAAAATGAGCGGTAGATAGAAATAGAGAAAAACTCCCTTGCTCCTGACACAGGGGTCACTAGAGGCACCGTTAAAAAAATCCCAAGGCTTTAAGAAGACCAGATTCTCATCAACAATAATTTTTGGAGGGATTGTGCTTTTTTCTTGGTTAAAATGAGTGAGTAATTCCATACCTTCAGAAAAAATATGCACGGGCTATGAGGGCTTGTCTAGGAAAATGACCCCATGTGATATCTCTCTTGAGAAAATAATATTACGCTTAACTTTTTCTTAATAAAATTTGCAGTTGCTAACTTTAGCATATAGCTAGTGGTTGCATAGGGTATATAGCACTATTTCCAAGTGATTCTTGTGCTATTTAAATGTCTTGGAATATACCAATATATCTTATATAAATATCAGTACAAACATATCGAAAAAATTACTAAACACTATGTTCATCAAACACATGAAAGTAGCAAGTGAATCTGTAAGTGCAAATGGTAACATTGTAAATTTGTAATGCCCATATCTTGTTCTGAAAGTTATCGTGGGTATTTCTTATTCCTTAATCCTTAGCTCGTCGTAATTGGATTTTAGGTATATTTAAAAAAAAATGTTTCTTCCTTGACTTGTCCAAACAAGTCATCAATCCTTGGAAGGGGATAGTTACTTTTAATGGTTAATTTATTAAATTGGTGGTAATCAATGCATAGTTTAAACATCCCATCCTTATTTTTAACAAAAAGAACTAAGGCACCAAATAATGACACTAAGCTAGATATACCTTTTATTAAGAAGTCCCTTTAGCTACATTTTTAACTCCACCATCTCCGACACACTCATATGATATGGAGCCTTCGATACTCAAGCTTCTCTCAATGCTTACTATATAGAGAAATCTATCTCCCATTTTGGTCGTAGCCCTGAAATATCATCTAGAAACACATTTGAGTAATCTTGAATAAATTCTAACTCATCTAGAGATATGTCTGCTTTATTTCTTCAATGATTTCCCACTTTGATGGGAAAAATTTGGGATCCTTTTCTTGCAACGCTCTTTCGCTGCAATGTTGATATTGGTCTCATAGAGATAGGCCTGGGTATGCCCTTTATAATTTGCACATATCCATTTATGTTATCTAGGTGATATTTTTATTTAAATAGTCAACCATTTCTCAATTTCCATGTAGCCAATCCATGCCTATCAATATATCATAGGACCCCAAAGGTAATATATTTAAATTTATCATAGTTTGATTCCCATTCAATGATAATCGACATGCCTTCACCCAATTTGACACTTTTCTTTTCGTTCCCATGGATAGCTGAATGAACCATGCATTAATTTACTTTTTAGACTTTAATTTACACTTTTCTACCACTTGGGGACTAACATAACTGATGCTAGTGCACATATATATCCATATAAAAATAAACTAGTTAAGAATAGTACCTTCGATTTCCACCATTATCGACTAATGTTATGCTTTACTGGCTTTCAACGTTGTGTTGATACTTGTTATATTTTTATCTATGTCATTAACTATAGAAGCTTATCTTAGATGTTTTAAGTTTTGCACACTTTGGTTGATGTAAGAAAAAATTCTGAATAAATGGGGTTCTTCGCAACCCCGACACCTTAGGCATTTTTTGTCATTTCCATTACCCCTTATTTTGGCTTTTTCTTCTTTATCTCTAAGGGGTTGATTCTCAGCTCTAGATGCTTGATTGCTAATTTTGTTCCAATTCTACCTCTAATTATTCTTTGAGACTATATAAATTGCCCTAATTTCCTACTCTTTTCTCCTTGTGTTATTCTATCTTTCTTCTTCTGAAATCAATATTTTTGGTTTTCATTTCTATTCTTGCCTATTGATAAAACATTCGATCTTTTATAATAGCCTCATCCATTGTCTTTGGATTGTCATAATTTATTCTCTCCTTAAAAGAGAGTGGTAGACAATTTAAAATGCATTATACTTTTCCCTTGTTGTCCTTACGGTGTGGGACATAACACAACAAATGAGTAAACTTAGTTACTAGTTCATCCATTTTCATTTGCGCCAGCTGAAGGTCTTGAAATTTGTTAGCTTTATCATCAAAATAGAGTTCAGTTAATTATTTCCCCTTGAACAAATTCTAGAATTCCTCCAATCAACCTTCTTATTTTCTAAATTGTGAACTATCCTCATTTACTCTGACCATAAAGTAGCTTTTCCTTGTAATTGATACATGAAAAACGTGAAAATAAACTATGTCAAAAAGTCATATACTTAAAAGTATCAATTAATATTAAAAAACAAACTTCAACTGCTTCTTTCATCTCTCCATCAAAATTTAGGTAGCTAATTTTTTAGAAATCTACATCAAGTTCCACTTGATCACCTTTCACTTTTTTTCTTGGATTGTGGAGGAGCTATGCTACTCTTCTTTAGTAAACTTCTCTTGTTTCTCTCAGCCTTTTCTTTAGTAGTTTTGCATTTAGATGTTTCACCCTGATTTTCCTCATCTCTAACTATATATATTTTCTTCGGGTTTGATTTATTAGTTAAGTTTTTAATTAGTTTTTCTTGTTTTTCAATGCCGATTTTAGTAATTGTTAATGCCCTAGACATAAATTTATCAATTTGTTTGTGGGTTCCTTATCATTTCCAACAACTCTTTGGTTGGTATGTGTTCTTGTTGTTGAAAGTGCACATAAAGCTCTTCTTCTCTAACATGTGTATTTTAGGGCTCTGTCATCTTGTTTGTCTTGCACAAGTCTGCTAATTCTCACACTCTCTCTTTGTGTATGCTCGAGTGTAAATACAAATATTGTTAGTCTACAGAACTATATTCAGCTCAAAGGCCATAATATTGTAACCTTAGCTCTAATACCATCTATGACATTTCTCTCTCTCAAGGAAATAATATTACCCTTAATCTAAAATTTACATAATGTATAATATTTTTAGTTTTTAGAAAAGACAATTACACTATATGCTCAAACATCTTTTGGGACCACTTTGTTTATCATTGATATTATTATTGATGTTTTAAATATGCATTGTAACATTATTTTCCTATCATGGATGTTCTTTCCCTCCAATATTACACTCCAAGGTCCATGCATTTTTGTTTAGTTGACTCTACCATTATATATATAGTATTTGCTTAGTTTTCCATTATGGTACATATTCAATTCATAATATTATGGTGATTGTATTCACGGTGACTAATTTTTTTTTGTTAGTTTAATGGTACGTAGATCTTAGGCTCTATATATATATGTATATTATCACAAATATAAACCCTATGGTTTTAATCCATTTTTTCTTGCATTGGTTATGTTACAAGTTCTATTTCTAATGCTCTTAGTCTGAGACTTTAGGTTTATTAATATGATCAATACCCTCCATTCGTGTGAACACGTTATGCTAACAGTATGAGTCTTCAACTATCACTTATCATATTTCTCTATGGTCTAGAGGATGTATTTGGTTAAACTGGTTTCTATTGAAGAGAAAAGACACCAGTGACCTAGCCACCTGCCACATCACTACATTCACACATGTTGGCATAATTTGGCATCGACCTAGTTACTTATGCGGAAATCACCTTAGCTATTACTCTTAACACTTGGGATTTGAGAAAAGACACCAGTGACCTAGCCACCTGCCACATCACTACATTCACACATGTTGGCATAATTTGGCATCGACCTAGTTACTTATGCGGAAATCACCTTAGCTATTACTCTTAACACTTGGGATTTAATGGTACCTGATGAACAATCGAGATATGTAAGGAGGAGGTTAGAATAGCCACCGTACCTAGTCTACATTAACACATATTGGCATAATTTGGCATCGACCTAGTTACTTATGTGGAAATAACCTTAGCTATTACTCTTAAGAGTTGAGATTTAATGGTACTTGATGAACAATCGAGATATATTGGGAGGAGGTTAGGGTCACCACACTACCTAGTCTTACTGACTAAACTTCATTGTTCATGTAGAGGAAATATCTCTACTAGGGGTGATTTTAGGGGCGAATGTTCGCCCTTTGGCGAAATTAAGGGGTTTTAAATTTTTAGTGGGCGATTATTTTGTATCATAGTACACTTTTACAAATCACCTCAAATAGCCCACCTTCTTTTAAGGGAGAGGGTAAAAAAGGTAAATTTAGCCCTTGAAATTAGGAGTTACAACCTTCCATTCGCCCATTTTCAAGAATAGGTTTTATTTAAGTGAATCCATTCGCCCATTTTCAAGAATAGGTTTTATTTAAGTGAATCCTATGGGACAAAGGCCCAAATACCATATTTATAAAAGAGGTATGGTAAATTAATAAAAATATAAATAAATGATAAGTATGGTAAATAAATAAATAAAAAATTCTATTTACTCCATAAGTCACCTTATATACATGCAATGGTGTAAACAAATAAAAATATAAGTAAAGTGGAGGTATGGTAAATAAATAAAACGTTTTTTTATACTTCCTCAAAAGGTATGGTAAATAAATAAAAATATAAATAAACTAGATGCATGGTAAATAAATAAAACCTCTTTTTATATTTAGTCCATAACCCTCGTTCTATTTATGAAGGCTCAAGAAAGAGGTTTTATTTAAGTGAATCCTATGGGCCAAATACCATATTTGTAAAAGAGGTATGGTAAATTAATAAAAATATAAATAAACGAGAGGTATGGTAAACAAATAAAACATTTTTTTATATTTACTCCATAAGTCACCTTATATTTACGAACACTCAAAAAATGTGTTATATTTAGGTGAAACCTATGGGCAAAATACTATGGGACAAATACCATGGACTAGATTGTTATTAATACCATGCAAAAAAACATTATTAACCCTAATATTAGTATTAATAAAAATAAAAATGGCACATGGTATTCACCCATGGTATTCACCAAAATGGCACATGGTATTGACCCATGGTATTCACCTGAAATGTAGCCTATTTAAATGGGGGAATTAAACCATGGTATTCACCAAAATGGCGCATGGTATTGACCCATGGTATTCACCTGGAATGTAGCCTATTTAAATGGGGGAATTAAACCAGCATAGATCCATCTTTACTCTCGATCTACTAACCCCCGAAAGGTATCAAATATCGGTAATTTTGATTTCAAAAGATATTTTAAAGAAATGCAATGATTTCATTTGTGTATTCAATAAACACAAGATTTTATAATTGAGTAAAATATTCCCCATGACTGGTGAGAGATTCGCCAAAAAATTATATATACATATCATATTATTGATAAAACCGCCTTCCATTTTTCCTATATACCATGGAGATTCGCCCATTTATTATACATGTAAATTTAGGGGGGCTTCTTAAAATTTTCCCTAATCTCTACGTTATTTTTTTTTACTTCTTCTAAACCCTAAGGGTTTTCTTCTAAAGTTTGAGGGACAATAATTTCACCCCGGAAGGATTCCTTTTATTAGCTATGCTAACTTCTCTTGCATCACTAACGCAGTCTTGTCGGTTCTTTTATTGTAATTTTCCTGACTAAAGTCCTTATATTTCCTTCTTACAAAGTCATTACGTTCCATCTTATTAAAATTTTCACCTATAAAATTGAATAAATTATAACCTTAGGGCAATTAGTATTTGGCAGGAGGGCCGAGTTTGAATGTGAATGGGGTTTCTATCGAGCATTTTCAGGTGTTGAGAGGACCAAATATTCGAGGTAATTAACCCCTTGGATACCCAGCCCTGTCTTTGGAAATTTGTTTTATAAACTTTATTATTTGGGCTTTTAACTAGAGCTTTCTAATCGTAAGAAGATTATTATTCCATTGTGTCCTTTGTTTCTTCGCCAGAAATGGCATCGATTCCTCTACGTCAGGTACAGGTACATGAAAAGATCCTAACCTACGGGGTTCATATTCTTTAACAAGGGTTTCTTTAGTTTTGAATCTTTATTATTCTCTTTCCATAATGTAGCTATGCTTGAAGTTGGTCAATTTTTCTCGCACATGGTTGTTTGGCATGGATTCAGGTTCTTACATATTATTTTTGGTTGAATGCTAGTTTTTTATTTTGGCTTTACATCGGCTTTCACTGAATCTCTTATTGGTTATTTAAATGTTCCCCAATATATAGGGTCGGTCGTTGTGTGGCCGCGGTGTAACAGAATTTGTGAGGCCATAAGCCTCTCGTTCTATGCTATGAAAAGACGACCTGAACTTAGCTATGAATTTATTTCTTATATCACTTAATATATTATAATTAAGTACCCATGAGGGTTGATGGATCTAGGGACAACTACTTCCTCTGCTAATTTACAGAAGTCTTGTACATAATTTCTTCTGTGAGTGTGTCTCTATATACATGCATGGGTTCGACCCTACACCTTTCTTTTTTGAAAGAATACATATATATATTTTCTTTTTAAGAAGACAATGTCTTATCCCGTTTAAACTAAATAGAGATGGAAATCAAATCAAGAATGTAAGTCACAAACCATTTTGGAAAATAGCATCACATCTTGCATAACCCGCGGAGAGAAGAAACGGTGGAGCCTTTTCGCATTGTCAACCATTCTAGAGCACTTGAAAGTCTTTGTTTAAAATAATCTATGTGATTGAAACCCACAATGAACCCGAAAGTCTTCTTTTTCATTAATTATAAACCAATTACAAACACCATGCATGAACCATAGACTCTGTCCCATGCTTTGCATTAAAAAAGCTTTATCTACTCTTCACAGGAATGAGCGGACCCTGAACCAGTTAATATTCTAGTTGTTCGGTGGTTATGCATGACTTTCCATTTGCATATTCTAAATGTCTCTATTGTGAAACTCATATTTTCTATAGCTATAAATTCTATTATAATTCAGTTGTTAAATTAGTTGTTAAATTAGCAGTTAATAGTTAAGATAATTATTACTAACTGTTCTCTGTACTCTGTATATGCAAGTTGACTCATAACTCATTCAAAAAAACCACAATACCTGTAATAACTCATTAATAATCCATAAAAACTCATTAATAATCCATAAAGAAAAGAACTTTCACTCCTACTCTATAAATCTTAAACTAATAAACTATTTCATTAAATCCCAAAAAAAAACAAACTCTTAACCCATCAAAAAAATTAGGCCACCCTATAAATTTATTAATTATTAATATTCTATTGTTTGAGTTACCGGCACGTTCCATCAAACGCACGTTCCTAGGCAGTCCCCTCTGGATAAGATACGGTCGAACCTGCCATTCTGGTAACTACACTCTCTCTACACGCTCTCTTTCGCGTGAACGCGGTTTCCACACGGTATTCTGTTTAATATTCAGGCTCTGGCTATATATACAACACCACATCCCTACCATCTCCTCAATCTAATCTGCTCAGCAATTTGAGTCTCTGCGTCTCCTTTCATTCCATTGTGATTCAAGTCAATTCTCTTTTGATCATTAAAACGGTGTACAAATCAGTTTCTGAATTTCGTCTCTGTCCATTGTAATTGATATTTTGGAAAGGATGTCTGAGAATAAACACCAGCACCACCATCATTTCCACCGCCATCAGAAGGAGGAGAGCCAGAACGCGGCCCCAGAAGCGACGCCGTACGAGAAGGCGGTAAGGGAGGAGAAGCATCATAAACAGATGGAGCATTTAGGGGAACTGGGAGCAGTTGCCGCTGGAACTTTTGCACTGGTACTATTTATCTGTCCCTTATTCTGTAATTTTCAGTAAATCGATAAACTAGATCAACTGAAAAGATATATTTCCCAGGCTTATATCGTTTACCTATACAATTATAGGATTACTAATTAGGTCCTTCGGCATGCAGTACGAGAAACATAAAGCAACGAAGGATCCAGGGAACGCGCACAGACACAAGATTGAGGAGGAGATCGCAGCAATGGCTGCAGTGGGAGCAGGGGGCTACGTCTTCCACGAGCATCACAAAAAGAAGGAAGCCAAAAAGGAAGTGAAAGATCACCACTTCTAGCCAGGTACCAAAGAAATTTAAATAATATTCGTTCCTCCCCTGAAAGTAACTAATGATGTTGGGCCTGATTTCAGCTTTCTTCGTTTGTTCGACCGTTCTGTGATCCTAATAAGCACTTTAATGTGACTAGGTATTAATACGATGGAACTGCTGTTACTAATCTATGTATGGATCTTCTGATTCCAAGAACACTATTTAAAATATACCCATTGTTGGGGTAATGTGTAGATCGTGTCTGGTTCTGCTATGGTTGGGGTTTGTATAAATTGTGGGCTTTGTGTGTTAATAATTGTAGATTAAGAAATCAATTTTAGTGTTCCGCAATTATTTGCCATATATTGTAATGCAACGATCCCAATTATTTGCCTTATATTGTATTGCAACAATCCTTTTAGTTAAAGGATATTGTGTGAACTAAAAAGATAGTGTGTGAACTACAATATAGGTGGGATTTTTTGTAAATTGATTTCAAACACTAAAATTTTAGAGGTTGGAATTGGTGATGGATTTGTTTTTTAATTGCATCTTCTTTAGTGATGTAACTTGCTTTTTTATTGCTTGTATTTTTTTACACTAAAGGCATATGAGTGACGCTTCTAGAGATTTGAACACTCCTGGGATTTTTAAACTCCAGAGGGAGAAGTTGGTGATGGAACTTGCTTTTTTATTGCTTGCATCTTCCTACACTACTGCGTATGGGTGACACCTCCAAAAATTTCAACAAGAGTACAATTCTTCGCAAATAGATTCCAAACACTAAAACTCCAATAATCTAACATCTATAATATTTTGACACATTTAGTTAATTAAGATAATCTTCTAAATTCTATATATATATAACGTCCATTATATTGGGGAAAATCCCTTTAGCTAGCTGCCGTTGTGGAAAACAGTGATCTAACCTGTTTTGATTCAATTGATTAATTAAGGTAATCCTTTGATGGTAAAACTTATGGGACAGCTAAGTTGGCCATAGTGGCAGTATGAAGTATTATGTAAACATATCCTCAATGCCGTAGTGGCCGTACGAAGTATTATGTAAACACATGCTCAGTTGATCATATATATGATAATAAATTAATTTATTAATTAATAATTGTTTTGAACAAAGTTGACTGGCATATAATTCTATATAATGTCAACATAGATTAATGTTAATTTTGCATTTGCCCAGCAAGATATAATTTCTCACGATGTAAATATTTTAGGAGTGCAAGATATAATTTCTTAGGAGTGTAAAATATGAAGAAAAATTTGTATTAGGAAAGATTTTATACTTTTAAATGAAGAAAAAATCATTTAAAAATTTGTATTAAAAATTTGTATTAGGAAAGATTTTATACTTTTAAATGAAGAAAAAATAAAAAATTTAGTTATTGATAATATTATTCATATTTATAAAAACTTTAGATTTTTTTAACTTTAAAGATTTACGGATGTTTTGAACAAAGTTAATGTGCATATGTATTGAGTTAATATACATATGTATGAAATCATAATTTTATATAATATTAATATATGTTTAGGTTTATGTTAATTTTGCATTTTGTAAGTAGGATATAATTTTTTAAGATGTAAATTTTTTTAGTATAAAATTTGAAAACAAGTTTTTACTATAAAAGATTTGATTCTTTTAGACAAAAAATTAAAGATTTGATTTTTTTAAACAAAAAATTAAGATAAATCTAGTTCCTGTTAATATTATTTATATTTATAAAAATTTAACATCTTTCTATTTTGTATATTAAACCAATATTTATGTACTTATCAATTAAATGTAAATATAGAATTCTAAAATATAATAGTCATCTACCATCATTAAAAAATATTTTTATTTTTAATTATTTTTATTAATTAAATTTATCAAATTCTTATATCTTTATTAATTTTATGTGATGTGTACTAAAGTTATTTTGTTTTTAGGTTTGCTTATAGCCATTACAATTTGTAAAAAAAATTATAGCCATCTTTTGGAAAAGAGGTTTTCTAAATTTTTATTTTTTAATAAAAGATTTATGTAGATGCTTCATTATGAATAAATAAAGTATTTTTTTTTGTCATACTCATTCATAAATGGATAGATTAAACTCTAAATTTAATCTTAGTAGTTAATCAATTTTTCTTTTCTTATCTTAATTTAATTATTTCAACAATAATATATATGTTTTTCATAACCATTATTAAAGAAAGAAGAGTAAAGAAAATAAGATTTAAAAGTAGGATAAGAAAGGGTTAGAGAAAGAATGTAGAATTAAAAAAAAAAATTAAAAATGTGGGATTAAAATGGGAAAGAACCATTGTTTCTTTTTTCGTTCAATTGAAAAATGATACAAAATAAGATTTTTCATATAAGGGTGTATTCGAAGATACAATTTTTAGTGTCAAGTTTTTGTGTATTGTCTTTAAGCTTTGCCTTTAGATATTCAGAAGTAGTGGTATAGAATATGCTTACAACAAAAATTGGTGAAAAAGAGATAATTATTCACCCTTATTCGACCAAAAAATTAGCAACATGGACTGTAGGATTCCAAGAATTGGATATGAAGAGGTTGTGCAAAAAAAATAGGTCATTTCTTCATGTACAATCTAATGTATGTCTGTCTTGTGATAGTGCTCATATACAGATCCTTTGCATCACTCCTACATGTGTCATAGACCTTGTTCCATGTTAGATCTCTTTGTGTAATGTAAAGGAGGTTTCCCCCTTGAAGAGGCTTATTTTCGAGTCGTTTATCATCCCTTCTTCTATTTTTTGAGTTAGTTCCATAATATTTGGTATCAGGGCTTTGGATTCTAGGGTTTCACTGCTTCAAACAAGTCATCATTGCAATTTCTCTATAGATTTTTTTCTAGGATCAACGATAGGAATCCTACCACTCATGAATATAAAGATGGAAGTGTCGCTGCTCTTAGCCCTCCAAAACCTACAAGGTTGACATCACAACACTTTTTTGGAGGAGAGGGGCATTTTAGGTCCATATACTACTAGTGTATCGCCTTATTTTTATTAGTGAAACCCCCTTATTGTATTGTTCTACCCATTTAGTCCAGATGTTGTTATTATTGTGCCCCATAAAAACCCATTATTGTTATTTTTGTACACCTACAATATTATTGTTATGTAGGCTCTGACTATATTGGAATCCTTAGACTTCTATATATAGAAAAGAGGCCTTTTCATTGGTATCATCTAAGAATCATTCAATTTAGAGTATCTCATCAAGTGGAAGAACTTACGCACTGAAGATTCCACATGGGAGGATGATAATCTTATATAACAGCATCCAAAATTACTCAAGAGTTGAGGACAACACTTTTTCGGAGGAGAGGGGCATGTTAGGTTCCTATACTACAAGTGTAGCCCCTTATTGGTATTAGTGAAACCCCCTTATTGTTATTATTGTGCCCATGTAGTCCCCACATTGTTATTGTTGTGCCCATGTAGTGCCCATATTGTTATTATTGTGCCCCACAGAATGTCACTATTATTATTGTTGTGCCCTTAAATTACTATTGTTATCTTGGATCTGATTATATTGTGACCGCTTAGACACCTATATATAGAAAGGAGGTCTTGTCATTTGTATCATCCAATAATTGTTAATTTGTGTAATGTAAAGGAGGTTTCCCCTTCGAGGAGGGTTATTTTAAAGTCTTTGATCTATTTCTTCTTCTATTTTGTGAGATGGTTGCATAACATTCCACGTTTAGGCCTACTTTAGAAAGCCTATCAGCCAACCAATTTCAACACCTATTAATGTGTAAACATACAAAGGATTAAGATGTCTCTAATCCTCCATAATTCTTCCAAGATGGGAACTAGTAGAAGGTTTATGTATGCTTGTTACTTTTTAAGCCAGTTTACTACGAGCATTAAGTCGCTGCAAAATTGAATTTGAGGGCATCCTTTTTCCTTGGAAAAACTCATCATGTTTTTACATGTCATAAGTTCATCTTGACTATTTTTACATGGAGCATATCCCATTTTGAAACTAAAAAAATGAGAGGTAGACAAAAATAGAGAAAAATCTACCCCATTCTTGAGACATGGGTCGCCAGAGACACCGTTAAAAAAAAACCCAAGGCTTTAAGAAGTATAGATTCTCATTGACAATAATTGTTGGATGGATTGTGCCCTTTTCTTGGTGAAAATGAGTGAGTAATTCCATAACTTCAGCAACAATATGCTGGGGCTACGACAGCTTCTCTAGGAAAATGACCCTATGTGATATCTCCCTTGAGGAAATAATATTGCCTTAAGCTTGTCTTAATAAAATTTGCACTTGGTAACTCTAGCTTATATCTAGTGGTTGCATAGGGTCTATAGCACTATTTCCAAGTGATTCTTTTGTTATTCCAATGTCTTGGAATATACCAATATATATTCTATTAAGATCAGTACAAATATATCGAAAAACTTACTAAACACGATGTTCATCAAACACAAGAAAGTATCAAGTGCATTTGTATGTCCTAATGGTAGCATTATAAATTTGTAATGCCTGTATCTTGTTCTGAAAGTTGTCTTGGGTATGTATTCTTCTTTAATCCTCAGTTGGTCATAATTGGATTTTAGTTCTATTGTTTAAACCAATGTTGCTCCCTTGAATTGTCCAAACAAGTCATCAATCCTTGGAAGGGGATAGTTAATTTTAATCATTAATTTATTAAATTGGTGGTAATCAATGCATAATTTAAGCATCCCATCCTTATTTTTAACAAAGAGAATTGAGGCACCCAATAGTGACACTAGGCTAGATATACCCTTTATTAAGCAATTTCTTTAGCTACATTTTTAACACCACCAACTCCGAGACACTCATCTAATAAGGAGCCTTCAATACTCGAGCTTCTCTCAATACTTACTATATAGCGAAATATATCTCCCTTTTTGGATGTAGACCTGAAATATCATTTAGAAACACATCTGAGTAATCTTGAATAAATTCTAAATCATCTACAGATATGTCCTCTTTATTTCTTAACTAATCTTCCACTCAGATGGGAAAAAATTGGCATCCTTTTCTTGCAACCCTCTTTAGCTCCAATGTTGATATTGGTCATATAGAGATAGGCATGGTTATCCCCTTTATAGTTTGCACCTCTCCATTTATGTTATCGAGGTGGTAGTTTTATTTAAATAGTCAACAATTGTTCAATTTCCATCTAGCCAATCCATCCATATCAACATATGATAGGACCACAAAGGTAATATATTTAAATTTATGGTAGTTTGATTTCCATTCAATGACAATCAACTTTCCTTAACCAAATTTGACACTTTTATTTTTTTTTCCCATGGATAGTTGAATGAATCATGAATTATTGTACTTTTTAGACTTTAATTTACTCTTTTCTACCACTTGGGGACTAAAATAATTGAGGTTAGTGCACATATATATCATTATGAAAATAGACTAGTTAAGAATAGTACCTTCTATTTCCACCATTAAGGACTAATTTTATGTTTGACTTCCTTCCAAAGTTGTATTGATACTTGTTATATTTTTATCTATGTCATTAACTATAGAAGCTTCTTTTAGATGTTGTAGGCTTTTCACAATTCAGTTGATGTAAGAAAAATTTCTCAATAAATGGGGTTCTTTGCAACCCCAACATCTTATGCATTATTTGTCATTTCCATTACCCCATATTTTGGCTTTTTCTTCCTTGGCTCTAACTTGGGGTTGATTCTAGCAACTAGTTGCTTGGTTGCTAATTTTGTTCCAATTCTACCTCTAATTACTCTTTTCAGGGTATTAAAATAGCCCTAATTTCCCATTCTTTTCTCCTTGATTTATTCTATCTTTTTTCTTCTGAGACTAATATTTTTGGTTTTCGTTTATCTTCTTGCCTATAGATAAAAAATTCGATCTTTTATAATAGCCTCCTCCATTGTCTTTGAATTATCATATTTTATTCTCTCCTTAAAAGAGAGTGGTAGACAATTTAAAATGCATTGTACTTTTTCCTTGTCATCCTTAGGGTGTGGGACATAACACAAAAATGAGTAAACTTAGCTACTATTTCATCCATTTTCATTTTCCCCAGCTTAAGATCTTGAAATTTGTTAGCGTTATCATCAAAATAGAGTTCAGTTAATTATTTCACCCTGAACAAACTATAGAATTCCTCCCAATCAAACTTCTTATTTTCTAAATTGTGAACAGTCATCATTTCCTCCGACTATAAAGTATCTTTTCCTTGTAATTGATATATGACCAACCTAAACTTCAAATTTTTCAAAAAATCATATACCTAAAAGTATCGATTCATATTAAGCAACCAAGCTTCAACTGCTTCTTTCATCTCTCCATCAAAATTTGGGAATCGAATTTTTCAAAAATATCCATGAAGTTCCACTTTATCCCCTTGCCCTTTTTTTCTTGCATTTTGGAGGAGATATGCTCCTCTTCTTTACTAAACTTCTCCTCTTTTCTCTCAGCCCTTTCTTTAGTAGTTTTTCATTTAGATGTTTCACCCTTATTTTCCTCATCTCTAACTATATCTTTTCTAGGGGTTTGATCTATTAGTTAAATTTTTAATTAGTTGTTCTTGTTGTTCAACAATCACTTTAGTAATTGTTCATGCCCTACACATAAATTTATGAATTTTTTTGTGGTTTCCTCATCACTTCCAACAACTCTCTGGTCGGTATTTGTTCTATTTGTCCCAAGTGCACATAAAGCTATTCTTCTCGGAGATGTGTATTTTGGGGCTCTGTCATCTTGTTTTTCCTACACATGTCCTCTACTATTCTCTCTCTCTTTGTGTGTGCGCATGTGTAAATACAGACATTGTTAGTCTACATCACTATATTCATCTCAAAGGCCATAACATTGTAACCTTAGATCTAATACCATCTGTGACATTTCTCTCTCTCTCAAGTAAATAATATTACCCTTAATCTAGAATTTACATAATGTATAATATTTTTAGTTTTTAGAAAAGACAATTACTCTATATGCTCAAACATCTTTTGTGACCACTTGTTTAACATTTCTATTATTACTAATGTTTTAAATATGCATTGTAACCTTATTTTCTTATCATGGGTATTCATTCCCTCCAAGATTACACTCCAAGGTCTATGCATTTTCCTTTAGATGACTCTACCATTATATATATATATATATATAATTTTACATATTCCATTCATAATATTATGGTGATTGTATTCATGGTGACTCAATTTTTGTTAACTTTAACCATACATAATTCTTACGTATGTGTATATATATATATAAACCCTATGGTTTTAATCCATTTTTTCTTCCATTAGTTATGTTACAAAGTCTGTACTATTTTTAATGCTCTTAGTACCAAGACTTTATGTTATTAATATGATCAATACCCTCCCCGCTCCCCTCCTGTGAACACATTATACTCATAGTATGAGTCTTCAACTATCAATTATCATGTTTCTCTATGGTCCACTGGATGTATTTGGTTACACTCTTTTGTATCGAAAAGAAAAGGCACCAGTGACCTAGCAACCTGCCACATCACTACATTCACATATATTGGCATAATTTGGCATTGACCTACTTATGTGGAAATCACCTTAGCTGTTATTCTTAACACTTGATTTAATCGTACCTGATGAATAATCAAGGTATGTAGGGAAGAGGTTAGAGTAACCACCCTACCTAGCCTCGCTAACGAAACTTCATTGTTCATAAAACATCTAGAGGAAATATCTCTACGTGATTTTTTTTACTTCTTGTAAACCCTAAGGGTTTTTTTCTCAAATTTGAGGGAGAATGATTTCACCCCTGGCAAAGATGCTATGGTAACTTCTCTTGCATCACCGACGCAGTCTAGTCGGTTCTTTTATTGTAATTTTTCTGACTAAAGTCCTGGTATTTCCTTCCATTCATTTACAAAGTCATTACGTTCCATCTTATTGAATTTTTCACATATATAACGAGATAAATTATAACCTTAGGCCAATTATTATTTGGAAGGAGAACCGAGTTTGAATGCCAATGGGTTTTAAACAAGGCACCATGTTGTGATACGGAGTTAGGGTTTCTATCGAGCATCTTCAATTGCATCTTCAATTGTTGAGAGGACCAAATATTCGAGGTAACTAACCCCTTGGATACCCTACCCTGTCTTTGGAAATTTGTATTATAAACCTTATTATTTGGGCTTTTAACTAGAGCTTTCTAATTGTAAGAAGATTATTATTCTAATGTGTGCTTTTTTCCTTCGGCAGAAATGGCGTCGATTCCTCTACGTCAGGTACAGTTACATGCAAATTAACAAGGGTTTCTTTAGTTTTGAATCTTTATTATTCTCTTTTCCATAATGTAGTTATGCTTGGCGTCGGTTAATTTTGCTCGCACATGGTTGTTTGGCATGGCTTCAGTACTTAGATATTATTTTTGGTTGATTGCTAGTTTTTTATTTTGGCCGTACATCGGCTATGAGCACCACTGAATCTCTTATTGGTTATTTAAATTTTCCCCAATATTTAGGGTCGGTCCTTGTGTGGCCGCGGTGTAACAGAATTTGTGAGGTTATAAGCCTCTCGTTCTATGCTATAAAAATACTACCTGAACTTAGCTATGAATTTATTTCTTATATCACTTAATATATTAAGTTCCCATGGGGTTAATGGATCTAGGAACAAGTACTTTGTCTGCTAATTTATGGAAGTCTGGTACATAATTTCTTTTGTGAGACTGTCTCTGTTTATCTTTTCTCATACTGTTTGGACGGGTTCGACCCTACCCCATTTTTTAATATATATATATATATATATACAATGTCTTATCCCTTTTAATCAAAATAGAATGGAAATCAAAGCATCTTTTCAGATATTAGTGTCTCATTTGATAGTATTTATTATTTTATGTCGTAGATGATACTTAAATTTTTTTTTTATTGTAATAAATACAAGATTGTATGCAAGCCATCGTGTCTCGAAGGTCATGATTATTTCTCTGTTGTAAATTTTCACTAATGTTTTTATGTGTCTCGATGCTATGATTATCTTTATATTAATCTTTTATAAATACATATATTTAAATTATAGAGTTGTATGTAATCTAGTACATAGATTCAAAGGGTTTCTGTAGCTTGGAATTTTTGGCATTTCTCTGTGTTAACTCTGTGTGCTAGACAAGGAAAATTTTAAGGATGGAAGTTTATCTTAAAGTTTAGAAACCTTTGCGAATTTTGGTAGTCCCTAATATGCAAATTGTAAAATGTTCGACAATATTTTTTAAAAAATATGTATATTTCTAATGATTTTATATCAAACTACATAAAATTTTGGTTATTTTTATGGTAAAATAATTTTATAGTCTAAAATGTGTGGAATCATTCTTAGAAAAAATGGAAATTAACGAATCTTCTTTTTGGAAAAAACATGGAAAATTAGCCCACCTGCTAATATTAGCCCCTAAAATTTTCCTTGGTGCTAGGAATGAGGGTATTAAACTTGGAGGACAAGGTGACTATACTCGTCTTTGACCGTCTAGCATGTACAACTTCCATATTTTCTTTCTCAACTAGTACTATATATTTACATATCTATACATGTAATTACACATTCAATAGAGTATTCTCCCTGGTTTTCCTATGCATTTGAATAATTATCCAGATTTTTAATCCTTTTCCAGGGTTGGCGTATTCCCTACCCTATACCACAACCTCCATACCCAACCAATGTGCAACTGTCTTTTGAAAAACAACGTTAAACTACACAAAAATATTTATTAGAAAAATACTACTGGTTTACACAATAATTTTCACTTGTACACATACACCTAGAGTTTTTCTCCATTTTCTAACATGAACAATTATGCTTATTTGAACCCTCTAGGAATAGGCTAAAGGCCACCACATTCGACCAAACCTTGAACTATTTTTTGTTAACGGCCTCCCCACTCCCCCTGAGCTTTCATCTAACTATTAGGAATTTTTTTAATAGAAGATTAGTATTATTTTGCACCTTGGCATCCTACTAATTTTTCTAGGTTCTACTGGCCTTACTCTCACACTGTTATCTTGCATAAGAACTGTCTTTATCTCCCACAGTTCTTACAAACATAGTCCATTACATGGCATTTCTATCTAGTGATAATATAAATTTTGTAGTCTATTTTCTTTCAATACTCTTCTATTTTTCCTTGCATATTACAATGGGATTTCAGAAAACAATTGACAAACAAGAAGATTTTTCCTTTTAATTTGGTTTCTGCCTCTCTAAGCATAACATTTTTTCCCTAATAGTTAGAGGTTAATCTCTCATGTTGGGATTTAATAGTTTCCTAAGAGGATTAGCACACAATAGAAAAAATTATAATTTTATTTTTGCAAAATAATATTTTCATCAACATATTCTATCACATGCCTTTCGTTTTCTCCAACCATATAATGAAATAAACCAAGTCATATGGTAGACTTCTCAGAGTATTACACTGTATTTATTCCTAGCTAGACCCCCAAAAAATTACCAAAGAGATGGCCTTAGGGAACAGGTAGATGGATATGACCTCTCCAAGCTTCCTCCAAGTTGTCCCCATCCCATAGAAATTTTACGCTCCATGTTGACACAAAAACTTCCCATACATGCTTGATGAGAGTGCATTGCATAAACACCTGCACCGAAATTTCATCTCTACTATTACAAAGAGAACGCCAATTTGACTGTATGGAAAATATCCCTTTAATGACATCCCAAGTGGGGACCTTCTTTTCCTTCAGGAACAACATAAATATTTTAGCGTTTGTCGGGCACTTGGCTTTCAATACCACCCTCCACCACCATTCTTTCTCTACGGATGCCATGTTTCAATCTATGAATATATAGCCAACCTTTAGGGAATAACACCTAAAAGGATAAAAACACTAGACAATTTCATCCTCTCTACCAATGATCCTTATGCGGCTAGTGATCAAGGTACTCAAATATCCACCAAATATCCATTGCATGCAACATGGAAAATTGCCTTTAAATCTAGCTCCTTAGGAAATCTCCATCGTTTCCTGTAGATGGTGGAAAGATTTGGTCTAGGGCCATTGCTAATTTTTCATTCCGTAGAATTCCCTATAAGATAAAATGAATTTAGAGCCACCTTCCAGATAATTGATATGTTATCTCATGACTTGTCCACCCTCCTAATCCATTCTTCTAAGGGACTCATGTATATGTATCTCTGTGTAACAATGGATGTGACTTCATATGAGGTAGTAGACTTTATGTTATTTATAACCATCCACATGGCTCTACCATAAATATAAAGGATTTCAACTATCTTCTCTACTTATTTTAAAGAGCCATTGCAAAAAAGATAATATTGTCAAGAAATAAGTGATGAGTCAACTCCATAGCCCTAGCAATATAAGTTCCCTATAATTCCCCCCTTCTTTTAGCTTCATCCAAAAGATGACTCAAACCATCTTCTATAAGAGGAAACAACACGGGAATAAAGGACATCCCCATCTAAGCCCTCTTTGGGCATGGAAGAAGGGGGATGTTAACCATTAATTAACAATATAAAGGAAGTTGGCTTAAGGAAACTCATCACCCATGAGATAAAATTACATCTGAAGCCTACATGGTTTAAAAAAGTTTGATATAAACCTAGTTAACCTTATCATAATATTTGGAGAGATCGGTCTTGAGTACTTCACTTTAAATATTCTCAATAATTTTGTTGGGAAGGCCTTCTTAAGACACACAAATTGCTTCATGAACTCACCTTCCTTCCTACAAGGGAAATTATTCTTAGGAATTGATTTTGAGAGGATGGGTTTCAATTTGTTGGATTTCACTTTTCCATTAATTTTGTATATTTTATTGCAAAATGGGATGGGACAAAAATATTTGTAATATTTTTGACATTTAATGTAATGAATTAGTGGAATAAAGGTTGAGTTAAAGGATGGAAGAATTCTCTAATCCCCCTTGGATTCTTCGAAAATTGGTAGATGATCATTCCTAATTATATCATAAAGTACCAAAAGGAAACTAACCACCTAGAAATCCCACGCAAAACTTCTGTCCTTTAGAGAAATATGTAGAATATATTTATGCTCATCCTCGATCACTTCTTTCATCATGAATCTTCTCTCCTAATATTTGACAAACCTAGTGAAAATCATAGTTGTTATAATAACTTCTACTATTGAACACCCCTCTCAGGCACAAAAGAGATTCAAGAAATAGGAATTTGCAAGAATAGTAAGCCATTCAACGATTGATGTTGTCTGCCTTCAGAATCCTTCCCCCTCAGTTGTTTCACATATTTTCCTTCCTTTAGTGTAGGCTTCAAAAATGAAATTGTTCTCATCACCACATTCTAGGGAGATGGCCCAAATTTTAACCTTCATTCAACCTCTCTCTCTTCTAGAATCGCCTCTTCCTTTTTTCCAACTTGAACAACTCATCTTTGACTTTGATTATTTCATAGCCTCCCACTTCCTGATTAGGTAAAGCCTACAATTGGATCTTAATTCCTCATAACTCTTGATAAATTTTCTATTTACTTTTATTTGCCCATTCCATCGATGTACATTTTATGAGTTCCATATTGGGTTCAAATTCTGAAACAACCAAAGGGCCTTCGTGGGGGTGTAAGAATTTCTAGTGGATAATGGCAAGGTTGATGAATTCTTCATCTTTGATCTTGGTGGACTTCATTTTGAGGGGGAATCTAGTTCTTAAAAGGTTCTTTTTAACTCAAGAAAGATTGCAGAGTGGTGTGGAAAACCTCCCATCTCGACCCACAATTTGATAAGATTGGACTTATCTTTCAGAGTTTCTGAGATTAAGTATTGGTCTATTATCTTGGTGACTTTGTCTTCCCTTGTTCACTGATTTCTCTGGGATGGGAAAATTATAACATGATCAACATAAACAAGCATACTATGATATATTATTTTCAAGAATTATTCATAAAGTGGATATGGCCTTGCCCTAGGGCCCCATTATTCAGCTTCACTCAAGGAGAAATTCAAGTCCCCTCCTCAAATAAGGAAATTAGAATTAATGAGGTAATTTTGAAATAATCTATTCTAGAACTCCTTTTGATTGAATATGGGCCCATAAATGCTTATGATGGTAATATTTTATTCGATTTCCTTAGGTAAGACTTCCATACTTAGGCCCTTCTTGACACTACAAAAATTGTAGGCCCATAGATCCATCTCTTTCGAACCCATTTCAAGCCCTAGTCTACACACTATAAATTGTAGACACATAGATACCGCTCTTTCAATCCGATTGAAATGCCTACTCTACACACCAAAACATTTAGGCCCATATATCCCTCTTTTTATAGATAATTCCAATATCTCATCATCTTCCTCTCATGACTAGCAATATGAACTTCCATCCCCTAAGAAGAGATTTCCATCCCACCCATTTCACTCAGGTACATCATAAACTAAACTCACGAATGTGTTTATCCATAGGGTGATCAAAAGTGGAAACAATGGAAATACAAGTAAACAAGTGAGGGCTATGGACACATGCTAGCAGTGGGGCCATGCTTGTATGGCATAAAAGACAACTTCGTTAGGGTATTGTTCAAGCTAACTTGCAACGAAGAAATGTCAGATACCATTCATATCGATGGATATATTCTTTCTCAAAAAAAAATCATCTGTACCCTCCTCTAATCTTCATATGAGGTAATGTTAAAAATTGCATTTTTCCCAAAATTTGGATTCATGATTTTACACTCAGTATGCTTTGAGTACTTATATTTTTGAGCTTATATTTCTTTAATTAATAATATGGGACCCATGGGAAATTATTTATTGTTTGATGGCTTAATATAACTCCTTCCTTTTAACCTTTTGGGTAAAGCAACATTCATTATGTTTTTAAGCAAAGATAATTGGTTCTTCTCTGTGTGTCGCCATTGTTGTGGTCAAATCAAAACACACCAATTTTTATCTTATTTGTTTTGGTTAAATGTCCTACAATTTTCCCAAATTTTCATTTTCTTCAAATTCTTCATTTGATTGCTTCCTTGTCTTTGAATTTTCACAAGATTTCCATCGTTTCTTGTTTCATCTCATTTGGATGCATGATTTTCAAATGATGCTCATCTGAAGTTCCATAATTTTTCCTGCCAAGGCTAAAAAATGTACAAAATGTCTACTATTTTAATTTTTGTAAATTAATTGTATATATTATTTTTTAATTGATTTTTACTAATAATTCTTTTTCTTCTAACGGTCTTACAAAATTATCGTAGCCAAATTATAAAAAATTAAATTTATGTGTTTTCGGGATTTCAGAAGGTTATACCAAATCCCAATTCCAAAAATTAAAAAAATTCGCAATCTCAAAATTACAAAATAATTGTAATTCTGAATATCAAAACTTTTATTACCACATAATTGTACTTCTTTTCCTCACATTAAAACAATTGTAACTAGTTCCACACAGAATAATACCCTCTCCTCATTCACACCATTCTCCTTCATTCCATTCTCCTCATTCCATTAAAACCTCAAAACCAATAAATATCCTAACTCTATTATAAAAACTTTTAATATATCTTCTTCCCCGATGCTCCAATGTCTCAACAACTCTGATATAATAACACTCCCTCACTCCTCGAGAGATTTTAAATCTCATAACTTATGTTTAAAGATACCTTCGATGACCTAATGAATTTAAACCTTCAATACAGTCTTCACCTCGACGTGGCTCCCATTCTCTCTCCTCCGATCAACTCCCCATATTGGACAAGGGCGTTGTTAGTTCCTCAAGGCTTTTTATTATATTGATCTTCGATATCCCTCCGTTTGTTCACTTCCAAATAAATGATTATAAGGTTCATTTCATATTTTAAGTCTTGTATGGAAGGTTTAGGGTAGGCTTGTATCATATTAGTTTATATTTTATTGCATATTAATTCTTAGTTTAATTTAGTAATTTAAATAGATTATTTAATATGGTTTAATTCAATTAAATTTTAATTAATTTTTGTTTATTTAATTTTAAATATAATGTAATTGATTTCTAAATTAACTAATTTTTAATTAATTGACTGATATATAATTAATTAATTTATAATATTTTTAATTAAAATTGTATATATAATTAATTTAAAAATTATAAATAACTAATAATTAACTAAATTTAATTAGGATTAATTTCCTAATTTTGGCCTTAGTATGCATTTTTCCAAAACTATGAAAAGTTTGAAGCTTCAGCTTTGGAGAGACATATTTGGAGATTTCCTCAACAAAATGAGGCATGTAATAGATCGTTGGGAATGTAAGGAAAAGAAGAAAATTATGGAAGGGTTAATTTTAGAAAATTTCATCATTTAATGACCTAGAAATCCAACGGAAGGAAAAGTAACGAATTTGCATCAAAAAATAATTTTTTTATGTTGATTTGGGCAAATTTCATTACCTTTGGAAATAATCCAGTTACTAATTCTTCCTCCAACTTTACTCAAAATAAAATCAGATCCAATACGAGCAATCGCATCTTGAAATTTGTTTGGATTTTTTTTTATTTTTTTTATTTGTTGAGAATCAATTTTATTTTTCTATTTTGTGCATCAAGCTTGTTACAATTTCTAAATATTGATTGGTTTTGGCATGAGAGCAGTTGGGAGGATGAGGAAGAGAAGATTTGGACCAATTGAATTGCTCCAACAAGAAAGGAAAAAGAATTTTGGCCAATGAATTTGTTGGAGCAAATTTATTTCTCCCGTTACTCTCTCATTTTCCTTTTCATCTTGTGATTATAAATATAGCTTTTAGAGTATAAGAGAGAGGGTTCCAAATCTAAAACTAGGGGAGAAAATTCTCTGCAAAGAGAGGATTTTTTGCACTACTATAGGGAGCAATATTTTGGTAGATAATTAGCTACTTTGGATCAAACTTATGGAGATTAAAAGAAATATATTTCAGCTCTGAAAATTTCATGCTATCATAAAATTTTCTAAATATTTCATGTACTCAAATGCTTTAATCAGATCTTTAATTTCTTGTGCACTATTGTCAGAGATAAATTTTGATTGTTGGTCGTGATTTAATACAATCTGAGGAAATTCTTGATCTCGATAAGTATGTTTGTGAACTTTTGCACTATTGTAAATTCATTTAATAAATTATTTTTTTAATCACTTGAAAGTTATCTTTTAATGACGGATCTAATTGTTGTTAAGTTCATTTCTAAATTCAAGTAGATAAATAAGGCATACTTGTTAACTATTTAGCAAATTCATGACATATTTACATTAGTTTTAATAATAGTTACTTTTTAAGAATTATTTCCTTAATGAAATTGTATCTTTTTAGTTTGAATTCATTTTATTTGAATTTGGATGTATGTGCAACAAAGATATGACGACTATTCATCATATAGTTGAATACACATGATTTCTTGAATTAGTAATAAGTATTGGAACTACTTCCTTGACTTACTGACTTCATTTTTTGCCAATTTCAAAGCTGGTTCAAATCCCCTTTTACCTTGCTCTTGGTTGAGAGGGGGACTAATCCTTATTTCAATCAAGATAAATTTAATATTTACTTTTTGTTACATAGAGTAGATCTACATTTAATTTTAATTATTTTATTCTAGAAGTCCTCTTATACAGGCAAACTTTACAGTGGCTTGGTTGAGCCATTAATTCAGCTTAAGGATCACTTTCTTGCATGAGCTCTGCAAGAGGTCAGATGTCTCTTCTATTTTGGTAAGTAATAGATATACTATAAGCCAACAAAGTAAGAGAGAGGGTAACTAGACCCCATTGAACCAGTCAAAACCATCATTTCAAACATAAAATGAGTTTCTTTAAGTTCCCCACCCGGTGGTCTCCCTAATAATGTTGACATGGTCATTTTGGGCCATCAACAAGTCATTATTTAGAATCATTTCAGTAGATAATTTACATCAAAAGAAAGTTTGAGAAAAGTTTGAATGTAAAATATTTGAACACACTTGCACCTCAACATATTTGATTTCTTTTCACATGTTTTATAAATTTTTAACATAATATATATAGATTTGACAGTATTTTATTAAAATTATTCTAAATACTTAGTTTTTATATGTTTATTTATTAAAGTTAAATATAAAATTCTATGACATATTGATTACTATATAAATATTATCATATTGATTACTATATAAATATTATTATTTTAATTTATAGCTACAATTTATATTATATATTTATTTCATATTCTTATATTAAATGTATTTTTATTTTTTATTTTTAAATAAATTTACTATGCTTTTAATATTTTTATCAATTATGTGTGGCAAAACATCATACTTATAAATATGAAACATTATTAATTCAATTTATTTTAATATAATTTTTATTATTTAAAATTATTTTAATATGATATACTTATTATAAGTTTTTGATAAGAACATTTGATTTTAGTTTATTAATAAAAATAAGAGTATAATATAACAAAATGAATTTATTACTTTTATTATTTTTTTCTTCTTATTATTTTGACATTACATTTTTATTATTATTTTATTTGTTGACAATACATATAATCTATATTAAATAAATATTTAAATGTTTCAAGATACTCACAACTACTATAATATCTCCCACATACTCAAATTATAATTTTAAATTTTATTTTAACCAAATCAATTTTCTATATTAATAATATGAAATGTCTTTATAGAATTCATCAACAAAAACAACATATCAAGTCATGTCATAGACATGAATCATCATGGAGAATACTTCATATAGCCTAATTAATATTCTAGTTTGTGTTTTTTTAATAATAATCTCATAATAATAATTTGTCAAATATAGAATTTAATTTTGTATGTAAAAATTGTATACACTTTAAATTTGAGTATATATATAAGGAAATATGCCATAAATACAATAAAAAAATAGTTATTTTCTTTCCTTCCAAAATTCATCACTCTTATTTTATTATTTTTTTTTAGAAGGCCATTTTTAGGTGGAAACTATTTGTAATGTAAGTAAGTGACTATTTGTAAACATTTAATATTTATATATATACTCAATTAAAAATAAAAAGAAAAGAAAAGAGGTTAAAAGTAATATAGAACCCAATATGAGAGAGATGTTGTAGTGTCTATTAGGTAGGATGGGTAGTTATAATGTAAGTATGTAAATATTTGTAAACATTTAATATTTATATATAGACTCAATTAAAAAGAAAAAGAAAAATAAAGGTTAAAAGTAATATAGAAGCCAATATGAGAGAGATGTTGTATTGTCTATTACACAATTCAATGTTTGGTTCATTTAGTGATAAAAAGTAAAACATAAACAAAATAATAAAATTCAATTTGTTATATTGTATTTTTGTTTTTGTTAATAAAATTATGAACATTTTTTCATATAAAAGAAAATCATAATATACATATCACATTAAAATATATAACATATAAATAATAGCTATGAACAAAGATCCATTTTACCATATAATTTAAAAGAAGTGTTGCAATCTTATAGTCTTTCTTTGGCAAGAGCTAGTAAATTGAGATGTGAAGTGGATAAGGAAATTCATTATTGAGGCAAGGCCTTTCGTAAATTTTGGTGTGTAGGAACCACTAATAAGTCTACACATTTAAAGTTTTTAATCCTTCATATGTGTGGAAGAAAACATAAATAATTGTAGGAAGTGACTCTTCATAAGTTTTTTTTTTTTTTGTAAACATGGTATTACTTTCACTATTTATATTAACTCGCCAAAATCAGGGTTTTCCATTTGTTCTTAGTGGCCTCAACCTACCCGTAGGAAACTAGGTTGGCCACCTGTCAGCGTTAAAAGTTGTCCAAAATTTGTATAAGTCTTTCTCTATCAACCTAACATCAATATCTATATTATCTATACTGTAATTCAACTTTGAAAAGTAAAATCTCTCTGACATGAAACAAAAACAAAATTTATCTGGATCATTGTTTTACTCCTTGTCCAAGGAAATCATGGGGGTTAGGTATTTGGCAATAGAACCTAGCATCTCACTTCTCTTCATATCCTACAGAGTTTGTTCAATCCTTCCCAACACTAGGTTGTTTCAATAAGTTTAGATCTAGACTGCCACTGTCTCCCCGAGTAGCTCTGCTCTGATGAGATCTTTCTCTTTGGTGTCCTCCTGTGCCTCCAAACCTTTGCTTGCTGCCTGTTCTTTTTTGAGATTCATGGCCCGGGCCACGACATTCTTCATGACCCAGTATTGCTTTATCATTTGTCTGAAGAGTGTGTGCCATCCGTGGGTGTTACCAGAGTCTTGAAGCATGTCTTCCCATTCTTCCATGGGAATGTCTTGGTTGTGAATATTGTCATTTAATTCTCTCTCCTAACCAGATATTTTGGCTCTAACCTCAGGTGGATTCCCTGCCATGTATGAGTCAATGAGGGTTTTCATGTGCTCACGTCCTATCTTTCTCCCTCTCTTACTTTGTTCTCTGTTGGAGTTTCTCACCCCCTCGGCTTTATTTTTACCTGTGTCTCTCTTGCCCTTATTGGTCGCTTCTTTTCCATCATTTCCCATTCTGTCTTTGTCGTTGTTGTTGTTAGCTTCTCCTCATTTTCTTGCCTTCACACTATACTGGACACAGATTATGCTTAAACCGATAACATAACCATGAAAATTATCAGTAATCTATTGGTATAACACCCAATAAATATTACGATGCATTGAGCCATGTTTGGTGTCTCGCTCAAGCCTAGATGACCTGCGATTTCTTAGAATTCCCTTCAGCTTTCCCCCTGCCATCTCTTGGTTTTTCTCTTTTCTAGCCTTCACTTCTTCTTTTCTCTAGTTAGTCTCGCTACATCGGACATCACCCGAAGGGTTTGATAGAGACATCCTCACAGGGACGCCACTAGGGGAGACTGTATTGTTGTTCTCAACACCACGGGGAAGTTTAACCATAGAAAACCTATCCGGGGAACTAGACGAAAGGACCATGGCCCTGATTTTCACTGCACCAGGTAATTTCCTTCCCTCCTCACTCTTCTCTACCTTCTTTGTTCTAGTTCATTCTCTGGTTTCCCTCTCATTTTTTCTCAATAAATCCCAGGTATTTTTCTCAGGGATCGCGGTATCTCATGTCTCATATTCTGAGGTCTCCATGGTGGATTCCTCACTATTCTAGATACTTACAACCTCTCCTCCAAGCCTCAAGCGCCAGCTGGGCAGAGCGATATTCCTCAGACCAACTTCCTTACCAGGTTTTCTCTTCTCTCCCCGACTTTCTCCTTTCTCTTTGTGCACCTTCTTCAGAGCCAGGGTTTTGATTCTTTCTTCTCACATTCTTTTATCTACATTCTTAACCCAGCCAGTGTTCCAAGGGTTCCTGGTTCTGACTCTTACTGAGTCCATACCTTTCCTGGTCTACTTCCCTAAGACTATAGAATTTTCCATCACTATACTTCTAAGGTTTAGGGACAGGAGAAGAACATGCCGTCTACTAGAGTTGGCATCGTTGCATTCCCCGGGTTGCATCTTCATCCTTCTACCACCTTTCTCTGCTTCTGCTCTCATTCTCGCCTTCTGCATGTAACTACCAACTGGCTCTCTACCCATTTTTTTTATCCCCCATTCTCTTCTGTCCTATGGTGTATCTAGCAGCTGTCCTTCACATTTACTCGCCACCATTTTCCCTATACCATCCCCTCGAGATGATGGCCCTCCATCCCTTCCCACTCTAGCTCTCATTAACTCATGCATGCCTCCGGCTGCTCTTGCCATGAGTCCTCCTTCATTGTCCTGCCACTTACTAGCATCATTCTGCCGACTCTCCCGCTGGCTCCCCTGCCTTCCTTATTGTCTTCCCTTCTTGGCTCCACTAGTTTTCTGTCGGGGCTTGCTCCTTCCCTGCCCTGTCCTTCCACCTTCCCTTCCCATTTTCCTCTCCCTCCACTTCCCAAATTTATCACTGTCCTTGCACTCGTGTTAACGATGTCTGACATCTCCACTTCCCATCTCTGCTGGCCCACCTCCTCTTCTTTGTTACACCCCGATAGGGGTTTCTCCTCATGCTCCTTGTCTTTTTCTAGTATTTCCACTAGTTTCTTCATTTCCTCCATTTGTGATAGCTCTTTTGCTTCTATATCTAGGTTTCTACCTACGCGGCCACATCCCCAGTTTGCCATTTCGTATGCTGGCACATTTCCCATCCTTTAGACATGTTTTGGGATGATGTATCCTATCTGTCAAATTAGCTTGCTGATCTCTTGGACCAGCTAAGAATTTTTCAATCTTTGGCTAATTTTTTCCCACTACATTCCTTGTTGTAGCTTCTTCACCATTTCGATCACCATTTTCGAGTCTCCTTCTACCTGCAGTCTTTGGAATCATTCTCTTATCGCAAATTCCAGTCCCCTTTTTAGTGCATGAATCTCTGCTTCATTGTTGGTCATATTGCCACAGCCCATGGCATAGAATCTGAGTGCCTTCCCCTTGTCATCTCTAAATAATCCTCCTATCCCTATCGCTCTAGGGTTTCCTTTTGCAGCCCCATCGAAATTGAGTATAATAAATTCGTTCTAAGGCCATTTATAGTGATTTTCCTCCTCTCCATTGAGGGTATGGTGCTTCCACGAGGATGCATTCAGCAAACTAGGTTTCAAGTTCAAGATTTTCATTATTCTTTCTTCCTCTGTGTTGCTTTTCCAATATTCCTCATACCATCTATCTGCCAATATTGTCTCTCTTATATTCTAGATTATCTCGTTCCATTTTTATGCTTCTGTTCTTCTTTATTTTTTGAAGATCAAGTTATTTCATTCCTTCGATATTGCCCACAGGACGAACCCTAGCGAAATTCACCAAACTTGGTTTAGGATTGTATTTTGGTAAGGATTTTTTCTCCAATTATCTATTGATGTCTTCATGTTGTTTGGATTCCTATCACTAACTCGAAAGAGTTTATTATGATGTTTCCATAGGTTATCACTGTATCTGCATGTATTGGTCATGCACTCCATTGTTTCTGCTTGTTCCCGGTATAGGTAGGATATCAAGGGTCCTTGCAGCCATTTTTTTGCACTTGATCCCATATAAGTGCATGCCCCGTGGCATAGGATCCACATGAAGAAAGTGAACTTCAGCCATGTCTTTTCTTGCCATATTCTTTCCCAAGTATTTTTCTCTTGATGCCTGAGATGTTCTGCTTGTAGTTGGCAACCCTCTTTAATTGTGAACATCCCTTTGATCATGTAAACCCATTTTAGTATGTCTGACCCTTCTTTTTTTTCTATTTTCTTGGTTGCCACTTCATTTTCGTATAGCTTCCACTAAGGTGTTTCCGGTGCATCTGGCCAGTCCTATTTTTGTTTCCACTTTCTTCAGTGTTCTCCAAGATCTATGTACCTGAAGTTTTTAACTGTTTTTCCCCATGGATGTTGGCATATTGGTGGAATTATTCTAGATGGGGCTTGTTGTTTATTTTTTCTCTCTATTGCCATGCTTCTTCCCAAAAACTGGCTTTGTCACCTCCTCTGATTTCCCAAAAGCTGTGGTTATTGATCAGATTTTTGCTATCTGCAGCTAGGTTTCATATTGTTGAACTTTCTTGTCGTCTTGGAGTCTCAACTTTCCTTCTAGAGACATAAGCATCTCATACTTCCTTTCCCATAGCTATTTCCATAGGTCTACCCCTCCCTGGATCCATCTCCACCATAACTTTGCCTCCATGATGTGATTCTATATATAGGGATGTCAGAGTACTAGACATCCTTATTTTAGGGGTTTGCAAATCCAGTTCCATGATAGAAGTAACCGTTCTAGGCCCTTGCCATACATACTTTTTGAACATGTCTAACATTTTTTAGCATACTATTTTGGGAGTCTCTTCATTGGTGAGTTGGTATATTGGGATGGATTGTAATACTGATCTTAATAATATTACATGACTTGGCATATTCAGTGTCCTGGATGTCCAATTCTGCATCTTTCTTTGGATTTTTCCCAACAGGGGTTTCGAGTTTACAACTTTGTTTTGCTGATCATTTAGCTGGACTCCTAAGTATTTCGTGGGGAAATTTCCTATTCTGAATCACAATACTCTTGCTAAGAAGGCTTGTGAGGGAGCTGTTGTGTTGAAGAAAAATATATCAGACTTATCTTTGTTTATCTCTGTCCTTGAAGAACTAGTGAAGTCTGAGAGAATTTCCATAATTTTCGTGGCTTCCTTGAGCGAGACTTGTCCATACATCATTATGTCATCTACAAATTACTCATGGGTTAATAGTAGATCGTTCCCCCATAGTCTAAGGCCAGTATATTGTTCATCTCTAACTTTCTCCTCTATGTACCTTCCAAGGCCTTCCATTGCCAGGATAAACAAGAAATTGGAAGCGGGTCACCTTGCCTGAACCCTCGAGTTGTGTTAAACACCTCTATGCGAGATCCATTTAGAAGAATTGACATAACTGGCATTGTTATCATCGACATTATCCAACTTATCCATCTTGCATCTAAGCCTAATGCCTTCAATATTCCTTGTAAATAATCCCACTTCAGTCGATCATAAGCTTTTGCCAAGTCTAATTTAACCAGCATTCCTTTGGTTTTTGTTTTTCTTAATGAATGAATTTCCTATTGTGCCACCATTATGCCATTTCTTATTTTTCTTTCTTTGACAAACCGTGTCTTTTCCTGAGATATCAACCCAAGTAGTATAGGTTTTAAATGGTTTACCATAATTGTAGCCATAATTTTGTATATGACATTAGAGAGTGCAATTAGTTGGAACCCTAACGGTTCTTCCAAATGATATGTCTTTGGGATCAGGGTCAGAAATATGGAGTTCAATGCTAGGTGCATTCTTTTGGTATGCCTGGACTCGTCTAGTAATTTCACTATTTCTTCACCTAGGAATGGCCATGTCACCTGGAAGAATTCGGGTGTGAATCCATCTGGCCCCGGTGCTTTATTTCTTGCCATATTCTTAATGACTTCCTCTACCTCTATTTTGGATATTTCTCTTAATAAGGCCATGTTCTGGTCTATGCTCACCAGGTTAGATATGTGATGTATGATTTTCTTTTATATTCTCTTCAATTCTTATGTTTGGTTCTATCAACAACCCTTTGATGTGTTGTACTAATAGATTCTCCATATCTTCCTTTTGGGTAAGACGATTGCCTTGCTAATCTATTAAGGAGAAGATCTTGTTCTGTTGCTTATGATAGATCATTGCTTTGTGGAAAAACCTTGTGTTTCTTTCTCCTTCCTTTAACCATTGGATTATTGATTTCTGTTTCCATAGAATTTGTTCTTATTGTCTTCTTTCCTCCAATTTATTAATCAACTACCCTTCCTCCTCTGCTAGCCCTTCACTTCTACCTTCATTGATATTTTTCTATTGTACTTCATTTTTTTTAGATTAACTCTTGTTCCTTCTGTATGTTGTCGAATTCTTCCTGATTCCATTTCTTTATTTTGCCTTTTATATCCTTTAGTCTAAAATGAAAGGTGTGCATCAGGTTTCTCCCTACTATCTTACTCTCATTCCACCATTCCTTCATTTTATGTAGTAGGGTTGGTTCTCTTAATCAAAATGCCTCAAACCTAAAGGGCATGTTTTTGTTTCCTTGATTCATTTCTATTTTGAGTTTAATAGGCCAGTGGTCTGATCCTAGATACAGAAGAATTGATGCTTCGTAGAATATATCTTTGCTAATGAAGTGTTATGTTGCCAAGAATCTATCCAATCGAGAGGTTATTTGTCTACTCCCTCCCCTTCTGTTATTCCACGTATATTTTCTGTTTATAGTTGGTATGTCCACCAATTTTATTTCTTCATGTAAATCTATGAATTTCTCCATTTCTGGCTCTTCTCTTCACAATCCCCCTTTTTTCTGCTCTATTGATGTTATTAAATTGAATTCACCTTCTACCATTCAAAGTTTTTATTTGTGTAGTTGTGTAAGCTTCATTATTTGCTGGAGGAAATTTTCCTTTTCCACTGGACTGTGATGGCCATAAACTGCAGAGACCAGGAACCATTCTCTATTTCCTATTAGGTGAAACAACATTGTGAGGATTCTCTTCATACCTATCCAGTAGTCCACTATGATATCTGCGGGGTTCCAGAGTATTGTTATTCCACCCGCACTACCTGTAGCATCTATGGTCATGCATTGATACCTTAGTTTTGTTTTACTTAATAGATCCTCAATTTTCCCTCCTATAATTTTTGTTTCTTGTAGCAGGATGATTTGAGGTTTTTCTTAGTCTCTCAGTTAAATGTCTCTATCTACCTCTACTATTGAGGCCTCTTATATTCCAGGATGTAATTATCATTTTTTTTACTTTTTTTATTTGCTGGTATACCACTAACAGCGGTACCACCCTCTCTGTATTCACCAACATTTCTCCTATAATTTGTATAGACTCCTGTAGGTTCCTTCAACCTCTTTTCTTTCCTCCTTTCATTTTATTTGAATATTCTTGGTAGTTTTCCTGATGCATCCCCAATTGTTCTGCCATCTCCACATATTCGTGCCCCTGTTTAGCTTGATACTGTTGGAATGTTTCTCTATATAGTATTTTTTTATCTTCTAGTATAAATATTTCATCTAGCTGTCTCCATTCATTTAATAGTTTCCTCAACACCTCTTCTTCCATGCTTAATTCTTCTCCCTTACTTGGGTCAATTTCCATTGTGGTGTTTTCCATATTCTCTCTGTCTTCCTTCTCCTCCTTCTCTTTCAGCTCTATTTGGGCTTTCTTCTTGTGGTTTGGCTTGCCTTGACTCAAACTACTCTCCTTTCCTTTTTCTTGATATTCCATAGTTTGGGCCTCATTGTCTTCTTCTTCTTCTCCATGTACTGCTTCAAATTTATTTGTCCTACTTGGCTGAGCTTGATATTATTTTTTACCTGCATTGGGGTTCTCTTTTGCTTGTCTTCTCTTGCTTTTCACTTCTTCAAACCCTTCCTTATCTTCTTGATGTTTCCTCTTTTATTTTTTCATGTTTTCTCCCTCCTCTAGGTTCATTGGGCACTCCTTAAATAGGTGACCATACTCATGACATCTTCTGCATCTGAACGGGATGTGTTCATAGTCTAAAGTTTGCTACCATACCTCTTCATGGTATTCTAGTTCCACTGAGTCTAGGGTAGGTTCAGCTATGTTCATGTATACATATATTATCCCATATGAAGTATATATTCCTTTTTTTTCGTTTATGCTATTTTTACAAATCTTCCTATCATATTTCCAGTGCCCTCCAATATTTTTGGGTCCCAGAAATCCATTGGGAGACCGAATAACCTGACCCAAACCGGGGCTACCATAAATTTTTCCTTGTCTGGGTCATAGAATTCTTCCCAGTATCTCATAAATAAACCAACATTATAATGAAAGTAAGGACCATTTTCAAATACTTTTTCTTTGTCTTGCAGGTTCGAGAATATTACTATGAAGAAGCCTCTAGCTCCCAGCTTGAGCTCAATATGACCTCGGGGCTATCATTTTTGTTGTATCCATTTGGTGAGGTCCTTTTCCGTCGGCCATACTCTGATGAACTTACATATTAGCGTGTGGTCTTTCATGTAGCTCATGTATCGCTCTAGTTTTTTCATCGGAATGATGAATCTTGGTTACTTCATCGCACATGGTAAACATTTTCCTCTGTTACCTGCCTAACATCTCGCCCCAAGGACAAGTCCTGACATTTTCTTGGTATCTCCTGCTTGTTTTGGATTACTTGTATTCTCGCGGGAATCCCCTACTACCGCATCTCGGTAAGAGGGGATCTCTCCCCCCCTTTCCTCCTCTGTCATTCCGTTCTGGTTCCTGGCCTCATAGTTTACAACTTTACTGATGTCGACAGGTTTTTGGGATCATGGTTTAGTTTAGCTCATGGTTGCCTCTCCATTAGGGTTGTAGAGGGAACGAACTCCATGGCCTTTGCTTCCTTGATCAATGAGCATAAATAATAATAATTTTGACTCTTCATAAGTATATTTATTTAGATTGTATTTCTATATTTTTTTTATGCAAGGATTTGCTTAAATTATGGTGGGAAGTAATTTATTACGAAGGAATCTAGTAATTGATTTCTTTGTTGATAAATGAAAGTTATAATGTTTAACTTTGAAAAACAATATTTTTCACTATTATTGAAAAAATTATTTATCCAATCATAGGAAAACAACCTAAAATAAAAATCTTTGAAAATAGCTTATAATCACGTAAATAACCTCATTACAATCAATTATTACCCACCATTATTGAAGAAAATATTTGCATAAACATGAATAGGAACAGGATGGAAATAAATATACCTACCATTATTTATGTTTTCTTTAATGCCTTAACATGTAGGTGTAAAAGTGTAAATGTGAAAATTTATTAATGGTTACTACCCACAAAATATTTATGCAAGTTATAATAGAAAATTAAAGGATGAGAGATTTTCAAGTTTGAACACAAAAAAAATTGTTTATTTTATATAATATTTTTAAGGATATAAAATATAAAAATATTTTGTTCATATACTTAAAAAACAATGACAAAAAATAAACTTATCCCAAACAAATAAATTCAACATATATGCTACATGGTTAGTTGAAGTTATGTCCAACAACCATCAAATTAAAATTTTGGAATCTAAACAATCAGACAAACCATTTGGATGTAAATTTTTCTTTTGGATTTGTCCCTTCGTTTCCAACCATTAAATTGCAGTCAATGTCATTATCACAACAATTTAATTGATAGGAAATATTGATATGAGTTTTCTCTTAATGGGTTTGTGAGTTTTATTCTAAGAAATCTTATAAACATCCAAGGTTTTTCCATTCATCCTGGAATATATATACACTATTTTATAGAATTTCTTCTGTTGTTTTAATTTATCTTTCTCTATATCACAACAATTTTTTAGGTTTTCTATTATGTCATATATGGTTTAGGATTGTTTTCTTTCTATAATCAATTTGATATTTTCAATAAAAAATAAATCACATACTCTCCCTAATTGATTATGATCCATATTTTCATATCTAATGAGCTCGACATGACATTTGGTGAATGATACCAAAACTTACCAAGCAACCTATTCAATCTCTTATAGTACAACATACCATCCATGTCAGATGCTTCTAGTTTTCTGCACATATTACTAATTATTATTAATACAAACAGAAAGAGGCGAAAAAGAGGTAGGTTCTGCCATACATTGTTACATGAAAGACCTTCCCAAATTGTCGAGAAAAAAAAGCTAATTAATTAAATAACTAAAATTTCCACTCATGGTGTTGTGCTAACGGTGTAGTAATGCACCTTACTTTACAGTGTTATAATATTTTTTATTTATTTAAACTTAGCATGAACGTATCAAATTTGAAAACCAACCTCCGTTTTTATATGGAGGGTACTAAATAAATATCAACTTTGAAATGAAAAATCGTTTGCGGATTATCCAACCACGAATTAAATATATTTTATTTTTAGATTAAAAAATAGTTATATATATATATATATATATAACTAATGTTTAAATTAAAAATAAATGGTCTATTGAAATGATTGGAAATTTTTTATTAGATAAATTTGTATAAATGATTTATTTTTTATTTTAAAAAAATAAAAATAAAAATGAATTTTATAGATAGTTTTATTTTTTATTTCAAAAGATAATCAACATTTTATATAATATTAATTTAATTTTAATATTATTATTAAATTTCTCTAAATTTAAATTATGTAAAATTATTAAAATTTTAAACAAATTTACAAAAGTAATTCATATATTACACAATAAAAAAATATACCAAACTTTTTTACATTTTAAAGTTAATTTGTGTGATAGAAATGTTGTTTAATTATAATAAAAAATATGTAATGTGTTTGACAACTTATATCTAATAACTTGTTCTTCTTTCCTACATAATCAACCATTCTCTACCATTTACTTGCTCATCACATAAATTGAAAATATAATTCCTAAACAATAACATAAATAACAACTTCGTTACTTATTTGATTTCCTTTATTTATTAATTTTAACTTATCTGATGGAATATACTTATTAATTTTCTCACCCAGAAAAACTCAAACATTATGAGTATTATTAATAATAATAGGTTAACTACAACCCAGAAAAACTCAAACGTTATGAGTATTATTAGTACAGATACGTTAACTACAAGTTTCTTGAAGAATTTTCATACTAAAGCAACAACTGTGTTTTTTAATGGGCAGTAATGAGGATAAGGACAATAATGGAAGGATTCAATTACCTATCTAAACCTGTTACATGTTCAATTGTTTATTCCTAGCAATAATTGAAGGATCCAATTACCTACCTAAATTTGTTACATTTTCAATTGTTTCCTGTAACATATACATACAAACACTTGTTGTAAATATTTTATTTACATGAATATGAGCTATTTTCAAGAAATTTATTTATGAATTAAAAAGTCAATACAGAAGTATCTAAACATGATGCATGAATATTGAAACCATATCCATAAATTATGGCATAAAATATATTGTGGAGTTATGCACATGGCATTATATTATGAAAAGTCTACAATAATACATTCATGTTATAGTCTAGTCAAATGTTTGAAGAATAGTTTTTCTACTAATATTGAAAAATAAATATTATTTTTCAATGTTAAACACTATAACTATTTTGTAACTATATTTAAATTTTACTAGTAATGACATAAAAAAAGTATATTTCAATAAACTTACAATAAAAATATATTATTAAACATGAATATTCACACCAACTTTACCATGGATATTATTAACTTGTAAATAGAATTACCATGCTTATCAATACCATTAGCAAAAAAACTATAACACATTTCAAAATCAAAATATTTTATAAATTTTATGTTAACTTATTTCTATAAGGTTTTTTTAATTAAAAAAATAAGGGAAAAAATGATATAATTTTGAGATATATCTAAACCCTCTACCGTCACTAGAACTAGAAAAAATTCACTGATAATCCATAGAAATTAAATCAAAGTTTTAATGAAACTAAAAAGGAATATATATAGATATATAGATATAAATATAAATATAAATCTATCTTATTTCTATCTATCATACTTTTGTCTCTTGAAAAATTTGATTTTCTTAATAATTAATAAATCTATAATAAGATAAATCTAACCTAGTATAATAACTCAATTTTTTTATGATTTAGTATAGTTTTATACTCAATTTTTTTATGATTCAGTATAGTTGACTCATTGTCCAATTAATTCCCTCTAAAACCATCCTATTTAGTTAAAAAAAATCCCTTTAATTTTTTTTTTAATTGTCCATCGTCAACAATTCTTTCATTTTGAAGATGGTCATTCGTTCATTTTCAGCATCTAAAGTAATTATTAGTAATATTCTTATGTCAGTTAATGTTTTATAGTAATAAATTGACATAATTTCTGTGATTTATAGTAGTCAATTGAGATAATTGATATTTCAATGAAAAATGGAAAATAAATGGAGTACATGTCAGATCAACACTATCGTTCTTTTAATAAATAAGGAATATGAATAAAAGAGATGTAAATATATAAAATATTTTGAATCGTATATGTGTTTTGAAGCATGGAGATTCACTTTAACCTATGCATGTCACAATCTTAGCATAATTCATTACTAACTTGGATTAAAGTTTAAACATTAATAGCAACCTACACTAAACCATTACTTTTCCTACGTATTTTCGATTTTTATTCAAAATTTTTAATGGCTTCAAGTCATTTGCGGTCAGTTCTTCTATATCACAAACACCACGTGTTATCCCTTATCATTTAGTGTGAGTGGATTTTAATACTTTTACACAAACAAAAATCTTTTCTCTCCAACTTAAGTCGATTTTAGGTTGATATGAGTTTTTGATGTTGATAGAAAAATGGTATATTTAATTATAAAAAATTATTGTAAAAATTATATAATTCAGTGAAATGTGAATGCTTTATAAAAGAATCTTTATCCCCGCAATTACGGACTACCTTGCTACACAAAAATTCCTACTTCATGAATATTTCACCTTATCAATATCATTAATACATTTCTGTTTATAAATTCAATTATCATAAGCTATGAACAAAAATTTAAACACTTGATTTTTCTTGGAGATCATTAATACATTTTTCATTATAACTCCACTTATCATAACTTATGAAAAAAATATAAACACTTCATTTGTCTCGGAGACATTTTATGCTTACATAAATCTCTATCAATTTGAATTCAATGCATTTATAGTTTTATATTTAACTAAGTTTTCTAATAGATTTCCATCTATCCAAATTCAATGCACTTATCTTTCATAAGATTTAGTTAACCTATCTTTATACTTGATTTGTCATTTCTAGCATTTATGTCAAAGTGTAAAACTAGCATTTGTACCAGATGTTGCAAAGGAAACGCCGTAAGGCATAAATTGAAGAAAGCAAATAGAGCAAAAAAAATATTTTGATAAAGAATAAAAATATAGTGAACACTCAAATCAATGCCCCATTAACTGGAGCCACTTAGTAGACATTACATATGAAATGGGCATATGATCCAAGAACATTGCTGCATAAGAGAGCCAATTAGTCAAGTAACATAAGTATAAATGGTTTCATAGATTAAAATCCACGGGTCTAACAAATCTTGTTTAGCCATTTAAGATATAGAAGCTATCTTGTTTAGCCATTTAAGATATAGAAGCTTTGAAACCTTTGTATATGAGCTATTACTAGAGGACTGCCCTTATCCTCAGAAGCATTACCACCAGTACCAAGGAGATCAGGACCTTCAAGCTGTTGAACCCCATGTATTTCATTGCCTGATCTTAATGATTTCATTTGGTTATGTAAAAGCCCCATGTATTTCATTGCTTGATAGTTATGTAAAAGGTTACACCTTCTCTGGAAATTTAGAGTTGAAAATTTAAAGGATATCATCATATTTTGGTCTTCAACGCTGATTGGCATGCCATGAATCTATGGGGTTTTATTGGGAGTTATCCAGGCGACCTGTGCCCAATTTTTTGTTTGAAATCCCATTAGCTTTTATTGTTGGGGTTTCTGTTTTTTTTTTTGCTGGTGCGCCCTTTGGGGTTTCTTGGCAGGCCTGCGTGTTCTGCTCACTTGTTGGCCTCTTAGCCATTTTTCTAATTCGTTGTGAGACATTAAATGTTCAGCCGAACTAATGTTTTTAACATAACACGTTTCACAACCTATATAATTCCTGATTCCTGGTATATTTGGCTGCCGACCGCCATTACCAGGTTCCAGAGACTTTTCAGATCCCGTGATGGTAAGAGCAAGTCTAAGAAATATGTCATTCTGCTTCATCAGTGGCAAGGCCTGCTGTGTTGTCTTTCCCAATACTTTCCCATATAGTGTGATGGCAAGGCTTCCCATCATGGCACTGGTGCTAGCTGAATTTGACAGAATGGAGAGGAGAAGAAGCAAGTGGCTCCTCCTTTAAAAATATTTAAACAGTTGATTTTAGTGAAAGCTATTTTTTCAATGAAACGAAATGTAGGTAGAATGTGCAGATGCCTTTTTGGTTCCCTGTTTGTTATGGGTCCACTTCTCTCTGCCACTTAAATGAAGATAAACTTTACCATGGAAGATAAGTCAAATTTTGATATAAAGTGGCTTTGAACCAAGCTTTTGTATGATGTGGATGGAACATTTATATTCTAGGAAAGGGAAATGTGTCATCATTTGTGTGTGCATCTTTTGAACTGGGATATTCTGTAGTCTCTGTATCCTCAGGGGCCTCGGTAACCAAAACAGGTTGATTATGCTGGGGAGGATAAGAAGAAGATGCATCAATTTTTGAATCTGATGCGCTGGATTCTGAGTGGTCATATCTCTCAGAGGCATCTGTAGTTTCCATGTCTCCTGCTGTTTTGTATCTTCAGAGAAAATGCAATGGAGAAGATGCATGGATTGGAGTTGTTTCTCCTCTTTGGAATCCTTAAAACACAGTTGATTTGCTTGTGAAACCAGGGGAAGAATGCAGTTTGCTACCATTTGTTCAAAGCATTAGCTGTCTGTTCTTCAAATATTTCCTTCTTCATGTGAGATCCCATCTGCATAAAAATATCCCATCATATTTTAGGAGCACATTCCTTTATACATGATATTAACCAGAACAAAGTGTTTTTGGACAATCCAAAAGTTCACTAAAACATTTGTACATACTGGAAAAACAAAATTTGCCCCAAAAATGGATGTTCTCTATCTATCAACAAACAGGGTTATATCAAGAAATAAAATTAAAATGATTTAAAGAAAAATCATAATTTCTATTTCTTCCATACTACAAAAAAGTTTAATTTAACAAACAAAAGGAAGCATATTTTAGAGTGGTCATACTTTTCATTCAAAAAATTAAATAAAATTACGTAGAAATATAACCATGTAAAATATGTAATATCCGGGTCGGAATTAACATTTACATTTGGGTGAACATGTACATGTACCTTTGGGGCTTCTAGTATCATCAATAACATTGTTCGCGGGTGCAGAAAAAGAGTAAAACGATGAGAATTTTCCCAATAAAGAGTAAAATGATGAGAATTTTCCCAATACATCTCAGTGAATGCATACCATTGCAAATGAGGTCTCTTCTCATAATGTTATCTTGGGTCTTGACTCTCTGAACCTTTGTTCATGTCACTTCTCAATTTGAACAAATGGGCCTCTTCTCATAATGTTATCTTGGGTCCTAACTCCCTGAACCTTTGGTTCATATCACTTCTCAACTTGAACAAATGCATAAACTTCAAACTTATTCCACCTCCAATAATGTAGGTCAAGTATGTTTTTAATTCTTAATTATATATTATTGATAATTACACCATCCTAGATCCATCTTTTAATTTAAATACCACATATTACATTTATAGTAATAGGAGACTTGACTTTATATTTTTTTTTTTTTTTTTTAACTTAGAGATGAAATGATCATATGAATGTAATTTATTGATAGACTGATTTTCGTTTTGACTTTCAAATTAATTATAGAAATTTTTAACTTAGAGATCAAATGATAAATTCAGGCAAACAACTACATTCAATATAATTCCAAATCTAAAAGATATTAAATAGAAGACTATCCTTCACAAAAATAAGAATAAGTAAATAAAAAATAGTTGAATTGAGGCTTCTGTGATCCATAATAGTTGAAAGAATAACTTTGGCGTAAATCACATGTAGACAAACATTTGTCTACATGTGATTTACGCCGAAGTTATTCTTTCAACTAAATAAAAAATAATTCTACATTATAGTCCAAAATTATAAATTAATTATTGTTATATAATTTTTTGGGTTAATTGTAATATTATCATGTTGGTATATATAATTTAATAAAAATAAGAAAAATATAATTTAATTAAATCATGATTTAGTTTTTCAATTTAAATTTTAGTTATATAATATTTAATGAAATTATACATTTTTAATATTTAAAATATATTAAATACATTCAATATATCGAAATATCTTTAAATATTTGTATTATACAGATTTGGAATTCTAATAAATTTCTATGGACATTCTAGTAAAAATATAATCCCAAAAAAACCACAATTATATTAAATATTCAAAATATGTTTAGAATAACATAAATAAATTAAATAGCTTAAAAATTATATTAGAAATAAAATTATATAATTTATAACCCTAACTAATATATTCACTTTTAAATAAAATTACGTAGAAATATAACCATGTAAAATATGTAAGATTCGGGTCAGAATTAACATTTACATTTGGGTGAACATGTACATGTACCTTTGGAGCTTCTAGTATCATCAATAACATTTTTCACAGGTGCAGAAAAAGACTAAAATGATGAGAATTTTCCCAATAAAAAGTAAAATGATGAGAATTTTCCCAATAAAAAGTAAAATGATGAGAATTTTCCCAATACATCTCGGTCAATGCATACCATTGCAAATGAGGCCTCTTCTCATAATGTTATCTTGGGTCCTGACTCCCTGAACCTTTGGTTCATATCACTTCTCAATTTGAAGAAATGCTAATATACTCACTTTTAAATAAAATTGCGTAGAAATATAACCATGTAAAATATGTAAGATCCGGGTCAGAATTAACATTTACATTTGGGTGAACATGTGCATATACCTTTGGGGCTTCTAGTATCATCAATAACATTGTTCACGGGTGCAGAAAAAGAGTAAAACGATGAGAATTTTCCCAATAAAGAGTAAAATGATGAGAATTTTCCCAATACATCTGGGTCAATGCATACCATTGCAAATGAGGCCTCTTCTCATAATGTTATCTTGGGTCTTGACCCCTGAACCTTTGTTCATATCACTTCTCAATTTGAACAAATGCATAAACTTCAGACTTATTCCACCTCCAATAATGTAGGACAAGTATGTTTTTAATTATTAATTATATATTATTGATAATTACACCATCCTAGATCCATCTTTTAACTACGGATCTATATCAAATCTCTCAAGTGCAAACTTTTCCTAAAATCAAATTGTTAACACTAAAATAATGTCGTTATTATTGAATTAGCTTTTTTATATACTTACTCATGACACTTAAATGTTGTGACAATATATTTAAATACCACATATTACATTTATAGTAATAGGAGACTTGACTTTATATTTACGATTTTTTTTTTTTTTAACTTAGAGATGAAATGATCATATGAATGTAATTTATTGATAGACTAATTTTGGTTTTGACTTTCAAATTAATTTTAGAAATTTTTAACTTAGAGATCAAATGATAAATTCCGGAAAACAACTACATTCACTATAATTCCAAATCTAAAAAATATTAAATAGAAGACTATTCTTCACAAAAATAAGAATAAGTAAATAAAAAATAATTTTACATTATAGTCAATGCATCTCAATCAATGATGAGAATTTTCCCAATACATTTCAGTCAATGCTTACCATTGTAAATGAGCCCTCTTCTCATAATGTTATCTTGGGTCTTGACTCCCTGAACCTTTGTTCATATCACTTCTCAATTTGAACAAATGGGCCTCTTCTCATAATGTTATCTTGGGTCCTGACTCCCTGAACCTTTGGTTCATATCACTTCTCAATTTGAACAAATGCATAAACTTCAGAGTTATTCCACCTCCAATAATGTAGGTCAAGTATGTTTTTAATTATTAATTATATATTATTGATAATTACACCATCCTAGATCCATCTTTTAACTACGGATCTATATCAAATCTCTCAAGTGCAAACTTTTCCTAAAATCAAATTGTTAACACTAAAATAATGTCGTTATTATTGAATTAGCTTTTTTATATACTTACTCATGACACTTAAATGTTGTAACAATATATTTAAATACCACATATTACATTTATAGTAATAGGAGACTTGACTTTATATTTACGATTTTTCTTTTTTTTTTTAACTTAGAGATGAAATGATCATATGAATGTAATTTATTGATAGACTAATTTTGGTTTTGACTTTCAAATTAATTTTAGAAATTTTTAACTTAGAGATCAAATGATAAATTCCGGAAAACAACTACATTCACTATAATTCCAAATCTAAAAAATATTAAATAGAAGACTATCCTTCACAAAAATAAGAATAAGTAAATAAAAAATAATTTTACATTATAGTCAATGCATCTCAATCAATGATGAGAATTTTCCCAATACATCTCGGTCAATGCATACCATTGCAAATGAGGCCTCTTCTCATAATGTTATCTTGGGTCTTGACTCCCTGAACCTTTGTTCATATCACTTCTCAATTTGAACAAATGGGCCTCTTCTCATAATGTTATCTTGGGTCCTGACTCCCTGAACCTTTGGTTCATATCACTTCTCAATTTGAACAAATGCATAAACTTCAGAGTTATTCCACCTCCAATAATGTAGGTCAAGTATGTTTTTAATTATTAATTATATATTATTGATAATTACAACATCCTAGATCCATCTTTTAACTACGGCTCTATATCAAATCTCTCAAGTGCAAACTTTTCCTAAAATCAAATTGTTAACACTAAAAAAATGTCGTTATTATTGAATTAGCTTTTTTATATACTTACTCATGACACTTAAATGTTGTAACAATATATTTAAATACCACATATTACATTTATAGTAATAGGAGACTTGACTTTATATTTTTGATTTTTTTTTTTTTTAAACTTAGAGATGAAATGATCATATGAATGTATTTTATTGATAGACTGATTTTGGTTTTGACTTTCAAATTAATTTTAGAAATTTTTAACTTAGAGATCAAATGATAAATTCTGGCAAACAACTACATTCACTATAATTCCAAATCTAAAAAATATTAAATAGAAGACTATCCTTCACAAAAATAAGAATAAGTAAATAAAAAATAATTTTACATTATAGTCAATGCATCTCGGTCAATGCATACCATTGCAAATGAGGCCTCTTCTCATAATGTTATCTTGGGTCTTGACTCCCTAAACCTTTGTTCATATCACTTCTCAATTTGAACAAATGGGCCTCTTCTCATAATGTTATCTTGGGTCCTGACTCCCTGAACCTTTGGTTCATATCACTTCTCAATTTGAACAAATGCATAAACTTCAGACTTATTCCACCTCCAATAATGTAGGTCAAGTATGTTTTTAATTATTAATTATATATTATTGATAATTACACCATCCTAGATCCATCTTTTAACTACGGATCTATATCAAATCTCTCCAGTGCAAACTTTTCCTAAAATCAAATTGTTAACACTAACCTAAAATCAAATTGTTAACACTAAAGTAATGTCGTTATTATTGAATTAGCTTTTTTATATACTTACTCATGACACTTAAATGTTGTAACAATATATTTAAATACCACATATTACATTTATAGTAATAGGAGACTTGAATTTATATTTACGATTTATTTTTTTTAAATTTGGAGATGAAATGATCATATGAATGTAATTTATTGATAGAGTGATTTTGGTTTTGACTTTCAAATTAATTATAGAAATTTTTAACTTAGAGATCAAATGATCATATGAATGTAATTTATTGACAGACTGATTTTGGTTTTGACTTTCAAATTAATTTTAGAAATTTTTAACTTAGAGATCAAATGATAAATTCCGGCAAACAACTACATTCACTATAATTCCAAATCTAAAAAATATTAAATAGAAGACTATCCTTCACAAAAATAAGAAAAAGCAAAATAAAAAATAATTCTACATTATAGTCCAAAATTATAAATTAATTTTTATTATATAGTTTTTTGGGTTAATTGTAATATTATCATGTTGGTATATATAATTTAATAAAAATAAGAAAAATATAATTTAATTAAATCATGATTTAGTTTTTCAATTTAAATTTTAGTTATATAATATTTAATGAAATTATAGATTTTTAATATTTAAATATATTAAATACATTCAATATATCGAAATATCTTTAAATATTTGTATTATACAAATTTAGAATTCTAATAAATTTCTATGGACATTCTAATAAAAATATAATCCCAAAAAAACCACAATTATATTAAATATTCAAAATATGTTTAGAATAACATAAACAAATTAAATACCTTAAAAATTATATTAGAAATAAAATTATATAATTTATAACCCTAACTAATATAATCACTTTTAAATAAAATTACGTAGAAATATAACCATGTGAAATATGTAAGATCTGGGTCAGAATTAGTATACATAAGAACCATATGGATAGCATAAGCGTCAATAACATATGCACTTTCTTAGTCGATAATGCAATATCTTTTTATAAAAAGTAATTTTACCATGGAAGATAAGTCAAATTTTGATATAAAGTGGCTTTGAACCAAGCTTTTGTATGATGTGGATGGAACATTTATATTCTGGGAAAGGGAAATGTGTCATCATTTGTGTGTGCATCTTTTGAATTGGGATATTTTGTAGTCTCTGTATCCTCAGGGGCCTCGGTAACCAAAATAGATTGATTATGATGGGGAGGATAAGAAGAAGATGCATCAATTTCTGAATCTGATGCGCTGGATTCTGAGTGGTCATATCTCTCAGAGGCATCTGTAGTTTCCATGTCTCCTGTTGTTTTGTATCTTTGGAGCAAATGCAATGGAGAAGATCCATGGATTGGAGTTGTTTCTCCGCTTTGAAATCCTTAAAACACAGTTGATCTGCTTGTGAAACCAAGGGAAGAATGCATTTTGCTGCCATTTGTTCAAAGCATTAGCTGTCTGTTCTTCAAATATTGCCTTCTTCATGTGAGATCCCATCTGCATAAAAATATCCCATCATATTTTAAGAGCACATTCCTTTATACATGATATTTAACCAGAACAGAGTGTTTTTGAACAATCCAAAAGTTCACTAAAACATTTGTACATACTGGAAAAACAAAATTTGCCCCAAAAATGGATGTTCTCTATCTATCAACAAACAGGGTAAAATGGATGTTCTCTATCTATCAACAAACAGGGTTATATCAAGAAATAAAATTAAAATGATTTAAAGAAAAATCATCATTTCTATTTCTTCCAGACTGCAAAAAAAATTAATTTAACAAACAAAAGGAAGCATATTTTAGAGTGGTCATACTTTTCATTCGAAAAATTAAATAAAATTACGTAGAAATATAACCATGTAAAATATGTAAGATCCGGGTCGGAATTAACATTTACATTTGGGTGAACATGTACATGTACCTTTGGGGCTTCTAGTATCATCAATAACATTGTTCACGGGTGTAGAAAAAGAGTAAAACGATGAGAATTTTCCCAATAAAGAGTAAAATGATGAGAATTTTCCCAATACATCTCGGTGAATGCATACCATTGCAAATGAGGTCTCTTCTCATAATGTTATCTTGGGTCTTGACTCCTGAACCTTTGTTCATATCACTTCTCAATTTGAACAAATGGGCCTCTTCTCATAATGTTATCTTGGGTCCTAACTCCTTGAACCTTTGGTTCATATCAGTTCTCAACTTGAACAAATGCATAAAATTCAGACTTATTCCACCTCCAATAATGTAGGTCAAGTATGTTTTTAATTATTAATTATATATTATTGATAATTACACCATCCTAGATCCATCTTTTAATTTAAATACCACATATTACATTTATAGTAATAGGAGACTTGACTTTATATTTACGATTTTATTTTTTTTAACTTAGAGATGAAATGATCATATGAATGTAATTTATTGATAGACTGATTTTGGTTTTGACTTTCAAATTAATTATAGAAATTTTTAACTTAGAGATCAAATGATAAATTCTGGCAAACAACTACATTCACTATAATTCCAAATCTAAAAAATATTAAATAGAAGACTATCCTTCACAAAAATAAGAATAAGTAAATAAAAAATAATTCTACATTATAGTCCAAAATTATAAATTAATTATTGTTATATAATTTTTTGGGTTAATTGTAATATTATCATGTTGGTATATATAATTTAATAAAAATAAGAAAAATATAATTTAATTAAATCATGATTTAGTTTTTCAATTTAAATTTTAGTTATATAATATTTATTGAAATTATACATTTTTAATATTTAAATATATTAAATACATTCAATATATCGAAATATATTTAAATATTTGTATTATACAAATTTAGAATTCTAATAAATTTCTATGGACATTCTAATAAAAATATAATCCCAAAAAAACCACAATTATATTAAATATTCAAAATATGTTTAGAATAACATAAATAAATTAGATAGCTTAAAAATTATATTAGAAATAAAATTATATAATTTATAACCCTAACTAATATACTCACTTTTAAATAAAATTACGTAGAAATATAACCATGTAAAATATGTAAGATTTGGGTCGGAATTAACATTTACATTTGGGTGAACATGTACATGTACCTTTGGGGCTTTTAGTATCATCAATAACATTGTATTTACATTTGGGTGAACATGTACATGTACCTTTGGGGCTTCTAGTATCATCAATAACATTGTTCACGGGTGCAGAAAAAGAGTAAAATGATGAGAATTTTCCCAATAAAAAGTAAAATGATGAGAATTTTCCCAATACATATCGGTCAATGCATACCATTGCAAATGATGCCTCTTCTCATAATGTTATCTTGGGTCCTGACTCCCTGAACCTTTGGTTCATATCACTTCTCAATTTGAAGAAATGCTAATATACTCACTTTTAAATAAAATTACGTAGAAATATAACCATGTAAAATATGTAAGATCCAGGTCAGAATTAACATTTACATTTGGGTGAACATGTGCATGTACCTTTGGGGCTTCTAGTATCATCAATAACATTGTTCACGGGTGCAGAAAAAGAGTAAAATGATGAGAATTTTCCCAATAAAGAGTAAAATGATGAGAATTTTCCCAATGCATATCGGTTAATGCATACCATTGCAAATGAGGCATTTTCTCATAATGTTATCTTGGGTCTTGACCCCCTGAACCTTTGCTCATATCACTTCTCAATTTGAACAAATGGGCCTCTTCTCAGAATGTTATCTTGGGTCCTCACTCCCTAAACCTTTGGTTCATATCACTTCTCAATTTGAACAAATGCACAAACTTCAGACTTATTCCACCTCCAATAATGTAGGACAAGTATGTTTTTAATTATTAATTATATATTATTGATAATTACACCATCCTGATTTGATAATTTTTGAACGATCGGGTCTCAAGAGCTCTGCAACTACGGTTCTGGCGACTTTTTGAGACGGCGCAGTCAGGCTCGACTCTGCATCCACCGAGGGTCTGACCTCCTAGTTTCGACAGAGTACCACAGGCTTTACAACAGTGCACATGGATCCCCCCCAGGGGAGGGCCTCAAAGCCCTCCCCCTTGTCCAATATTGCGCCGCCAGGGCACACGGGATCTTTAATCTTCGGGTCGATCCACGAAGAAATGAATAATAGTGAGATACCGCAACAGAATAAGTCCAATGCACCGGCCAGTTAGTCAGACAAGAGAAGTGAAATGCTAGAAGGAAAAGACAAGCCAGAGGAAATGACCAAAGTCACCTCGAAAACCTACAAACCAAGTTTTCTTAATATAACTAAGCTAACTAAGTTTTCTTAATATAAGGTAACCTGTAAAAATCTCAAGGATTTGAACATATACCTTTCACTGACATTGACCTTACATTTTCACCTACTTATTTAGTGAACTAGTTAGGTGTAGCAAAATAACCAACGATTTGGTGCAACTATTATTAGCCATTATTTGTGTAATCTCAATGATTTTATAAATTATGCTAAATCATTCTTGAATTTTTTTCAATTAGCTTGCTCAAACCTATTAACTATAATAACTTATTTTGAATTTGAATAATCTTAGCTTTAATTGTGATGAGTTAGACTGAAAGAGAACCTTATATATAATAAAATAATTTTCAGCGCACTTTTTGAAGCGAATCTCCAAAAGGGGTTTCAATATTATAAAGGAATTATAATTCTTTAATTGTTATTTTCAGTTTCATTTAAATATTTAGAATAGTTTTAGAAAAGATATCGATAGGAGAGATTTTTTCCATAAGAAGAAAGAAAAGTTGCCTTTATAAGCATGAGAGATTTATGGAATAAATCATGAAAACTTTAGGAAAAAAAAGTTGTCTTTATAAGGATGAGAGATTTATGAAATAAATCATGAAAACTTTAGGGAATAAATCAGGGAGTGATTTAGGGATCTAGGAAAATCTATTTTTTCTTCAAAAGTTGTATTTAGTCAATGTAAGCCTAAGTGCAAATCTAAAGGTCAAATGAATATGTGATCAAATGAATGTGAGCTCAGGCCAAGAGAAAAATGAATACTAATTTTCATTATGCACACAAATTGTGTGGTGTATCTATGTGATAAATAATACCTCTAATTTTTGGATGCTCTAGAATACACTCTAAGTGAAGTAGCATTTTTATATGAAATATTTTTGCAGAACATTGTGTCATCTAGAGAAGATGAATTTCCAGGAAAAGTCAAATTTTAGTGCATCATTTTTAAATTGAAATTTTGGAGGATTCTAACATTTCAAGAAATAATAACATGTAGGGCATACATTTTGAAGAAATTCATAATCTTCTCACAAGGAAGAAGAATAATGTTCTCATTATATACAAAGTAAAACCTAAAGCACCTCAACCTAGTTGTGTTTAGATTCAAGTTTGAATGTATCGAATTCATCATAGCCATGTTAACTACACATTTGAGATTTTCATATCCAACCAGAAAATATATTTCCTTTCTATTCAAAATAATAAATTGATTCATTTTATAAAAATAAAGATATATCACCAGTGGGTGAACACTAAAGAAACTACATAAAATTGTTGAAATGGAATGAAAAAATTGTTAATTCTTCCTAATAAACAAGAAAACTTAGTTATTGTTTTATATAGAATAACAATGGCCCGCAGTTGTAGACATGTCATGTGCGTCTGGGATATTCAGCTTGAGGATTTAGTGTTTGTAAAGAACCACGGTAACCTCGCATGTAAAAGCAGGGAGTTAGAATTTTTTTATACAAATTACTCACAAACAATAATTCAATTCACAACTCCACATTTCCTTATTAACCATTAGGTATAATTTACATTAGTACATCAAGCAAACTGAAATAAAAGACAGTAAGTTGCATAACCATTAACCACCACTGTGGTAGTGTAATAACATAAATTGTCTCATGAATCCTTGCATCCATTTCATGATTTCCTTAACCATATTAATCAATCTCATACTTTGAAATTATGATTATGACATCAAATAAAGAACCATCAACATCAAGGATTCATCGTCATCAAACTGACACAAAAGGCAATCACACCATTGAACACCAATATACCCTAGAAACCCCGTAGGGTGAAAACCAACAAACGTTTAATCCTATTATTAAACGCTCGTGAGGGTTTTCACCCCTCACTCAATGGCTTATAAGGGATTCCATCCCTTAACCATTGTTATCAAATCATTACAATGAATTATCATTAAGTTGTCACGTAACTAGCTAAAAGCTAATATATTTTCCATGAAACCCTTTTCTTACATACTACCACATGCAACATTCCTTGTGGCATGATTGTTCTAGCAATGGACGATTCCGTAACTCATACTCATCTGCATGGACCATTAGTCCTTTTCCTGCCACAGTGTTAAACATCACTTTCCTTTGGCACCAACCGCCTTCGTTTCCTGTCAATGTTGTCATCCACAACCTTTGGCAACAAGATTAGATACGATATTAATCAATCAATAATCAACCTATAAAAGAGATCTTTTAACATATACTCAAGTGCATGAGCAAGCATGACATAATAACTAACTAGTACGTATATCCAAGTAAATACTTGTCCTACTTTCCACAATGCTTATTCACACTAATGCATATTTCTCTTTAAGAGATCTAACGCATTAGTTCTACTAAAATGTATAACCAAATTGTTATATCTTCATACATGTAATAAGTTGTTGTTCCTATGCTTATGCACATGTGTTCTTTTCACATAGTTATTTTTCGAGAACTCAACATAGTTCTTCTAACATACAAAGAACTTATCTCTATATCACAATGACTATTCTTTGTGCATACCATAGCTTATCATAATAGCCCTTCTTTGATGTATGCAACACTTATTCCCTTCACTAGAATACTACCATCATTTCATGCAACAAACCACATACTTCTTTCTTAAAGGAAGTCATTATAACCTCAATTCTCTATCTTCCTATAAGTAAGTTCCTCATGCTTCCCTTTCAAGAAATTATTATAGATACCATCTTTATGCATAAAAATTCAGGAAACAATAACATGGTTAACTTAACCTTTTATGCACTAAAATCAAGAAACCGACACAATCTCATCTAACAAGACAATCTTTTCAAGAGATTAATATTTCCAAGAAAGTTAACTTAATACTTTCTCTATGTACACCCAAAATCATATTTCCAATGTCACAACAGCTACCCTTATGTGCATGCAACATGTGTTTTTCCTAACACAATTACTTTTACTTCAATGCACATAATCTTTTCATGAAACAAGTATGGATCCCTGATATGATATGAACACTATTCATATGTCTTTCAAAAATAGGAAACTCTATTTTTGTTTCAATAGATATTCTCATAAAAGCCATCGTTTCATACATGAAGTATGCCCACTTTTCTAAAATGAATATATATATATATATATACTCTTTCTTCAAGAAAGTTAGAAATGAATATCTATGTGCCTAGAAGCACATCTTTAGCTATTTCTATCATGCATGTAATGCATAATTATTTCACTAGAAACTTAGAAACTAGCTAGAATCATAATGCAATTAGCATATATATCTTTTTCAAGAAACTTTTATTAAATAAAAATACATATTTTAATTCAAGAGAACATGGCCACATTTCACTCTATGTCCTTAGGACATTTATATGCCTCATCCTCTTTTCTCAAGAAGATATTTTGCCTATATTTAGCAAGGATTTTTATTCCAAGAAAATGACAACAGACAGGCATTTCACACAAAAGACTCACATGTAGTCTTTCTAACAAGAACTACCTATTTTCCTTACCAGGAAAACATATAAAATAATCAATCTTTAACTACATGCATTAACACATTTTCTTTACCAAGAAAACCTATAAAAGAATCATTCTTTTACTGCATGCATTAAAATAATTTTCTTTACCAAGAAAAACATATAAAATATTCAATCTTTTACTGCATGCATTAACATGTTTTCTTTACCAAGAAAACATATCAAATAATCATTCTTTTACTGCATGCATTAAAATACTTTCTTTACCAAGAAAACATATAAGATATTCAATCTTTTACTGCATGCATTAAAATACTTTCTCTACCAAGAAAACATATAAGATATTCAATCTTTTATTGCATGCACTAACATATTTTCTTTTATATGCATTCTCTTTTCCATAAATGCAATAACTATTGTTTGAATATGGGTTATCCTTACCCAAAATAGCTATTTCTATGTCCAAAATAAACATATATTCTTTTCAAATACTAACACTAACTCCTAAATTTTCCAAGAATTGGCATAGATACTTATCTCTTCAGTGGCTCACTCCATGCTTCCACTGCATGCTTCCATTGAAATAATAGAACAATGTGCGGCGCTCGAATTACTTTTCGGTGAGCTGGAGAGCCCTGGATCCAACATGACCTCTCAGCTCTCCACAATCCCTATGGCTGCCGCTCACCTCTGAGGCGCGGGAGGAGACGAACTGAAAAGTCCTCATGCCATGTGGTGAATGGCAACCCAGAAAATTTAAAGCCACATTGTATCTGAGCTTTCTTTAGTTGGAAAACCAGAAACGCGTCGCTCTTCTGTATTGGGCATTTGACAGAAAACTAGAACAGTATGGCGCACAATGTGACTAGACACTTTTTACATGGCGCCCCTTCCTTCCTTGAACAGGTCGCTGCCCAATATCAATGCGACGGTTGCAGAGAACCCCGCTATGGCATCAGATACAGATGCCCTGAAGATGAATGTAATTACTTCAACTTCCACGAGGCCTCACTGGATACCACGATGAATGTTCCTAACTTCCTCCGCGTTCTGAGTAGTGGTTAAGTCTATATGTGCATCCTTATTCCAAATTAGCGGAAATCAAGAATCAGTTTTTGAACTGATTCATAACTCTTTTTTTAAAATTACTATTTACTCAACTGTATAATTTTACACCCAGTTATTTAGGGATGGACTGGGGTTTCATGAAGTGAACAGAGTAATTATGTCGGCCTATCATATTCAGAATTTTCAATAGAAGCATTCCGCTCGTTTCGAGAATCACATTATGTAAAGAACCATCCCTTTCTCAGTAATCAAAACGATTTTCCAGTCAAGATGTCATTGTAAACGACCTCGTTCGAGGTGTTAGCCCTGAGTGTGGGTGGTTTAGTATCTTGAATCCAACTCAGCATAGCCGGAACAACCATGGCATATGGAAAATGGCTTTTCTTCACATGCCAAATTATTGGAATTGAATATAGGTGAAGTCTCCCAATGTGACTGTTTTACCTCGGATTATTTACGAGATGGATATGATAGTGTTCATGGTTTAGGCTTAAGTGTGTATAATCAAAGAGTGCACCTTCCTAGTGAAGAATGATAAAAGAAATTCTAATAATTCCATAGATGAAATATGGGTGAGTCTATCCTTATCGTGATGTCTCATCTTAAAATATTTGTATTGTGAGTTTCCCATCCTGGGATGCTTATATTGGAATCTCTATGAATAGAATCATTAACTTCATTTGTTATTTGCAAATTTATATGGAATCTCTCACAAAAACACACATATGTAGTATTTGAGGATTAAATAAGGATTGAATTGAACCCCAGGTGGTGAACATGTTCTTGTTGGAAGTGAAAAGAGAATTACTATGAATACTACCTAAATTGTTTCATGATGAATATCAAAAGTGAGGACGCCTTCATAAATTTAAATAAGAGAGAGATTGCACCAAAGATTGCATAATATGAATGTTGTAAATTGTAATTGCAATTATATGTTAATACACATAATAATTATTTTCCTAAGATGTGCTCTTCAACGCAATATGATGGAGATGTTGTCACTTAATATTACATTTTAAAATAACAAAATAATGTTTGCAGTAACAAACAAAAAAAATAATAATAACAAAAAAAATAAACATTAGCCATAAATAAAACACTTTAATTTCCACCTTAATTTTACATCCATTTTATAAAAAAAATTACGTTTTTTATATTAAAGGCATATATAATTCCTTCGCTACTTAATAAGAAATTGACAAATGCCTTGTAAAAATAATATAATTGATATTACATCATATGTAGTTTACTTTATTTTCATTTGGCATATAATAATTTAAATAAAAATATAGATTTTAGGGTGTAGTTGCATATGGTGATTTTGGTCCACACAAGTATCAAGATCCTCCCCCAGGGAGGGCTATGTATTTCCATTCTAAATATTAATAATAAACACACACACATAAATATATATCAAAAATAGTTATATAGAGAGTCCTATACAAAAATGATAGGGACATGTATTGTATTAATATTTTAATGTGTAAAATATTAAATATAAATAAAAAAATTTCAATGCCAGCTATGTATATATATCAAAATAAAAGAAACATATAAATATTTTATTTGTTAAATAAGTTTAATATGCATTTTATATATAAATAAAAAGAGAATTTTTATTCTATTAATAGGTTTTTTATGGAGATTTCTAATTTATTCAATTTTAATGTGGAGTTGACGTGTAACAATTTAAATATTAATAAAAAAACACTATATTTAGTTAGACGAATAAATAAATAAACAAGTAATATTTAAAAAAATATTTATAACAAAAACAATTTCTTATTGACAGAGTATCCTAATGACATATATTCTCTACCGAGCATGTATTAACATTTTAATATGTAGAATATGTATCATAAATAAAATATTTCAATGTCAACTATGTAGATATTTTATAAAGAAAAATAACATATATATATATATATATATATATATATATATATATATATATATATATATATATATATATATATATATCGAGAGAGAGAGAGAGGGGGAAAGAGAGAGACATAAATATTTTATTGTTTTAAAAAATTTAATATAGATTTTATATTTAAAGAAAAAGTATTCTTATTCGATTAATATGTTTTTTCTAAGGGAGATTTCTAATTCATTTACTTTTTAATGTGAAATATATATATATACAAAGAGAAAGAGTCCTTAATATGTAGAAAATGTATCATAAATAAAATATTTCAATGTCAACTATGTAGATATTTTATAAAGAAAAATTATATATATATATATATAGAGAGAGAGAGAGAGAGAGAGAGAGACAGTCCTATGTCAACTATGCATATACTATATAAAACAAAAGAGACAAATATTTTATTGTTTAAAAAAGTTTAATATGGATTTTATATTTAAAGAAAAATGATTCTTATTCCATTAATATGTTTCTTCTTAGGGAAATTTATAAATCATTTACTTTTTAATGTGAAATATACACACACACACATATATATATAGACAGAGAGAGAGAGTCCTATGTCAACTATATATATACCATATAAAACAAAAGAGACATAAATATTTTATTGTTTAAAAAAGTTTAATATGGATTTTATATATAAAGAAAAAGAATTCTTGTTCCATTAATATGTTTCCTCTAGGGAGATTTCTAATTTATTCACTTTTTAATGTGAAGCTGACATGTAACAATTGAATTATTAATAACAAAAACATTATAGATAAATAAGCAAGTAGCATTTAAAAAAATATTTATAACAAAAATAATTTTTATAGAGAAAGATTGTCGCATGGATATATATTTTCTAATTTTCTAATTCCAAATATTCCTGGAGCTATGTATTAACATTTTAATGTTTAGAATATGAATCATAAATGAAATATTTCAATGTTTACCTTGTAGATATTATATAAAGAAAAAACATACATTTATAGGATCTTATAGATATATGTTTTCTATTTCCAAAGATGATGGGGACATATATTAACATTTTAATGCGTAGAATGTTAAAGATAAATAAAACATGTCAATGACAACTATGTATGTACCATATAAACAAAAAGAAACATTTGAATATTATATTGGTTTTAAAAGTTTAATATGGATTTGATATAAAGAAAAAAGGAATTCTTATTTCATTAATATGTCTTCCCAGGAAATTCCTAATTCATTCATTTTTAATGTAGAGTTGACATGTAATAATTTAAATATTAATAACACAAATAATATATTTAAGGTATATAGATAAGTAGATAAGAAATATTTATAACAAAAATATTTTTTTATAGAGGATGAGTGTCCAAAGTATATATGTTTTCTACCTCCAAATATCACTCGGGCATGTATTAATATTTAATGTGTAGCATATGAATTATAAATAAAATATTCCAATGTCAACTATGTAAACGTTTTATAGGGAAAAATATTTATATAGAGATTCTTATATATATATATATATATTTTTTTTTTTCTATTTCCAAAGATGATTGGGACATGTATTAACATTTTAATATATAAAATGTTAAAGATAAATAAAAAATTTCAATGCTCTCTCTCTCTCTCTCTATATATATATATATAATTAATTTAAAAAAATTAATATGGATTTTATTTTAAAGAAAGAGAGAATTCTTATTCCATTAATAGGTTTTTTTAAGGAGATTTCTAATTCATTCATTTTTTTAAGTGGAGTTAACATGTAACAATGTTAATAACAAAAATATTATATCAAGATAGCCAGATAAATAAGTAAACAAGTAACCTTTAAAAAAATATTTATAACAAGAAAAAATTTATAGAGAAGAATGCTATATGTTTTTTACTTCCAAATATCACTGCCGCATGTATTTGAATCTATCAAAAGATAATAATAATAAAAAATCAAATATTTCAATTTGCAAATTTTTAAGTTTGACATTTGAAAAAAAAAATGCATCTTGAAAATTTTAATATGGATTAGGGTTTGGTAAATCCTAAATTAAGATAAATTTATATTAATAGTAATAGTAATTATATTAAAATTACTCATTTATATTAATAATATAATGGTCTAATAAATATATTTTTATATATTAATTATTTTTAATTTTAATATTCTCAATAAATATTATAATTTTATTTATTTAAATTTAATTCTTTTAGATATATATATACATTATCCACATATTAATTTTAAAAAATACATATTTAATAGATCTAAAATTAAAATGATTTACATGTGGCAAATTTCCTTAATAAAGAAAATTTCATTAAGTTTCTCGCCTTTCCACTTAGATAATGCCTTCTTAACAGGGATCCTCTACCTTCCCAAAACTCTCACACGTTTTGAACAAGATCAATTGATTAAATAGGTGGAGGTTGTCCATTTAACGTACAATTTATTAGAATTCTTTGATGACACGTAAGTATAAACACATTTAACTTTTTTTTCAACTCAAATTTTCTTGTGGACGACTCGGTAGTGTAAAATAACATTCTCGTAGACGGTTTGAACTCTCTCGCACCAATTGAGAAAATTGTAACTAGCATTTGCACCAGATGTTGCAAAGGAAACGCCGTAAGGCATAAATTGAAGAACAAAAATACAACAAAAGAATACTTTGATAAAGAATAAAAATATATTGAACGCTCAAATCAATGCCCCATTAACTGAAACCAGTTAGTAGACATATCTATCAACATTAGGATTATACACAATGATCAAGAAATTTCCCATATACAAACAGCACCTTCCACAACAACCTTTTGTCACATTCAATATTCAAAGGAATAAGAAACTTTACTTTGTTCTTTCTTGGGTTCAAAGAAAACTGAAGAGTAACCATGACTATCAAAAAGAAATAAATTAGATGTCACAAGATTAAAGCTAAAGATAAGACAAAAGAATACTAATATGGAATGGAATTTCAACAAAGGGACATGCCATTTTGGAAACATACCCTATAACATGACATAGGTCACAATCAAAAGCTGAAGATGGTCCATGAACCAAAATAGATTTTATATTTTTTATGCAATAACAGGGCCAAAGAAGATTGGTAAGCTAGATACGAAAGGAATTAAAATGTTTAGATATTTGTTTTCACATATTCTAATATGATCCCACTGTAGCAGAGTGAGGTACAAATGTTGGAGAATTCCTAAAACAATCGAGATTTTTTAAATTTTAGGGCTCGAACTCAGATAGTCAGATTGCTGCCACTCCTCCTTCCACATTTCCCTGCAGATTTGATTGAATGAGGCTTTCAAGCATCAATGTACCATTACAAGGCACCATGGCCCGTTGGCAGAGAAAGTAAGTTGTGAGTTGAACATCCCATGGCTGAACACTGTGGCAACACCTATCTCCTATGTAGCATGTGCATTAAACTGCAACCCTTGAAAGCACGTTGGCTCCTGAGGAGTAAGGTTACTAACTAATGATTGATCCACATACATGGTGGACCAATTTTTGTTGAAATTTATGATTAAATGGATTGAAATTGTAGAGCCTGATTGGCACTGATGGACTCAGTAACAAATCTCTACTTCACCCTGATTATGCACTATGGGTTTCATATACAATTTCATGGAACAAACAAACAATTTGATTAAAACTGTAGATTGTGATGGTATAGCTGGATTCAGCAATAAACATATACTGCATCCTGATTTCTGCAAGATCATGAAAGTAAACAAATAATTTGGCTGTAATTGTATTTGTAGATTTTGATAGCATAAAAGGATTCAATAACAAACAACTTACTGCACTTGAATTATGCCAGTTGTGACGTACAATTTTCTCAATCAAAGAAACAAGAATATTTTTAGAAATGAGGGCCAAGGTCGCTATTAAATGCAGATTCTACATAACAGATAGGTAGAGCCAATGTCTTTAAATGAGATTTTTTGGAGTTTCCTAGTGAAAAAATTTGTGGCCAAATCTTGATTTGTGTAGTTTAAACTGGCTTTTTAATTGCATATATAGATTCAGCACCCACAAAAATCTCTGGGGCACTTTCTTTGTGAAGAGTTCACCTCGAGAGCTTGTGATTTCAATGAATCCCCAGTAGATTTTAGACAAATTTAATAAGAAAACTTTCCAAAAAATCACATTTAAAAACTATTAGAATCTAAAAATATCTTGCAATCCTAAAAATAAGAGCAAGTTCAAACCATTAACCTTGCTGTTATCTGCCAGAATCCTGATATATATAAAAATGCCCATGGTTGCCCCTATAAACAACATTTGCTCACCTGAAAACAAAGCACTGCTATCAAAGAGAGGGGAGATTGCACGAATCACAAACAAACGAAAGATACTGTTAAACATTGTTGCTTGTTGCAGATTCTGTTTCTTTCTTGCTTGGAGTTATAGTATCTGTCCTTACCTTTGAGTATATTGGCTATGAGATAAGAAGTGAAGAGAAGCGGAGGACACCATTAAAGCAGCAGTAGCAGAGGTGGTTTCGACTGGGGCGACCTGGGAACACGTCCACATTACTCTAAACTCTTGATCTCTCCATTAGTCATGTGAATGTGTTGCAAGGTCACCCCAGTCGAGCCTGCTCTGTCTCATTTATTCATGTGACCCAATATGCAGGGTAAACCCTTTCTGAAACTGCGTCAATGAATGTCTGTAATTTATAATTTATTGAAATGAGATTGATAGAGAAGGAGAAAGGAACCAAAATCTGGTAGTACACGCAGTACACGTGAAGTGCAGATATGGCCCTGAGATTTATGTTGAGTTAGGTCGAAATTAGATGGTTTCACACACTGTCGGTGGAAGGAATGGAAGGGCTTAATCTCCTCCATATTTAGGTTGAAAGGATAGTTGCCACGATGGGAGGCCAGTATGAAATTGCAATGTATGGAATGTAGTCCAGTACTATTTTTACCAGAAAAAATTGAACAGTACAAACAATAATACTTTATTATAATAATAGAACGAATTGAAGTATAGTAAGGTTTGAAGGTGTCAAAGCCAGTGTGAATGCTGACATGTCTAACAGTGACTATTGAGACTATGACATTAGCCAGGGACTTGCACACCAAAACCCAAAACCAGTTTCTGGCCCGATAAATCTTTTGTTCATGGATGATATGTTATAAATCATATACATTTCACAACTTGCTTGACCACGGCAAGATAAGCACCGTACCTACCTAATGTATAAAAGAAGACTGATAAGCAGGAGGAGGGGCAGGCAGTCCACTGCCAAAGCGATGGTTGCTATAATTAGTAGAGGAATTGTAAGAACCGTGCTCTAATATGTTTGATTTTGAGTCTGAGTCAGTAAAGAAAAATGCTCAAATGTAACTATGTGCTCCTTCAGCAACCATGATGTCATGGTGACTTGGCAGCTCCACAGGCAATTTGTGAATTTCTAACCATTACATTAACCCACTTGTAACTTCTCTCGGTAATTCTTTCCTCGCATCTCTATTAGATACTTAATAGACATTTTAACATAGGATAATGTATAAAACACAGGGAGAACATCAAGGTGTACAATGGAATTTATTGTGAGTATTAAAATGTTTAGATATTTGTTTTCAGATATTCTAATATAATCCCACTGCAGCAGAGTGAGGTACAAATGTTGGAGAATTCCTAAAACAAAAAATACTTGTGCCATTTTGACTTCTTTTGAAGTTGAAAATTCTTCGGAGAATAGGACTCGAACTCAGATAGTCAGATTGCTACCACTCCTCCTTCCATATTTCCCTGCATATTTGATTGAATGAGGCCTTCAAGCATCAATGTCCCATTACAAGGCACCATGGCCCGTTGGCAGAGAAAGTAAGTTGTGAGTTGAACATCCCATGGCTGAACACCGTGGCAGCACCTATCTCCTATGTAGCATGTGCATTAAACTGCAACCCTTGAAAGCACGTTGGCTCCTGAGGAGTAGGGTTACTGGCTAATGATTGATCCACATACATGGTGGACCAATTTTTGTTGAAATTTATCATTAAATGGATTGGAATTGTAGAGCCTGATTGGCACTGATGGACTCAGTAACAAATATCTACTTCACCCTGATTATGCACTGTGGGTTTTATATACAATTTCATGGAACAAACAAACAATTTGATTAAAACTCTAGATTGTGATGGTATAGCTGGATTCAACAATAAACATATACTGCATCCTGATTCTGCGAGATCATGAAAGTAAACAAATAATTTGGCTGTAATTGTATTTTTAGATTTTGATAGCATAGAAGGATTCAGTAACAAACAACTTACTCCACTTGAATTATGCTAGTTGTGACATACAATTTTCTCAATCAAAGAAACAAGAATATTTTTAGAAATGAGGGCCAAGGTCGCTATTAAATGCAGATTCTACATAACAGATAGGTAGAGACAATGTCTTTAAATGAGATTTTTTGGAGTTTCCTAGTGAAAACATTTGTGGCCAAATCTTGATTTGTGTTGTTTAAACTGGTTTTTTAATTGCATATATAGATTCAGCACCCTCAAAAATCTCTGGGGCACTTTCTTTGTGAAGAGTTCACCTAGACAGCTTGTGATTTCAATGAATCCCCAGCAGATTTTTGACAAATTTAATAAGAATACTTTCCAAAAAATCACATTTAAAAACTATTAGAATCTAAAAATATCTTGCAATCCTAAAAATAAGAGCAAGTTCAAACCATTAACCTTGCTGTTATCTGCCAGATTCCCGATATATATAGAAATGCCCATGGTTGCCCCTATAAACAACATTTGCTCACCTGAAAACAAAGCACTGCTATCAAGGAGAGGGGAGACTGCACGAATCACAAACAAACGAAAGAGACTGTTAAAAATTGTTGCTTGTTGCAGATTTTGTTTCTTTCTTGCTTGCAGTTATAGTATCTGTCCTTACCTTTGGGTATATTGGCTGTGAGATAAGAAGTGAGGAGAAGCGGAGGACACCATTAAAGTAGCAGCAGCAGAGGAGGTTTCAATTGGGGCGACCTGGGAACACATCCACATTACTCTAAACTCTTGATCTCTCCATTAGTCCTGTGAATGTGTTGCAAGGTCACCCCAGTCGAGCCTGCTCTGTCTCATTTATTCATGTGAGCCCAATATGCAGGGGAAACCCTTTCTGAAACTGCGTCAATGAATGTCTGTAATTTATAATTTATTGAAATGAGATTGATAGAGAAGGATAAAGGAACTGAAATCTAGTGGTACAAGCAATACACGTGAAGTGCATATATGGCCCTGAGATTTATGTTGAGTTAGGTCAGTATGAAATTGCAATGTATGGAATGTAGTCCAGTACTATTTTTACCAGAAAAAATTGAATAGTACAAACAATAATACTTTATTATAATAATAGAACGAATTGAAGTATAGTAAGGTTTGAAGGTGTCAAAGCCAGTGTGAATGCTGACGTGTCTAACAGTGACTATTGAGACTATGACATTAGCCAGGGACTTGCACACCAAAACCCAAAACCAGTTTCTGGCCCGATAAATCTTTTGTTCATGGATGACATGTTATAAATCATATACATTTCACAACTTGCTTGACCACGATAAGATAAGCACCGTACCTACCTAATGTATAAAAGAAGACTGATAAGCAGGAGGAGGGGCAGGCAGTCCACTGCCAAAGCGTTGGTTGCTGTAATTAATAGAGGAATTGTAAGAACCGTGCTCTAATATGTCTGATTTTGAGTCTAAGTCAGTAAAGAAAAATGCTCAAATGTAACTATGTGCTCCTTCAGCAACCATGATGTCATGGTGACTTGGGAGCTCCACAGGCAATTTGTGAATTTCTAACCATTACATTAACCCACTTGCAACTTCTCTTGGTAATTCCTTCCTCGCATCTGTATTAGATACTTAATAGACATTTTAACATAGGATAATGTATAAAACACAGGGAGAACATCAAGGTGTACAATGGAATTTATTGTGAGTATTAAAATGTTTAGAAATTTGTTTTCAGATATTCTAATATAATCCCACTGCAGCAGAGTGAGGTACAAATGTTAGAGAATTCCCAAAACAAAAAATACTTGTGCCATTTTGACTTCTTTTGAAGTTGGAAATTCTTCAGAGAAATAATCCCAACAACAATGTTAAGATACACACAATAATCCCAAAATAGAGACATCCAGTTATGCCACTCTAGTAAGATCACCTGAAATATCACATAGAAAACAGCCACAAACCAAGGATCGCCCATGTGGCATGGCACTGAAACCGTTTACAATGTTAGTAACAAAATGAGGAAGGATACTATGACATTAGCCAGGGTGCACACCAAAACCAGTTTCTGGCCTGATAAATCTTTTGTTCACGGATGATATGTTATAAACCATATACATTTCACACTTTGCATACGTATAGAAGTTCAGTTCGGCTAAACTTAACAGAAAGGAAGTATATCTCTATGTGATAATGACAACTCTTCCATGTTACACTTAAGCTCAGTACCTTGTAAGGATTTTGTGCTAGAGGGTGCAGATTTGTCTAATAGTAGATAAAAATCAACTCTCTAATACCATTTTTAAATATTTCTAATAAATTTTTATATTTCTAAATCAAATTCCATGAATTTGCCAGAATTCTTAATTCGATTGCTAATTTGTAAATAGCTGCACACATATGTTATTTCAGTTTAGGGTGGGATAACTGTGTACACTGTTCCAGGTGGGAGAAATCTGTGCATAGATTGATAAAGGAAAAAAAAACCACTTGCTATTCAGAAAAAATACCAAAAAAGGTCGTGAAAATAAATTAATATAAATACATACTCGCCTTGATTTTTTAACCATTAAAAAAAATTAGCATTTATTTTTGTTCAATATAATATAAAATAACAAACAAACATCTTCAATGAAACGAGATTCGAAAGAAGGAAATTCTTGAATTTGAAACTATGTGGCATGTAAGTTTTCTGAAATTTGAATATACAAACTGAAATTAATGAACATCAGTGATATTATTTCGTCAAATCTCTACTCGTTGGAGCCAATGCACAATATATTCATTCACAAATTCCAAATACAGTCAAAGGACACACAATAAACAGACCAAATGCAGAAGCTAGTCTTCCACAATTTTCAAGTATTGATATCATTATCTGATTGGATACTCAAAGTAGAAAAATAAACAGATACATTCAAACTATTCACGTTTAGTGCAAATATGTAAAATGCAAAAGGGCAACCCTTACACTACAAGGTGGGTCAATCTCAAGAACTGAACCAATAAGAAGCAACCCTCGTAGCCACAATAACTTGTGTATTATTTAGTTGAGTTTGATGACCATGACCACATGTTAAGTGACAATGGTGGTGTAAGAAACAGTCTCTTATTCAGCTTGTGAACCCTACCGAGATCATGTGGATTTGGGTTTCATAAATCTAAAAATGAGAGAAATGAAGACATAAATGGTACAAGAAACAGGTGTCTTATTAAGTTATTCAGGCTGTGGGCTTCAGGGAAAATTTTAAGAACCCCCTCTAAATTTATAAATATAATAAATGGGCGAATCTCCATGGTATATAGGAAAAATGGAAGGCGATTTTATCAATAATATAATATGTATATATAATTTTTTGGCGAATCTCTCACCAGGCATGGCGAATATTTTACTCAATTATAAGATCTTGTAAGATCTTGGCGAGTCTTTCACTAAATAATAAAACTTTGTAAATTCCTAGTGAATCTTAGCATAGGCTACATGCTGGTTTAATTCCCCCATTTAAATAGGCTACATTCCAGGTGAATACCATGGGTCAATACCATGTGCCATTTTGGTGAATACCATGGGTCAATACCATGTGCCATTTTTATTTTTATTAATTCTAATATTAGGGTTAATAATGGTTTTTTGCATGGTATTAATAACAATCTAGTCCATGGTATTTGTCCCATAGTATTTTGGCCATAGTTTTCACCTAAATATAACCCATTTTTTCAGTGTTTGTAAATATAAGGTGACTTATGGAGTAAATATAAAAAAATGTTTTATTTGTTTACCATACCTCTCGTTTATTTATATTTTTATTAATTTACCATACCTCTTTTACAAATATGATATTTGGCCCATAGGATTCACTTAAATAAAACCTCTTTCTTGAGCCTTCATAAATAGAACGAGGGTTATGGACTAAATATAAAAAGAGGTTTTATTTATTTACGATACGTCTAGTTTATTTATATTTATATTTATTTACCATACCTTTTGAGTAAGTATAAAAAGACGTTTTATTTATTTACCATATCTCCACTTTACTTATATTTTTATTTGTTTACACCCTTACATGTATATAAGGTGACTTATGGAGTAAATATAAAAAATGTTTTATTTATTTACCATACCTCTCACTTATTTATATTTTTATTAATTTACCATACCTCTTTTATAAATATGGTATTTGGCCCATAGGATTCACTTAAATAAAACCTATTCTTGAAAATGGGAGAATGGATTCACTTAAATAAAACCTATTCTTGAAAATGGGCGAATGGAAGGTTGTAAGTCCTAATTTCAAGGGCTAAATTTACCTTTTTTACCCTCTCCCTTAAAATAAGGTGGGCTATTTGAGGTGATTTGTAAAAATGTACTATGATAGAAAATATTCGCCCACTAAAAATTGAAAACCCCTTAATTTCGCCAAAGGGCGAACATTCGCCCCTAAAATTATCCTTGGTGGGCTTTACTGCAATAATGCAGAGTTGAGGTTTACAACTCACCATGCATCAAAAAACAAGAGAGAATTAAGGATGAATGGTACAAGAAGCAGGTATTTTATTCAAGTTGTGGGCTTTACTGCAGTAATGTGGAGTTGGGGTTCCTTTTTACCTACAGATCCAAGAATAAAATAAAAAGGAATGAGGGCACGGATGGTACAAGAAATATGCACTTTTTTCAAGTTGTGGGCTTTACTGCAATAATGCAGATTTATGAAAGAACGGTACAAGAAACAGGTCTTTTATTCAGGTTGTGGGCTTTATTTCTTTTATTTCTCTGCTACTTTCTTTCCACTGTTACATGCATTTCAATTTCTTATGGTTTGTTTTATAGGATGGATCTCAGTTCACCATTTTCTGATCACCATTTTCTGATGTTGCTCTCAGTGAATCACACAGATAGGTAGAGTATGAGAGTTTAGTTTCGAAAATCTGGTTTAATAGTTAAGTGGAGAGGTTTGGTCTTCAAGATTTCTATGGTTCAATTCTGAACAAAACTATGTACTACAGATATTCCAAGTGCAACCTCTTCAACTGAGCTGGAAAAAAATTAGAATATGACAGCAACTCTTACAAGAGACTGCGAAGTGTCAATCATACATGAGTTAAGATTAGTATATTTGTTCTTAGCAAGTTTGAGTCTATGTAATCACTTAGCTTTAAGTATTTGAATCAATGCAATTTACTGAGCAACAGTTCATATCAGAATTTGTGTTATTATTGTGCAGTTTCCTCCTCTGTCCATCTATTGGATTTTGTCATTACCAAAAAGTTGAATATAAATATGTGAGCTACCAACACTCTTGTTTGAAAAGCTGAAAGCTATGTACAAGTATATATTTCCAATCCATTTTGAGTTTCTTATATTCTTCTGCATAGGAATAAGAGACAATGTGTCAGCTGTTGGTTCTATGCCATTGCATCTGCTAGGTACTGGATACCTATTGCTGTTATTTATCAGAACGTTAAAGAAAATGTTCACTGTTCTGTCCTTCTGAAGTTGATCCTTCGTTTCTCTATGACATTGCCATTTTGTTTTTCAAATTTACATGTCATTATGCGCGTTGATGCTGCGCAGAAATTTTCATATAATGTTAATCAGTCCATTAAAATATGTTGGTAAATAATAGAGACGATATAAGTCAGTCCAATAAAGACAATGTAAATATAGTTTGAAAAAGTTCATACAGGGTAAATTGTATGCAAAGCTGCTCATAAAGAAAAATCAGGATCTCTTTCATGCGAAATGGATTGTTATTCTAGTAAAAGTGTTAAATATTTTTTATTCATTTCACTTATTATTCAAATTTGTTTCGAACTTGCATGTATGTATAAATTTAACTTATATGTATATATAAATTTGTTTATTAAAACGCCAATAGTGTACGAGGATACAAACAATATGATAACAAATCTCATCACTAACTCATCCCCACCTGTTTATTTCTATGCATTTTCATTCCCACTGTAGCAGAGTGAGGTACAAATGTTGGAGAATTCCTAAAACAATCGAGATTTTTTCAATTTTAGGACTCGGACTCAGATAGTCAGATTGCTGCCACTCCTCCTTCCACATTTCCCTGCAGATTTGATTGAATGAGGCTTTCAAGCATCAATGTACCATTACAAGGCACCATGGCCCGTTGGCAGAGAAAGTAAGTTGTGAGTTGAACATCCCATGACTGAACACTGTGGCAACACCTATCTCCTATGTAGCATGTGCATTAAACTGCAACCCTTGAAAGCACATTGGCTCCTGAGGAGTAAGGTTACTAACTAATGATTGATCCACATACATGGTGGACCAATTTTTGTTGAAATTTATGATTAAATGGATTGAAATTGTAGAGCCTGATTGGCACTGATGGACTCCGTAACAAATCTCTACTTCACCCTGATTATGCACTATGGGTTTCATATACAATTTCATGGAACAAACAAACAATTTGATTAAAACTGTAGATTGTGATGGTATAGCTGGATTCAGCAATAAACATATACTGCATCCTAATTTCTGCAAGATCATGAAAGTAAACAAATAATTTGGCTGTAATTGTATTTGTAGATTTTGATAGCATAGAAGGATTCAGTAACAAACAACTTACTGCACTTGAATTATGCCAGTTGTGACGTACAATTTTCTCAATCAAAGAAACAAGAATATTTTTAGAAATGAGGGCCAAGGTCGCTATTAAATGCAGATTCTACATAACAGATAGGTAGAGCCAATGTCTTTAAATGAGATTTTTTGGAGTTTCCTAGTGAAACAATTTGTGGCCAAATCTTGATTTGTGTTGTTTAAACTGGCTTTTTAATTGCATATATAGATTCAGCACCCTCAAAAATCTCTGGGGCACTTTCTTTGTGAAGAGTTCACCTGGAGAGCTTGTGATTTCAATGAATCCCCAGCAGATTTTAGACAAATTTAATAAGAAAACTTTCCAAAAAATCACATTTAAAAACTATTAGAATCTAAAAATATCTTGCAATCCTAAAAATAAGAGCAAGTTCAAACCATTAACCTTGCTGTTATCTGCCAGATTCCTGATATATATAAAAAAGCCCATGGTTGCCCCTATAAACAACATTTGCTCACCTGAAAACAAAGCGCTGCTATCAAAGAGAGGGGAGATTGCACGAATCACAAACAAACGAAAGAGACTGTTAAACATTGTTGATTTTTGCAGATTCTATTTCTTTCTTGCTCGGAGTTATAGTATCTGTCCTTACCTTTGAGTATATTGGCTATGAGATAAGAAGTGAAGAGAAGCGGAGGACACCATTAAAGCTGCAGTAGCAGAGGAGATTTCGACTGGGGCGACCTAGGAACACGTCCACATTACTCTAAACTCTTGATCTCTCCATTAGTCCTGTGAATGTGTTGCAAGGTCACCCCAGTCGAGCCTGCTCTATCTCATTTATTCATGTGACCCAATATGCAGGGGAAACCCTTTCTGAAACTGCATCAATGAATGTCTGTAATTTATAATTTATTGAAATGAGATTGATAGAGAAGGAGAAAGGAACCAAAATCTGGTAGTACACGCAGTACACGTGAAGTGCAGATATGGCCCTGAGATTTATGTTGAGTTAGGTCGAAATTAGATGGTTTCACACACTGTCGGTGGAAGGAATGGAAGGGCTTAATCTCCTCCATATTTAGGTTGAAAGGACAGTTGCCACGATGGAAGGGCAGTATGAAATTGCAATGTATGGAATGTAGTCTAGTACTATTTTTACCAGAAAAAATTGAACAGTACAAACAATAATACTTTATTATAATAATAGAACGAATTGAAGTATAGTAAGGTTTGAAGGTGTCAAAGCCAGTGTGAATGCTGACATGTCTAACAGTGACTATTGAGACTATGACATTAGCCAGGGACTTGCACACCAAAACCCAAAACCAGTTTCTGGCCCGATAAATCTTTTGTTCATGGATGATATGTTATAAATCATATACATTTCACAACTTGCTTGACCACGGCAAGATAAGCACCGTACCTACCTAATGTATAAAAGAAGACTGATAAGCAGGAGGAGGGGCAGGCAGTCCACTGCCAAAGCGATGGTTGCTATAATTAGTAGAGGAATTGTAAGAACCGTGCTCTAATATGTCTGATTTTGAGTCTGAGTTAGTAAAGAAAAATGCTCAAATGTAACTATGTGCTCCTTCAGCAACCATGATGTCATGGTGACTTGGGAGCTCCACAGGCAATTTGTGAATTTCTAACCATTACATTAACCCACTTGCAACTTCTCTCGGTAATTCTTTCCTCGCATCTCTATTAGATACTTAATAGACATTTTAACATAGGATAATGTATAAAACACAGGGAGAACATCAAGGTGTACAATGGAATTTATTGTGAGTATTAAAATGTTTAGATATTTGTTTTCAGATATTCTAATATAATCCCACTGCAGCAGAGTGAGGTACAAATGTTGGAGAATTCCTAAAACAAAAAATACTTGTGCCATTTTGACTTCTTTTGAAGTTGAAAATTCTTCGGAGAAAGACTAATTTCGAGATTTTTTCAATTTTAGGACTCGAACTCAGATAGTCAGATTGCTGCCACTCCTCCTTCCATATTTCCCTGCATATTTGATTGAATGAGGCCTTCACGCATCAATGTCCCATTACAAGGCCCCATGGCCCGTTGGCAGAGAAAGTAAGTTGTGAGCTGAACATCCCATGGTTGAACACCGTGGCAGCACCTATCTCCTATGTAGCATGTGCATTAAACTGCAACCCTTGAAAGCACGTTGGCTCCTGAGGAGTAGGGTTACTGACTAATGATTGATCCACATACATGGTGGACCAATTTTTGTTGAAATTTATGATTAAATGGATTGGAATTGTAGAGCCTGATTGGCACTGATGGACTCAGTAACAAATATCTACTTCACCCTAATTATGCACTGTGGGTTTCATATACAATTTCATAGAACAAACAAACAATTTGATTAAAACTCTAGATTGTGATGGTATAGCTGGATTCAACAATAAACATATACTGCATCTTGATTTCTGCGAGATCATGAAAGTAAACAAATAATTTTGCTGTAATTGTATTTGTAGATTTTGATAGCATAGAAGGATTCAGTAATAAACAACTTACTGCACTTGAATTATGCTAGTTGTGACATACAATTTTCTCAATCAAAGAAACAAGAATATTTTTAGAAATGAGGGCCAAGGTCGCTATTAAATGCAGATTCTACATAACAGATAGGTAGAGCCAATGTCTTTAAATGAGATTTTTTGGAGTTTTCTAGTGAAAAAATTTGTGGCCAAATCTTGATTTGTGTTGTTTAAACTGGTTTTTTAACTGCATATATAGATTCAGCACCCTCAAAAATCTCTGGGGCACTTTCTTTGTGAAGAGTTCACCTAGACAGCTTGTGATTTCAATGAATCCCTAGCAGATTTTAGACAAATTTAATAAGAAAACTTTCCAAAAAATCACATTTAAAAACTATTAGAATCTAAAAATATCTTGCAATCCTAAAAATAAGAGCAAGTTCAAACCATTAACCTTGCTGTTATCTGCCAGATTCCCGATATATATAAAAATGCCCATGGTTGCCCCTATAAACAACATTTTCTCACCTGAAAACAAAGCACTGCTATCAAGGAGAGGGGAGACTGCACGAATCACAAACAAACGAAAGAGACTGTTAAAAATTGTTGCTTGTTGCAGATTTTTTTTCTTTCTTGCTTGCAGTTATAGTATCTGTCCTTACCTTTGGGTATATTGGCTGTGAGATAAGAAGTGAGGAGAAGCGGAGGACACCATAAAGAAGTAGTAGCAGAGGAGGTTTCGATTGGGGCGACCTGGGAACACATCCAGATTACTCTAAACTCTTGATCTCTCCATTAGTCCTATGAATGTGTTGCAAGGTCACCCTAGTCGAGCCTGCTTTGTCTCATTTATTCATGTGAGCCCAATATGCAGGGGAAACCCTTTCTGAAACTGCGTCAATGAATGTCTGTAATTTATAATTTATTGAAATGAGATTGATAGAGAAGGATAAAGGAACCGAAATCTGGTAGTACAAGCAATACACGTGAAGTGCATATATGGCCCTGAGATTTATGTTGAGTTAGGTCAGTATGAAATTGCAATGTATGGAATGTAGTCCAGTACTATTTTTACCAGAAAAAATTGAATAGTACAAACAATAATACTTTATTATAATAATAGAACGAATTGAAGTATAGAAAGGTTTGAAGGTGTCAAAGCCTGTGTGAATGCTGACGTGTCTAACAGTGACTATTGAGACTATGACATTAGCCAGGGACTTGCACACCAAAACCCAAAACCAGTTTCTGGCCCGATAAATCCTTTGTTCATGGATGACATGTTATAAATCATATACATTTCACAACCTGCTTGACCACGGTAAGATAAGCACCGTACCTACCTAATGTATAAAAGAAGACTGATAAGCAGGAGGAGGGGCAGGCAGTCCACTGCCAAAGCAATGGTTGCTGTAATTAATAGAGGAATTGTAAGAACCGTGCTCTAATATGTCTGATTTTGAGTCTGAGTCAGTAAAGAAAAGTGCTCAAATGTAACTATGTGCTCCTTCAGCAACCATGATGTCATGGTGACTTGGGAGCTCACCAACTCGAAATCCAAGACCTTGGCCCTCATGTCGTCGCCCAGAAGGATATTAGAGGGCTTCAGATCTCTGTGAATGAAGCTCGTCTATGCAAGGCTGTGCACGTACTCAACTCCGCGGGCGACATCGAGGGCAATGGAATGAAATGGAGTGATTCCATGCATACCTGCGTATTTAGGGGCCAGATAACCAAAAGTGCTGGCTAGCCTAGTTTCAACAGAAAACTTTCCATCAGGGGCCAGCTTGACCAACTCGAAATCCGAGACCTTGGCCCTCATGTCATCGCCCAGAAGGATATTAGAGGGCTTCAGATCTCTGTGAATGAAGCTTGTCCGTGCAAGGTTGTGCAGGTACTCAACTCCGCGGGCGACATCGAGGGCAAAGCTAAGCCTCTGTTTCCATTCTAGCGGCCTCAGCCCGGCCGCCGCCCATTCAAACAGATGCAGACTCAGCGGCCCCTGGGGAATATACTCATACACCAGCATCTTCTCCCCGCCGTCGATACAGTACCCAAGGAGACGAAGCCGATGCGCTGCTCAGGCAGTTAAGGAGTTACAACTATCTCAACATGATCCAACGATTCAAGATGGCTCAATCGTCTAACATATCATCTAATGGTGCAAAGTAATGACACGTAGGCAGAGAGCAAAGTTGATTTCAGAGGGGAATGCCTTACGGCATAATAAACACGTAAGACAGAGTATTCCCTATGAATATGCGATAACCCACACAAACTCCTTCCATGCAGAGGACCACCATAAAATCCACCATGGCTTTCCCTGTACTTCCATAAACAGCAAAGCCCAGATCTCCAAAGCTATATTTTCTGAAATCCTTGCCTTTTGAGGGCCCTCTTAGACCACACCAACAACGTCATGCCATAATAGGCAATGCATGCCACCAGTGCCAGCACAATAAGGCCTGAGGGCCATCCAGTCTTCATGAAAGTGTAGCTCAATCCCAGCACCCCTGCTCCTACAATCAATACCATTTTCGACTCTAAATATGTCGGGATTAATGGAGGCTACAAGGAATAAGAGTATCTTCCATGAATTCAAAAAACTGTTAACCCCGCACCCACCCTTGATCTTCATCTTCAGAAGTTTTCTTCCCACAGCGAAAAATGCTGCTGACCCAAATCAGACGAGAAGACAGAGATACGAAAATGTGAGAACCAGAATCATAAAACAGGAAGCAAATAAAAAATCTGCAAACTGGGGATTCGGTTCCAAAAATCTGAGAATCCAAACCAAAAATGGTCTGAATACCGCCACCCACTTCGATATACCCATAAAATATGTCTGATTTTGAGTCTGAGTCAGTAAAGAAAAATGCTCAAATGTAACTATGTGCTCCTTCAGCAACCATGATGTCATGGTGACTTGGGAGCTCCACAGGCAATTTGTGAATTTCTAACCATTACATTAACCCACTTGCAACTTCTCTCGGTAATTCTTTCCTCGCATCTCTATTAGATACTTAATAGACATTTTAACATAGGATAATGTATAAAACACAAGGAGAACATCAAGGTGTACAATGGAATTTATTGTGAGTATTAAAATGTTTAGATATTTGTTTTCAGATATTCTAATATAATCCCACTGCGGCAGAGTGAGGTACAAATGTTGGAGAATTCCTAAAACAAAAAATACTTGTGCCATTTTGACTTCTTTTGAAGTTGAAAATTCTTCAAAGAAAGACTAATTTCGAGATTTTTTCAATTTTAGGACTCGAACTCAGATAGTCAGATTGCTACCACTCCTCCTTCCATATTTCCCTGCATATTTCATTGAATGAGGCCTTCAAGCATCAATGTCCCATTACAAGGCACCATGGCCTGTTGGCAGAGAAAGTAAGTTGTGAGCTGAACATCCCATGGCTGAACATCGTGGCAGCACCTATCTCCTATGTAGCATGTGCATTAAACTGCAACCCTTGAAAGCACGTTGGCTCCTGAGGAGTAGGGTTACTGACTAATGATTGATCCACATACATGGTGGACCAATTTTTGTTGAAATTTATGATTAAATGGATTGGAATTGTAGAGCCTGATTGGCACTGATGGACTCAGTAACAAATATCTACTTCACCCTGATTATGCACTGTGGGTTTCATATACAATTTCATGGAACAAACAAACAATTTGATTAAAACTCTAGATTGTGATGGTATAGCTGGATTCAACAATAAACATATACTGCATCCTGATTTCTGCGAGATCATGAAAGTAAACAAATAATTTGGTTGTAATTGTATTTGTAGATTTTGATAGCATAGAAGGATTCAGTAACAAACAACTTACTGCACTTGAATTATTCTAGTTGTGACATACAATTTTCTCAATCAAAGAAACAAGAATATTTTTAGAAATGAGGGCCAAGGTCGCTATTAAATGCAGATTCTACATGACAGATAGGTAGAGCCAATGTCTTTAAATGAGATTTTTTGGAGTTTCCTAGTGAAAAAATTTGTGGCCAAATCTTGATTTGTGTTGTTTAAACTGGTTTTTTAATTGCATATATAGATTCAGCACCCTCAAAAATCTCTGGGGCACTTTCTTTGTGAAGAGTTCACCTAGACAGCTTGTGATTTCAATGAATCCCTAGCAGATTTTAGACAAATTTAATAAGAAAACTTTCCAAAAAATCACATTTAAAAACTATTAGAATCTAAAAATATCTTGCAATCCTAAAAATAAGAGCAAGTTCAAACCATTAACCTTGCTGTTATCTGCCAGATTCCCGATATATGTAAAAATGCCCATGGTTGCCCCTATAAACAACATTTGCTCACCTGAAAACAAAGCACTGCTATCAAGGAGAGGGGAGACTGCACGAATCACAAACAAACGAAAGAGACTGTTAAAAATTGTTGCTTGTTGCAGATTTTGTTTCTTTCTTGCTTGCAGTTATAGTATCTGTCCTTACCTTTGGGTATATTGGCTGTGAGATAAGAAGTGAGGAGAAGCGGAGGACACCATAAAGCAGCAGTGGCAGAGGAGGTTTCGATTGGGGCGACCTGGGAACACATCCACATTACTCTAAACTCTTGATCTCTCCATTAGTCCTGTGAATGTGTTGCAAGGTCACCCTAGTCGAGCCTGCTCTGTCTCATTTATTCATGTGAGCCCAATATGCAGGGGAAACCCTTTCTGAAACTGCGTCAATGAATGTCTGTAATTTATAATTTATTGAAATGAGATTGATAGAGAAGGATAAAGGAACCGAAATCTGGTAGTACAAGCAATACACGTGAAGTGCATATATGGCCCTAAGATTTATGTTGAGTTAGGTCAGTATGAAATTGCAATGTATGGAATGTAGTCCAGTACTATTTTTACCAGAAAAAATTGAATAGTACAAACAATAATACTTTATTATAATAATAGAACGAATTGAAGTATAGTAAGGTTTGAAGGTGTCAAAGCCAATGTGAATGCTGACGTGTCTAACAGTGACTATTGAGACTATGACATTAGCCAGGGACTTGCACACCAAAACCCAAAACCAGTTTCTGGCCCGATAAATCTTTTGTTCATGGATGACATGTTATAAATCATATACATTTCACAACTTGCTTGACCACGGTAAGATAAGCACTGTACCTACCTAATGTATAAAAGAAGATTGATAAGCAGGAGGAGGGGCAGGAAGTCCACTGCCAAAGCGATGGTTGTTGTAATTAATAGGGGAATTGTAATAACCATGCTCTAATATGTCTGATTTTGAGTCTGAGTCAGTAAAGAAAAGTGCTCAAATGTAACTATGTGCTCCTTCAGCAACCATGATGTCATGGTGACTTGGGAGCTCCCCAACTCGAAATCCGAGACCTTGGCCCTCATGTCGTCACCCAGAAGGATATTAGAGGGCTTCAGATCTCTGTGAATGAAGCTCGTCTGTGCAAGGCTGTGCAGGTACTCAACTCCGCGGGCGACATCGAGGGCAATGGAATGAAATGGAGTGATTCCATGCATACCTGCGTATTCAGGGGCCAGATAACCAAAAGTGTCGGCTAGCCTGGTTTCAACAGAAAACTTTCCATCAGGGGCCAGCTTGACCAACTCGAAATCCGAGACCTTGGCCCTCATGTCGTCGCCCAGAAGGATATTAGAGGGCTTCAGATCTCTGTGAATGAAGCTCGTCCGTGCAAGGTTGTGCAGGTACTCAACTCCGCGGGCGACATCGAGGGCAAAGCTAAGCCTCTATTTCCATTCTAGCGGCCTCAGCCCGGCCGCCGCCCATTCAAACAGATGCAGACTCAGCGGCCCCTGGGGCATATACTCGTACACCAGCATCTTCTCCCCACCGTCGATACAGTACCCAAGGAGACGAAGCCGATGCGCTGCTCAGGCAGTTAAGGAGTTGCAGCTATCTCAACATGATCCAACGATTCAAGATGGCTCAATCGTCTAACATATCATCTAATGGTGCAAAGTAATGACACGTAGGCAGAGAGCAAAGTTGATTTCAGAGGGGAATGCCTTACGGCATAATAAACACGTAAGACAGAGTATTCCCTATGAATATGCGATAACCCACACAAACTCCTTCCATGCAGAGGACCACCATAAAATCCACCATGGCTTTCCCTGTACTTCCATAAACAGCAAAGCCCAGATCTTCAAAGCTATATTTTCTAAAATCCTTGCCTTTTGAGGGCCCTCTTAGACCACACCAATAGCGTCATGCCATAATAGGCAATGCATGCCACCAGTGCCAGTACAATAAGGCCTGAGGGCCATCCAGTCTTCATGAAAGTGTAGGTCAATCCCAGCGCCCCTGCTCCTACAATCAATACCATTTTCAACTCTAAATATGTCGGGATTAATGGAGGCTACAAGGAATAAGAGTATCTTCCATGAATTCAAAAAACTGTTAACCCCGCACCCACCCTTGATCTTCATCTTCAGAAGTTTTCTTCCCACAGCAAAAAACGCTGCTGACCCAAATCAGACGAGAAGACAGAGATACGAAAATGTGAGAACCAGAATCATAAAACAGGAAGCAGATAAAAAAATCTGCAAACTGGGGATTCGGTTCCAAAAATCTGAGAATCCAAACCAAAAATGGTCTGAATACCGCCACCCACTTCGATATACCCATAAAATTTCCCTGTGTCGCTTCAGACCTCAGGGCGTGCGACTCTTCACTGATCAGAATGTTCTTCACTGATGATCTAATGGCTGGAGATTATTTAATCGTCTAACAATCCATTTAACGGCCCACGTCGAGACACGGTTGCATGGAGGGGAGTTCGTTTCAGAGGGAACGCCTTACGGCGTAACTAGAATGAGAATGAAAATGCATAGAAATAAACAGGTGGGGATGAGTTAGTGATGAGATTTGTTATCCTCGTACACTATTGGCGTTTTAATAAACAAATTTATATATACATATAAGTTAAATTTATACATACATGCAAGTTCGAAACAAATTTGAATAATAAGTGAAATGAATAAAAAATATTTAACACTTTTACTAGAATAACAATCCATTTCGCATGAAAGAGATCCTGATTTTTCTTTATGAGCAGCTTTGCATACAATTTACCCTGTATGAACTTTTTCAAACTATATTTACATTGTCTTTATTGGACTGACTTATATCGTCTCTATTATTTACCAACATATTTTAATGGACTGATTAACATTATATGAAAATTTCTGCGCAGCATCAACGTGCATAATGACATGTAAATTTCAAAAACAAAATGGCAATGTCACACAGAAACGAAGGATCAACTTCAGAAGGACAAAACAGTGAACATTTTCTTTAACGTTCTGATAAATAACAGCAATAGGTATCCAGTACCTAGCAGATGCAATGGCATAGAACCAACAACTGACACATTGTCTCTTCTTCCTATGCAGAAGAATATAAGAAACTCAAAATGGATTGGAAACATATACTTGTACGCAGCTTTCAGCTTTTCAAACAAGAGTGTTGGTAGCTCACATATTTATATTCAACTTTTTGGTAATGACAAAATCCAATAGATGAACAGAGGAGGAAACTGCATAATAATAACACAAATTCTGATATGAACTGTTGCTCACTAAATTGCATTGATTCAAATACTTAAAGCTAAGTGATTACATAGACTCAAACTTGCTAAGAACAAAGATACTAATCTTAACTCATGTGTGATTGACACTTCGCAGTCTCTTGTAAGAGTTGCTGTCATATTCTAATTTTTTTCTAGCTCAGTTGAAGAGGTAGCACTTGGAATATCTGTAGTACATAGTTTTGTTCAGAATTGAACCATAGAAATCTTGAAGACCAAACCTCTCCACTTAACTATTAAACCAGATTTTCGAAACTAAACTCTCATACTCTACCTATCTGTGTGATTCACTGAGAGCAACATCAGAAAATGGTGATCAGAAAATGGTGAACTGAGATCCATCCTATAAAACAAACCATAAGAAATTGAAATGCATGTAACAGTGGAAAGAAAGTAGCAGAGAAAACTTATGTGAAAATGCATACTTGTTTGACTAGTTGCAGAGTCTAATAGCGAGGAGGAGGAGCAGGGTAAACATATTTGGGAGGTGTGGGGAGTTTGTGGACTGGTGGAGGAGAAGAGGGGTGGGGTTTTCCTGTGGGAGCTGGAATGTAGGGAACCCTTGTAAGAGTCGGAGGAGGGACCTCGTAAGCATGACTTGGTTTGGGAGGAGGGACGTCGTAAATGACTTGATTTGGGAGGAGGGACCTCTTAAGCATGACTTTACCACGATATTTATCATAATAAAACTGCCTCTTGTGTCGAGACCATTATAGAAAAGCCTTTTGGAAGGATGCCTATTGAAGAAAATAAACTTTACACAAAACTGGCACTGCCTAGCCGCGGCCCTCTGTTAGGGTCCTAACAGTATCAGATCACTCATCTTTAACTTTACACTTTGCGAACTATGACACGCCTTTCTCTCTTGTATTCCACTTCATCCCTTTGATGCATGATAAGGAGAGCTCTTCGAACCTGAAATGAACAAATCATCCCACTTGGTGAAAACCATGGCTATGATATCATTACTTCAGAGAAGCTGTAAACAACCTATCATATCATTACTTAAGAGAGGCTGTAAACAACATCATTAGCAAGGTTCTATAGGTGACGAAAGCCATTTCTCCCCGTGATATACGTTGCCTGTTGCGCAAACTACCCATAAAATGATCTACGGGTAAGCAATATAACTCCAATATTGAGCTAGCTAACAAAACTAATTATAGAAGTAACATGTACTGACATTGGAAAATTATAATAATAAAATAGTCACTGCCGAAACTCAGCAATATAATGAGTGTTGTAATTCTTACAGTTGATTCATTCAACCCCATTCTGATCATATCATCAATCAGACGCCTCTCAGATACATTGATGCCGATTCCCATTCGTCTCTTTATCTGTGTCTCAACTTGCTGTTACAAGCATGTGGCACTAGCATGAGCAACCATCAATTTTCTTTATTGTTGCAAATCAAAGACCATGACATAGTTCGCAAGCATAGCAGGCTTTTGGTTTGAAGAAAGAATCCACAAATATAGCTGTTCTTACTTGCTAGATTAGATGAGACGCGTACCTGAATTTCACTTCTCATTTCTGGTGTCAAACTTATTTGTTCAGCAATGCCAGAGCGTGCAGCATCCATAGTAGAAACATTGAAAAGCCTCAAAGCTTCTGTGACATGTTCCTCTGTTGCTACAGTTGACCTGCATTAAAAACAATATTTTCAATTTTTCAGATGCAATCTGACTAAGGAAATCGATTGACTTTGATTAACAATAATGCATACATTGAAAAATTACAAAATAATGCTGGGACTACTCACAATTGCATCTTTGCAATGGACTCGCTTAATCGAATAATAGCTTCTAACTGCCTCACTGTTATAGGTATGGCAGGAGAATCTCCACTTTCATGAGCCTGTTGGCGCATTTGCTGAAAATTCCAGACATAATACCGATGATTCCACAATCAAAAACCGATTGAAAGTATTTTTTTTGGAAAACTCATATTTCCCATCCAGAAAAAAGACCCACAAACAAATGAGAGTACCTGTCTAATCCTAACATAGTTATAGACCTTGGCCCTCATGTCGTCGCCCAGAAGGATATTAGAGGGCTTCAGATCTCTGTGAATGAAGCTCATCCGTGCAAGGCTGTGCAGGTACTCAACTCCGCGGGCGACATCGAGGGCAAAGCTAAGCCTTTGTTTCCATTCTAGCGGCCGGGCTCATTCAAACAGATGCAGACTCAGCGGCCCCTGGGGCATATACTCGTACACCAGCAACTTCTCCCCACCGTCGATACAGTACCCAAGGAGATGAAGCCGATGCGCTGCTCAGGCAGTTAAGGAGTTGCAGCTGATCCAACGACTCAAGATGGCTCAATCGTCTAACATATCATCTAATGGTGCACAGTAATGACACGTAGGCAGAGAGAAAAGTTGATTTCAGAGGGGAACGCCTTACGGCGTAATTAAATCCTCGTGTTAAGAGCATTCAATTCTTTTAAACTTTTCTTTATTGAAATCATAGGGGACTTGAGGATAAACGGAAGATTCTACTTTTTATTTTAATATCGGTTAGACCAGCGCATATATAATACACCGTATACTTAGAGATTTAGACAACAATAGCAGAGAATAATTCACAGTGACAAACAGATGGAGAAACAATAAGATTACTCAATCAGAAACAACGGAATAGATAAAACAATCACTGGAGAACAGAAATCACTTTGCATTACATAATAGGCTTGGGCCTTGGCTTGCTTTCCTTGGCCAGAGAAATTACAAAATTTATAGAGGCAGAAGAAGGATCTAGAATCTTGTATGTGATGGATATCTGGAATGATCTAGAAAATACTGGCAGTGTATGAGGATTTATAATCCCGCATGTGATTCTAGAAACTAATGGCGGTGTAGAAAGATCTAGAATCCTGGAGATCTAGAAAGAACTGATCTAGAATCCTCTGTGAATTTGGCTTCACACCTAACATTCTCCCACTTGAAGCCAAATAAGAGTCATCAAGTCACACCAAGTCCTACCATGCCTCTACATAATGTTTATTTCATGGTAGAATCTTAGTGAGCATATTAGCAGGGTTCCTATCTGTATGGATATTTTCCAAGGATAACTGTTCTTCCTCCAACACATGCCGGATCCAATGGTACCTTAAGTCAATTTGTTTGGTTTTTGAATGAAATGCTGGGTTTTTCGTCAAGTGAATGGCACTCTGACTATCACAATATAGCACATACTTCTCCTGCTTTATTCCTATCTTTCCTAGGAATCACTGCATCCAAAACATATCTTTACAAGCTTCTGTTGCAGCTATGTACTCTGCTTCTGTTATAGAGACGGCTACTATTCATTGTAGCCTTGACACCCAAGATACTGCTGCACCTGCAAATGTATACAAATAACCTGTAGTGGACATTCTGGTATCTATATCTCCAACCATATCTGCATCTGTAAATCCTCCAAGCACAGTCTCATCATGACCAAAAAATAAACAATAATGACTAGTACCCTTGAGATACCTTAAAATCCATTTCACTGTTTGCCAATGTTGTTTGCCTGTATTGGTAAGAAACCTGCTCACTACTCCCACTGAATATGCAATGTCTGGTCAAGTTCATACCATGGCATACATTAAGCTACCAACTGTTGAAGCATAAGGAATCTTGCTCATCTCTTCTTTCTCCTTGTCATCACTAGGACATAATTCAGTACTCAGCTTGAAGTGGGCTGCAAGGGGTGTACCAACTAGCTTGGTATCCTTTATGGTAAACCTGTCAAGCACCTTTTTGATATATTTTTCTTGTGATAGCCACAACCTTTTGTTTTTCCTGTCACGCATAATCCGCACGCCAAATATCTGTTGAGCTGGTTCCAAATCCTTAATTGCAAATTTGATACCTAAATTTTTCTTCAACCTATTGATCTTATTCTTATCATGCCCAACAATAAACATGTCATCCACATATAACAATAATATGATATAATTTCCTTGATCATACCTCTTGATATAGACACAATGGTCAGCTTCAAACCTCTGAAAACCATGTTACATCATGAATGAATCAAATTTCTTGTACCATTGTCGAGGTGTCCGTTTCAACACATAGAGACTCTTCTTCAACCTACAAACAATGCCTTCTTTGCCTTTTTCTATGAAGCCTTTTGACTGCTCCATATAAATTTCTTCCTCCAATTCACCATGAAGGAAAGCAAACTTTACATCTAACTGTTCACATTCTAGGTCTAAAGTAGCAACTAGACCAAGAATTACTCTAATGGATGACATTTTAACAACAGGTGAGAAAATTTCAGTGACGTCAATACCTTTTTTTTGGGCAAAACCTTTCACCACCAGTCTTGCCTTATACCTCTCCTTCTTTTCGTCACCTTCATGCTTAATCCTATACACCCATTTGTTTTGTAGAGCCTTTCTACCTTTTGGGAGGTTTACCAACTCCCAAGTTTTATTTTCTTGCAAAGAGTTCATTCCTTCTTCCATTTCTTTCTTCCATTCTTTACTGTGCTCGAATTTACAAGCTTCTTGAAAACAATTAGATTCACCTTCATCAGTCGACAAAATATAGTTTGAAGAAGGATACCTTTGTGAAGGCTTATGAGGCCTAGAAGATCTACGAACAAACTATGGTGGTGCATCAGGTTGAATCTCCTGTAAAGGTTCTTGCAAGATTCCTTCTTTTTGTTGTTAAATATTTTCCACTTGTTGTTCTTCATGCTCCTGAATTTTTTGTTCATTTTCTTGTATTGGTGTTATATTTTCCTACTACTCTTCAAACCTGTCAATAACCTTCTTGACCTCTAACTCACCTACAATCCCTTGAACATTTCTGACTCATTAATATAACATCCCGACTTCTAATAATTTTTATGTTTGACTGGATCCCATAGACGATAACCAAGATCTTCATCCGCATATGCCAAAAAAATTCATTTCATAAATTTATCATCTAGCTTAGTTCTATTTTCTTTGGGAATATGTATGAATGTTTCACATCCAAATATCTTCAAGTGAGATTAATTCAAATTCTTACCAGTCCAAACTTCTTCAGGGATACCGCAATCCAAGCTATAGTTGGAGATCTATTTATGAGGTAGCAAGCGGTCTTGACTGCTTCAGCCCAAAAATTCTTCTCCAAACTAGAATTGGACAACATACTTCACACCTTTTCAATAATGGTGCAATTCATCCTTTCTGCGACACCATTTTGTTGAGGAGTACTAGCCACAATGTTCTCATGCTTTATGCCAAACCTGTTACAATATTCCTTAAATGCATTTGAGCAATATTCTCCACCATTATCTGTTCTTAAACACGTCAGCAATTTGTTAGTATCTCTTTCAATAGAAACATTGAATTTTTGAAATATTCCAAACACTTCACTTTTATTTTTCATAGGATATGCCCAAATTTTCCTAGATGCATCATTTATAAATGTTACAAAATATGATGCTCCTCCTAATGATTTGATGTTAACAGACCCAAACACATCTGAGTGTACCAATTCTAACACATTTTTCCTTCTGTCATGGCAACCTCTAAGGAATGAAACCCTTCTTTCTCTACCATATATACAATGCTCACAAAGATCAAGACTGTAGGATTTCAAACCTGGCAATAAATTTTTACCAACAAGGATTTTTAAGCCCTTCTCGCTCATGTGACCCAAATTCTTATGCCACAGATCTGGTAAATTTCCTTCTTTTGTGGCAGCAGCCAACTATGATTTTGTATCAGTGTCTTCAATTTGTATAATGTTCCTGTCTTTGGTCTTTTGGCCACGACCAATACACCTTTGCTAATTTTCCAGCCTCCTTTTCCAAAGCTTGTCGAATAGTCTTCATCATCCAGTGGTCCCATAGAGATTAAACTCATGCTCATTTTTGGTACATGCCTGACTTGTTTCAAAAATATACTTTGTCCATCTTTCATCTTGATCTAGACATCTCCCATTCCAACAATACTGCAAAAATGATTATTCCTCAAATGCACTCTACCATAATCACCGGGATTATATGAAACAAAACTATCTTTGCATGGGGTTACATGGTGAGATGCCCCAGAGTCAAGGATCCAATCAAAGCTACTGCTAGATGTATATACACATGCATCCTCTACTGAAACAGTAAACAACACATCACCATATGTGGCTGCAGCAATAGTCTCACCTTCATTTGTGCTGGATGACTTGTGATTTGTACTAGAGGGTCTTTGATCCTTTTGTCCTTTCTTCCAGAATCAACATTCTTTCTTCATGTGCCCGGGTTTGCCACAATGAAAGAAGATGATCCTTCCTCTCCTTGATTTTGATTTGCCTCTCAATCTTGATCGCCCTTGCCAGCTTTGATCCATTCTTCTACGACGATCAGCTAGAGCTCGAGCATCTCATCCCTAGTTTTCCGCAATTGACTTGTATCGTAGCTCCTCATTCATTAAACTGCTGCTGACATCATCAAACTTCAGGGTCCCTGTAGTTGTTGAAGTGTTCATAGCTACAATTAAATTTTCCGAGCTGTCTGGCATAGAACACATTAGCAAAATAGCTCTAATTTCATCATCTAAAATGATTGTAACAGAAGCAAGTTGATTAGTAATAATATTAAATGCATTCAAGTGCTTAGCAACTAAAGTACCCTCCTTCATTTTGAGATTATAAAACTTCTTCATCAAGAACACTTTGTTTGATGTTGTGTTCTTATCATATAGATCATGGAGCTTCTTCCATAATCCTTCAGTCATCTTTTCTCTGGACACATTGAAATAAACATTCTTGGCTAAATATTGGCGGATTGTTGCAATCGCGTTTCTATCTAGCTTATTCTACTCTTCATTTGTTATCGATGAGAGTTTCTTTGTTGTGCTCTCAATTGGAAAATATTGATCATTTAAAATCAATATATCCTCCATCTGTGATTTCCATAGGGAAAAATTAGCTCCGCTCAACTTCTCCATATCTATAAGTGTTGTCTCCATTTTCAATCAAATTCATGCCCAAAAACACAAAAAACTCCACCTAGAAAATAAAACTTTAATTATTACTCTTTAAAATTTAGTAATAATGACCTTCCTCCTTTTAAAATACTCTTTTCAAAATTCCTGCTCCTTTTAAAATATACTTTTCAAAATTCCAACATATAATTATATATGTTTCATAATAAATATAAAGACATATATAATGTTTTAAACTTTCGACATTTCACACATACATATGTTAGTTTGAGAAAAAAACTTGACATATACGTGCAAGATTGATGTAAAAAAAAACTTATGAACACCACGTTTCAACTCCAATCTCCATGGGTCTCCACTTTTCAAACTCCAGCAACACGTTTCAACATAGGTCCACGACCTTGTTTTTCTTGCAGCAACTGTCTTTTAGATTGAGCATTCCTCAGCTATTTCCTGGACAGATCCTTCAACAGCTCCAGGAGTAACAACCAACGTTTTAACGAACGCTGCCAGAGAAAGGTGATGGCACTAAGCGACTTGCACAGTGGATATTCAAACCTAGCTTTGATACCAATTATTAGACCAGAGCATACATAACACACAACAGATTTATACTCAGAGATGTAGATGGAAATAGGAAAGAATAATTCACAGAGACAAACAAATGGAGAAACAACAAGATTACTCAATTGGAAACAACAGAATAGATAAAACAATCACTTGAGAATAGAAATAACTTTGCATTATATAACAGGCTTGGGCCTTGGCTTGCTTTCCTTGGCTAGAGAAATTACAAATTTATAGAGGGAGAAGAAGGATCTAGAATCTTGTATGTGATGGAGATCTGGAATGATCTAGAAAATACTGGCGGTGTGGGAGGAGCTAGAATCCTGCATGTGATTCTGGAAACTAATGGCAGTGTAGAAAGATCTAGAACCCTGGAGATCTAGAAAGATATGATCTAGAATCCTCCATGAATTTGGCTTCACACTTAACAATATCGCAGTCGTGGAAATCATGTGTTTTTTTATTTTTCAATCACGATAACATTATTATTGTTTTAAATGGAAGATTTTAGTTTGTATTTTTAACGTAGAAATTATGAAGTTTTTTTTTCTTTTTACACAATAATCATATTATTGTTTTCTACTCGAGGGTTAGTTTAATTGTTAACATCCTTCGTCATTAAAATATTTTTTCCCATTGAAAAATAATTGGTTTAATTTTTTCTGAACACTCAAGTTATGCTAAATAGTATAATGTTCTTTTTTTTTAAATTAAATAAATAAAATTATATATATATATATATATATATATATATATAGATAGATATATATAGATATATGTATATATATATATATATATATATATATATATATATATATATATATATCAAAAATCAAAATAATTTAAATTAATTTATCTATTTCATCATCATTTTTATAAAAATAAATAACCCAACTTAATAATCAGCGACTTCATTTTTTTTAATTTACTAAATATATATATCACCCATCACAATAATACTTTAACAATAAAAACAACAATAAGATAATGTTTGCACTATTTACCCCATCCTCAATGTACTCCATCTCTGCATCCATATCATTCATCACAACGATATTTTAACAATAATAACAACCATAAAATAAGATATCCACTATTTACCCTGTCCTGAATTTACTTCATCTCCTCATCCAAGTTTCAAAGTTTACATAATCGAACATTTTTATCCTCGAGACAACGAAGAGACCAATCCATGAGCATTTACAGGATCAAAGATTTTTCTCTCCCGACAAGGAGGAGGCCAATTCAATCATGACCTGATTACATTATCTTATCGAGGGAACAATGTGGTGGGAAGAGCAATTTGATGATAGGTCATAGAAATTCAATACGCTAGATCCTTGTCTCTTGTACAAAAGGGCTCATTTGATGACGAATTTTGTGAATATTTTGATTCCCTTGAGTCTTCCCTAAAAATAGAGCAAGATGAACCATGACAAATAATGATGGTGAAATGCAATGAAGGAAAATTTAGATCTTGAACTACATCTGAATCATTCAATTTCTGTAACCTTAGCTACAAGTCATTACTAAAATTTAATTAGAAGTTGAGGATTTGGAATGAAAGATTAGGAAGAAAACCACTAGAAATATATGTCGGGGTTTCCAAGAAACAACCATATGGATTCTTTATTAATGGTCATTAATTATGAAGAGTCACTAGTAAATAAGGAATATGCCTATCTAGAGGAGTGTTGTATAAAACAATTAACTCTATATCAGATGATATTGTTGTGGCTAGAAAGGAGGATTGCTTTCGCAACAATCGACCGTGGGTGCAGAGGAAAAGAACCAGGGTTTCGATCGATCTCAGAGGCAGTCCTCCATGAAAGGACGCACGGGAGGGAGCTCCACTCCCTCCTTCAAGCAGGCAGTTGTTAGCAGGGGAAAAAAACCTATGGAAAATGATGGAGAGCCTTCAGAAGGAAAAGATAAAAGCAATGAAGAAGAGCAAGAGGGAACCAAGGCAAGGGAGCACAATTATGCATTGGAAAATGTGGAAGATATCAGGGAGCAAAGAACTAAAGACAAAGCACACATGGGACCATGCAAGCCCAAAGCGGCTTTAATTCCAAGAATCATTTTAAATGATCCAGTGCTGCAAGCGCACAGGGACCACATGAAAACATATGCAATCATTTGTAAATTCATGGATTTGTGGCCCACTGAAAAAGCTTTACAAACATGGATTAAATACCACTAGAAACCAAAAGGCATCATTGACTTACATCTTGGATCCAAGGGATTTTTCACTGTAGTTTTTAAAAATATTGAAGACAAAGACAGAGTGTTTGAAGGAGGGCCTTACTTCTTTGCTGTTGCAGGCCTCTATATGCGGTCGTGGATCATGAACTTTGTTCCGGAATGCAAAACTTTCACCTCAGTCCCAGTCTAGGTAAGACTCTACTCTCTACCTCTTGATCACTAGTAAACAGAATCTCTATCAGCCATAGGAAATAAGTTAGGGCGTTTTGTCAAAAATTTTGAGGCTACTAGAAGGGGAAAGTACACTTCCTTCGCTAGAATATGTGTGGATATGGATCTCTCTAGAGCGTTGCTGGATGAGATTATTTTGGAAGTGTTTAATGAGGAATGGAGACAAACAAGAGATTACGAACAAATTCCTTTCAGATGTCGCAAATGTCACGAGCATGGACATCTGGTCAGAGACTGCCCTCTCAGTAAGATAGAGGACAAAAGCAAAGCTAATATAATGAAGGATCCAGAAAGCTTCTTCAAGGTGGTACACAAAGGAAAAGGGAGCAAAAGAGGACTAAGAACAAGTAAAGCCAAAGAGCAGCATGTTAACGAGAACATGTTCCAAACCCTCGTAGCAGACAAAGGTCCTACAGAAACTAATAAAGCAAAAAGAGGAAACACAGTTGAGGAGGATAAAGAAGAAGAAAATGAGAAAATACAAGAAAATGACAAAATGAAAGAATTTATGATAAGTAATGCTCAACAGGGGATGGATCTTGACATGACCCAAAGTGAGACAGATATGGAGGACCGTGAACTCCAAGAAGTTCTTGAGAAAGAAAACCTACATTTAGAAGGTTTCTTGAATCAAGGAACCAAAGAAGGGCTAGGATCATTACCTATAGAGGAGTTCAACAAGGTTTAGCAGCTGTTTTTATGGAGAACCCAAACTAAAGGGTTGGGCAGAATAAATCACAAACATATACAAGGCAACAAAGGATTGAAGACGATGAAAAATATGATAGGACTAGCATCCAAAATCCCAGGAAAGAAGAGGGGCAGAAAAAAGCAGAATGAGTTGTTGATGGAATGTGGAAAGCTAATGATAGATTCAGGTAAGATGAAAGACCTATCCAGTTACTCCTTTACTAATCTTTAATCATGAAGTTCACTTCTTGGAATATCAGAGGTCTAGGTAGTAAAAGAAAACAAATGTTACTGAGTAATAGAATGAAACAAGCATCACCGCATGTGATTTTCATACAGGATACCAAGTGTTTCATTCAGAAGATAAGAGATCTATCCATCGTAAATGGCTCAATAGATTTTAGTTTCTGGAAGTTAAGGTAGAGAATATAGTAGGAGGTATTCTCACTCTATGGAATCCAAAAAATATTGACTTAATAGATGCATAGGCATCTAGAGATTATTTATTCGTAGTAATTCAACCAGTAGGAGATAAGGAAACCTATCTGGTTACAAATGTCTATGGCCCACAGAGAATGGAGGCTAAACTAAGGCTTATAAACTCTCTGGAGACTCTCAGAAATAGACACGCAGGAATACCCTGGATCTTAGGTGGTGATTTAAACATGATTAAATCACTCACGGAAATAAAGGGGGAACCAGAGTACTAGGAAAAGACTTTGTGGCTTTTCAAACCTTTATTGATGAAATGAAGCTGGTGGATATTGAAATGAATAACAACATCTTCACCTGGAAAAATAAAAGAGGAGAAGAGTCTCAATTAGCTTCCAAATTAGACAGATTCATAATCTCAGAGGATCTTATGCTCAATGACAAGGAAATGGTAGTAGGAGTGCTACCCTTTGGGGGATCAGATCACTGGCCAATACAACTGGAGGTGCAGGGCATTGGTAACCCCAAGAACAAACCTTTTAGATTTGAAAATATCTGGCTTTCCCACCCAGATTTCATCAGCAATGTAACCAAGTGGTGGGCAGAGGATTTAAACATTCAGGGTTCCAAAATGTTTATCCTACAGAAAAGATTAAAACATATCAAGCTACGGCTTAAGGACTGGAACAAGACTGAATTTGGCAATATCTTTGAAGAAAAAAAATGATTGAAGGAAAACTGTAGGAACTTAACCAAGGCCTTATTAAAGAAGGCCATGACAAAGCACGACATGATCAAGCTACCAGATATCAGCAGCAATGGGAGAATATATGCAGTCAAGAGGAAATATTTTGGAGACAAAAATCTAGAATCCAATGGCTAAAAGAAGGTGAACGCAACACCAGATTTTTTCACAAATCCACCATGGAAAATAGAGCACATAATAGAATTGCTCTGATTAAGGATGAAAGAGGAAATAATCTCAATTCTCATGAAGAAATAGAGGCAGTGCTAGTCCAACACTTTAGAAACATAGCTCAGGAAACCTGTTATGACAAAGAACACTACATCCAGGAATTCACTAAGAACATACCCAGGATAGTTTCCAGAGAGGATAATGTTAACCTTTACAGGCCTGTGACGGAAGAGGAGGTAAGTGGGGTTCTCAAAGAAATGCAGAATGGTAAGGCACAGGGCTCGAATGGTTTCAATGTTGATTTCTTCAAAGCTTGTTGCACTATTGTCAAACAGGACATTCTGCAGGTAGTGGAAGACTCCAGGAGACATAGAACCATTTTGAAAGCACTGAATTCCTCCTTCATAGCCCTAATCCATAAATAGGAGTAGGCTCAAACCCTTGATAGATTTAGGCCTATAGCTCTATGCAATGTTGTTTACAATATAATATCAAAGGTGGTTGCAAACAGGCTCAAACCCCTCTTACCTTCATTAGTTTCGGGGGAACAATCAGGATATGTGGAAGGAAGGAAAATTCTTAATAACATCATCCAAGCACGTGAAGTGGTGCACTCTCTTACTAGTAAGAGAAAAATTGGTATGATCATGCAACTTGATATAGCCAAAGCTTATGATAAAATGAATTGGAACTATATCAGGAAGGTTCTTATTGATTTTGGGTTTGATCACAATTTGGTAAGATGGATCTTGGCTTTGATCACTTCTTCTATCTTTTCAATTCTTGTCAATGGCTCTCCTTCGGAGACTTTTACCCCTTCCAGGGGCCTCAGGCAGGGTGACCCTCTTTCTCCCTTTCTCTTCATTCTCATGATGGAAGGTCTAGGCAGAGCCATCAAGTATGCAAAAGCAGTTGGTAAGATCAGGGGTATAAAACTCTCTGAGAATGGACAGGCCTTAATCCATCAACAATTTGTTGATGATACCATGTTGCAAGGAACACCCATAGTCAAAGAAGCTCTTTCCTACAAACAAATCCTTAAGGACTTTGCCATGGCCTCTCGATTGGAAGTTAATCTTTTTCCAAATCTAAGATATTTTTCTTTAATACTCATATTGCTATTCAGAGGAACTTATCCAGAATTCTAGGATTCCAAAGAGACTCTCTCCCCTCGAAATACCTGGGGGTTCCTTTAACTGCGAAATCACTTCATAAAAGTATTTTGGAGCCGATTATTAGTAAGCTACAAGACAAAACTAGGAAATGGACTATGATATCTTTAAATTTTGTTGGCATGTTGGTCCTCACAAAGGCTGTGCTTCAATCAAACCCAATATTTATGCTTTCTACCATCCCTGCTCCCAAAGGAATTCTGCATCAAATGAGAAACATACAAAGAGACTATCTATGAGGCAAGGGGGAAGAAAAGAAGAAATGGGCCTTAGTTGCCTGGGATAAAATATGCAAACCCAAAAACCACGGGGGTCTTGGATTGGATCATCCTGAGATTCTTTGTAAGGTTCTAGGGGGAAAACTATGGTGGCCATAGATAAAGGAACCAGAAGCACAATGGGATATTACTTGGAAAGAAAAATATGCAAGTGCTTGGCCTGATAATGAACGCATAAGGATGGATGGGAATATAAGAGGGTCTCATATTTGGAACAAAGCCTAGGATAACAAAAGATTAATTCAAGACCATAGCTTCTGGGAAATTAGAGAGGGAGACTTAGCCTAATTCTGGGAGCATAGATGGCAACAACAACCTATTCTCTTACAAGAGGACCTGGAGGACCTCAAAGCAGAGACTGATACTAAGGAGCTCACCCAAGTCAGGGATTTTTGGGATGAAACCAATAGTGCATGGAAATGGAGAAAATGGAAAAAATTAGACCTCCGAGACGACAATCATCTTATAACCAAGGTCGAAATACTAATGAAAATGTTGGAGCAAAGGAAAATTATGGTTTGTAGGGGGCATGACCAGTTGAGATGGGGCAGCAACAATGAGGCAAACATCAATCTTAAAGAGACTAAACTCATACTCCTTGACCTCAATCCCCTTGCTCCTAACAGGTTTTGGCAAAAACTTTGGAAGCATCTGGGTTGGATGAAAATTAGACTCTTTCGTCAAAACAAAATCATTGAAGCTGACTCCGAGCTCATCATCAACTCTGTCAAAAGAATAAGTTGGGGAACAAGAATGGAAAAATACTCTTCAAATTTGAGGCTTATTCAAGTCTTCCAACGGATTCATAGTCATCTACAGAGGCTGAGAAAAGTCAGATTTGTACATGTGCGAAGAAAGGCCAACAAGCTAACATATTTGCTAGCCAATTAAGGAGTGATATGTAGAGATAATAGGGCAGTGATGAATTGGTGTGAATCCACTAACAACAGACTAAAAATGGATTGTCAAAACCAAGCTAATGAAGACAATACAACGTTCCTTAAGAGATCAATGGAGACAGGTACTGTTAACTAGTAGGGGTTGGCTTAGAGGCATGCTCACAATGGGTTTTTTTGATAACGGGTCAGAAAAGATAATGGGAGATTCCCGGATCAATGGATGCACAGAAATTTATAGTTGTAATGACAAGGATAAAAGATCTTCACGGGTGGCAGAAAGGAAGGCACTGAAAGCTTCGCGCGTCAGGTCAAGGAAGGTCTACGATGCAAACATTTGGGAGCAGATAAAATTTGATGACCATGAAACCAAAGATTCTCTTTCCCAGCCATTCTTACCGCCACCTGGGTGGTTTTCTGTTGATCGTGGTCCGCACAAGTGGGAAGCGGTTTTGGCTTTTTGGAAGCGACCCGACTCAGGAAGCTCCACGTGGCGGTGGGGTTGGGAGGAATACCACCTTTATCACACGCTAACTTCCATGTTAGTTGGCAGGTGCGATTTCCTTCTCCAACATCAGATCTCCAAAGGCGCTTCAATGGTTCAGATTGATCGGGTTGATTTGCAGACACTTGCAGGTAATGGCGAGCTGCTTTTTCCTGTGGGTTGAGTCTACAACTGTCTAATCTTTTGGACAAGTCCTACGGTCGAGATTATAAGAGGTAGGCCAGGTCTGGTGGAGATGGAGTTCATCGGGGGACAAGAGGTTCATCGCACGGGAAAAAGAACCCAATTCTAAGCTCTCTGGCGGGTCTAAGGCCTTTTCTTGCTTTTAATTTTGGGTCATTTCTGGATCCCACTCCAAATTCTTATATTCTACTTTGGAGGTTTGTAAAGTGCAAAGATAGGGGCAGAGTATAGGTGTTTTGAAGTTTCCCTTCTTTCTCAGAGATTGGGATTTTAGTTCTACTCTATGTACTTTATTTTGTGATTAATGAATATAAGGTTCGACTCTTGCATTAGCAACAAGAAAAAGATATTGTTGTGGCCACATATTTCTTTGTCTTACACAACCTAGATATAAACTAGACATAATAGAATGGAGGGATAGTAATTAATTGTTTTATATTGGTATTATCTATTAGGAGATTAGTTTTGAGGTAATTTATAATTCAAATAAAATTGATTATTTATTTTTACTTTAGGAGAAAAAGTAAAATAAAAATTAAACAGTACGAAAAGAAATCAACGAAAGCTCAGAAATGTAAGCAATAAGACTGTGAATAAGCACGAAATATTTAACTTAAAAAAAATTATTTGAGATTTATCTTATAACCTTTATGGTAAAGAAACATGTTAACCATATGAAATCAACAAACCCCAATAAATTATCAAAATGATGTTCTCTTCTAAATTTGCTAATTATAATTTTCTACTGCCCTATAATAATTCAATTCTAAAAAAAAAATTAATAATAATAATAGTAACTTAAATTATTATCCATCTATTTATTTTAAGAGAAAAATGGAAAATGAAAATTAAAAAATACATGAATAAATTAGCATAAGCAAAAAAAAATATATAAGCAATAATCTTGTGAGCCAGCACTAGGATCTTTAACATACAAAATTCCATTTGAGGGTTTTCTCATCAATATTCATGGATGATGGGCCACTTTTATGCTTCAAAAAATAACAACATGATAACCATGTGAAATGAATAAACCCCAATAAATTATCAAAATGATGTTTTCTTCTAAGTCCCCTAATTACAATTTTCTATGTGAACTATAATTTTTCTACTTCCTTGGGAAGATAATGCTCAATTATACCCAAAACATTATGTTGGGGATATTCAACTTCAAGATTTTTCATCATTCATTCATACATATCCATATATAAAAGTAAATTTATATATAGTTTTTCAATGTTTTCTTTTGTAACTTTTGCAAGACTACATCCTCAACATGTTCAGTATATCACTTCGATTGAGCAGGGAATTGAACTAGTGATTTCACATCAAGGAATGCCTTAACAAAACACCCGATCACTGTGTTTCTAAGACCTCGTGGACATGTACTTTTCCAGTGTTAAATGTGATTGTTTTGTATTTTATTCATGAGCCCAAGATGTAGCCATGTAAAGTAAAATATAGACTAGATAATATAGAAAAAGAAAAAAGAGAGAATGGAATTGCAATGAAAAAGTATAAATGATGGAAGGTTCCAATTCAAATGACTCATAAACATTGATATGAATTTTTTCTTAGAATGAAGAGTCTTAAATAATACTCCTTAAGAGGCGACCAATACACACTAGCTTGGATTTCTTTAATACATGCACACTAGAAAACAAAAAGCAGTATTTCTGATTAGCCATTAGCCTAAAATTAGAGTAGGAGACCCTAAAATAGCCTAAGAGTTTACAACAAGTTTGATTAGATATTAATGGAGTCAAATATAATATAGAATTTAAATTCACATTCCCCCATGCGACTCTAAATTATGAAATAAGTAAAACTTCCAATGATAAGACTAAAAGTCAAAGGATAATGTTAATAGTTTAGTAGATAATTTTATGGATGATGTAGTCTCCCAAACTAGGAGAGAAAGTGTGCACTCATCAATAGGAGGGTTATAGAATTTAAAATTCATATTATTCATGGAGAAATAACTATTTCGGTGCCTAATCATGCCCAATCACCAAATGTTGTTATCCTAGGTGTCATCCTTTGCTAAAAACATACTTACAAAAAATAGAAAAATGTTAAAGTAGAAAATTATCCCAAATGGTAGTGAACATGTAGTATTGAAAGAGATGATCTATATCAATTGTTCCCTAATAATATATGGAATATGGTTAAATTATGGCCTAGGGGACATCCTAATGAGGCCCTTAGTGTCCATGTACCACAACAACCTACTTGAAGCACAATCGGAAAGTGTACATAATGAATGAGTCCTAACAATTTTCAAGAGTTAAGATGGATAGTGTGGTATTATATAAATTTAACATATTTTAATTTTGTTACAACCTTGATTTAATCTCTATGAAATTGGTTTAGATATATCTCAAAAGTGTAAAAACTTTTTTTATATTTAATTAAAAAATGTTATAAAATCAAGTTAAAATAAAATATTTCTCAAATATTTTGATTGTGAAATGAGTTATGTTTTTTCGGCATGTGGTATTGATAAGTCATTGTATTGGTTTTGGTATTGTAATAAATCTTGTTCACAAGTTAATAATGTCAATGGTAAAGTGAGAGTGAATATCCATCGTTAAAAATCTTGTTATATTGGAAGTTTATTGTAAGTATTAATTTTTTATGTGCTTATTAATTAAATTTAATATGGTTACAAAATCATTACAATGTTTTACTTTTAAAAAATAAATATTTACTTTTCAATATTTTTAGAAAAAATACTTTTTAAACAATTGATTGGACCATAACTTGAACGCATTATTATGGAATTTGCATAATATAATTCCATTTGGATAACTACATGACATATTTTCTTTCATAATTTATGGAAATGGTTCCAATATCCTTATGATCTTTAGATATTTTTGTAGCCATTTTTTAATCCAGAAATAGAAACTTTGAAAATAGTTTATACTCATGTAAATATCATAGTTACAATAAGTTACTTCCCACAACAATTTTAGCAAGTCCTTGCATAAAAAATTGATAGAAATAAAATTTAAATATATATGCTTATTAGGAGTCTGGTCCCACAATTAGTTAATTTTTTTGTAGGAGTAAAACTGTAAATGTGTACACTTACTAGTCCTTCCTCCCCACCAAAATCAACATTCAATTATTTTATCCACTTCGAATCTCAATTTATTAGCTCATTTAAAATAGAAACTATAAGTTTCAAGCACTTGTTTTAAATTATATGTAAAATATATCTTAATTTATAACTACTATTTATATGTTATATATTTTAATGTGCTATATATATTAGGATTTAATTTTATCTAAGAAATTGTTGTTAATTTTATTAATAAAAACAATATTACAATATAACAAAACGAATTTTCATATTTTTATTATTTTAACATTTTATTATTAACTGAACTAACATTGAATTGTTTCCACTAGAACACTACAACATCTATGTCATACTGCACTTTATATTTGTTTTAACCTTTTATTGTTTTAAATTAAGCCTACATGTACATGTTAAATGTTTACAAACATTTACACCACTAGAACATCAACCCCATCGTGGGTGAACGTCTTTTCTCTATATATATTTTTCTTGATGTTTGAAAAAAGTAGACATACTAGCTTAGATTTCATCTTCACATCTCCCTTATAGTGGCCTGTAGAGTGCCTTTGATAGATCAGGGGTTAAGATGGATCTACATTGGTTATTACTACACCGATATGCACCCTACAACCTAGTTTAGGGGACATATGTAGGTGTAATGCAAGTAAGTAAGTATGTCCAAATTTTTTTAATCTCAATATATGTAGATATATAAGAAAACAAAATTAAAGACATGTGTAGGTGTAATTTAAGTAATTATGTCAACATTTTTAAAATCTCAATAAAAATATATATAAAAGGAAAAAAATTAAATGTTAGCCAATATGGGGTGATGTTATAGTGCTGTAAATGTTTGTGAACTTTTAACATTTACATGTGGAATCAATTAAAAGAAATAAAAGGTTAAAAGCAATATAGAGATGAGAGAGATTTTGTAGTATCCAAGTGCAAAGAATACAATGTTTTTTCAACTTATAATAAAAAGTTAAATGTAATCAAAATAATAAAATTCAATTTTCCATATTGTATTTTTATTTTTATTAATAAAATAATGAACAATTTCTTACACAATGAAAAAATCATTATATATCTATGACGATAATATATATATATATATATATATATATATAGAGAGAGAGAGAGAGAGAGAGAGAGAGAGAGAGAGAGAGAGAGAGAGATCTATTCAACCATATAAATTGAAACAAGTGCCAAAATCCTATAGTGTTGCCCTTGAATGAGCTAATAAATTGATAGGTGAAGTGGATTAACTAATCCACTGTTGAGACACAAGGACTTGCATAAATTTTGGTGGGTAGTAACGACTGCTAACTCTAAAAATTTACAATTTTACTCCAATAGAGGTTTCGAGGAAAATATAAATTATGGTGGGAATTGAATCATGATAAATATATTTATTTACATCTTATTTTTATCCATTTTTTATTCAAGGGCTTAATTTTATTATGACGGTAAAAAGCTTATTGTAAATATATTTATGATGTGAAGAAACTTACTGTAAATATATTATCTATGTGAGTATGAACTATTTTCAAGGATTTTATGTTTGGATTAAAAAATCACTACACAAATATCTAAATATCATACATGAATATTGGAAACATATCCATAAATTATGGCATAAATTTTTGATGTAGTTATCCATATGGGATTATTAAAACATTCGACCATTATGATTAGTCATATTTTAGCCAAGTTTTATGAAGTCATTTTGGAAAAGAGTATTAGCTTTTGGCTTGAAATCTATGGCAAAAGAACTAAAGGGAATGTTTTATTTAGGAGACATCACTCAACTATAAACCAAATTGTTACTCTTACAATCATTGCTGAGGAATGTCATAATAATTAGATTGATCCCTTATGTTCTCTTTTAACATTAGAAATTATTTTTACATTATTCCTCAAGATAAGATATGGAAGACCCTCAAAGAGAGAATGTTTCTTCTTGAGCTAAGGGCTATTATGACTAGGTTATACAAGAATGTTACTATCAAGCTCAGGACCACCTAGTGTTGGTTAGAAGAAATTACATGCGATATCATAGTTAAGCAAGAATGTCCCTTACCTCGTACCTTTTTAGCATTGACATTAAAAAGATAGAAGAGTTTCTCAAAGATACATGATGCGATGTTACTAGTATGGTCATTATTCTTCTCTTTTATGATGATATGTTACTATTATGGTCATTATTCTTCTCTTTTATGATGGAAATATCATTCTTCTATCCAGGATGCATGATTATCTCAACAAGAAGATTAGAAACCTCTAAGATTAGTACTACAACATGTGTATGATTATTAACACCGATAGGACTAAAGTCATGATAATTAGATCCAAAAAGGTCAAGTATTATAATTTCATTTATGATAATAAACATGTAGACAAAGTTTATTCATACAAATATTTGGGAATTTCCATCCATTATCAACTCAATTGGAATTACAACACTGAGAAAAGAATAATTGGAGGTTGAAAAGTTTATTATGGGTTTGAAAACAATTGTAAGTAAACAGATCTTTGGGCATGGACTAAAAAAACCTCTTTGAGACTGTCATGATCCTAGTTTTCTTATACAAATGTAAGTTTTTGGGTTGGAGTATATATAGATAATCATAGAGGAAGATTGAGCGGATCCAAAATAAATTTATAATCTATATCCTTAATATTAAACGAAATACTTCCTACCCTATCCTCTTGGTTGAAGCTAGACTTTCCCCATTAAAACCATGGGTATGATTAGGTATCTCATGTACAAGAATAAATTATACAACATGGAACCCAAGAGGTATCCTAAAATTACTTCTAACTCATTAAATGATCCCCACCTCTGGCTCAAGTTAGGCTGACATAAGGATGCCCTACCTTGGGTTGACCATTTAGGGATAAAGGAGGAGATCATCTTGAAGAATAAGGAGAATACAAATAATAGTATTACTTAAAAATTTAAGAATAAGTTATGGGATGATAAGGAGTTACAGAGAAAAAGGAAGTAGATGTATTATAAAGAGGTGATCAACCCCAATCTCAGCAACCAAAATTATCTTTATGTCTTGACCACTACTAAAAATAAAATGAATATTATCACGATTAAGACTAATTTTCATGAGCTTCAAAGTAAAATGGTTGTTGGTGTATTCCCAAACACCATGGGAAAATGAGTTTGTCATCTTAGTGATACTAAGAGGGTTGAAATAAAAAATAGGTTCACCTAGATTTCCTAGCCCTTACTCACATCCATTCTAATTTTCAAAATATTTTCCACACTAACAACTTTGTTGACTTTTTAAGTTGGTAAGACTATGGTAATCCAAGCATGCTACTTTGCCTTCTTTTCGATTATATTTTAACTTAATTTTATCACCTTTTTTAATTAAATGTAAAAAGAATTATACTTCTGAGATGTATCTAAACCCATCCTCTCACTACAACTAAAAATATTTTTTTGATGTTTCATAGACATTAAATCAAGGTTTTAATGAAACTAGAAAGAAAATTGATTTCATAGATCTAAAGTTAATTTTATTATAAAACATAATTTAACATAGATGTTAACCTTTATTACTTCAAAATAATTAATAACTATTCAATTTAATCTCGTTAATAAGTTACTCTTTCAATAGTGGCTCTCATGACCAATGTCACACCCCTATCCTAGCAGTAGTCTTTCAACCGCTCATAGGCAGGTGTGACACCACCACCCGATTTCTTTTAAACAATACTTTCAAGTGTGGACTACACCCAACATTCCATAGTTAGTTTATTTTTCACTTTCTAAGTATTAACATGCATAACATAGAGAAACATTCAATTAATCCTTTTTCATCATCATAATCATTTACAAAAATGCACAACAAAAATCTTTAACAGGAGGGGAAACTCCTTCAATATGAGTCTACCCACAATGATAATAATAATATTTTATAAAATATACAAGTACAGTGTTTCTTAGGGAACCCCAAACTTCCGTTTTACAATTTCTATTAGAAATGTGCAACTCGGCCTACATCGTGCAGCCTACCCAAACAACTGTGCAGAGCACCCACCCTTGCAGGGTCAGGACGCTCAACTCGGGGGGTAGAGGCACCCACCCCTGGGCTGCCCTTCGCACCAACTCATCACCTGTTGGTTCTACCACCCATCACATAGTTCAACAAACTCTTGTGCATTCAACCTGTGCCCACGGTGTGTCACCCTGCTCGACGCCCACCTGCAGCTTACCCAACTCTTTCGACACTCAGTCTGCACCTATACGCGTCCTGCTGCAGTCATAGCCACAGACCTACCCACTATCGCACCGCAGACTTAGCCGTAGTCGCACCGCAAACTTGCCCATCGTCGCATTGCAGACTGTCATTCTGTAGAATTGTCGTTGTTCAACCAAAATTGTTGTCTGCAACCCAGCTTGCCTTCATGTAGCCCAACTCGTCGACATGCCACCCGATCTGCCCGTGGTGCGGCGCACCCCTTGCGTGTCACCTACCCAACATGTAACTCATCTGCCGAAACTCACGTTCTATTTTCTCCTTAGCTCGGTGTTTTGGTCTAGAGACGCCTGCACCTCGCCTTTAACTCATTCACCCACTCTCTTGCTAGTCAATATTATCCATGAATTTGCCTTAGAATGATTGAACCTCAAAACTTGATGCCTTTCTCCTCGATGTCTCCGACTATGTATATGCCTCCACACGAATTTGTCATGGGTCGGCCTGCCCGGGTTGACTTGCAAATTTAGCCAACTACACCCCCACGTTACATTAGCTCACCCATGTTGCCACACCTTCGGGTCGACATGCCCAACTTCACATGATATAAGTTCACCTTCACAAGTTTGCAAACTTATCCGAATTTCAGTTTTTTGATGCTCCATTGGCTCGTCATGCTCGTGCCCCGGGCGCCTTTAACCGACTGCCCGGCTCGTCATTTTTAACTGGGAGTTCCCACCCAACTCATCGGACGCTAACCTCCAACTCGTGGGCTTGACATACTCCCCCATTCTAAATGTTTGTTGTCCTCGTCAATGCCATCACATTACATTGCAAAGTGTCACTAGCTCTAAGATCCAAAATTTCCATGTTGCCTACCTCTGCTCTGTCATCGCACAAATCCATAAAGATTCATGCCTCCATGAATCGGAAAGTCTCCTAAATACATGATCTTCAACCACCTATGTTGCAAACTCCACATGTTGTCCCGTTGTGGAAGGTTGGTCCCTCCAACTCAAGTTACATGCTCACTGCAACATATCATGTTGAACCCATCATGTATCGTTATCATGTGAACTGTTGCCATGATACTCCAACAAAATGCTAACACATCTTAGTACATTTCTGGACCCCATGATTTGAACTAGTCGGGTAGCTAGTACAGTTTTCACGCTCAAACCATGAGAATGCACATCCTCATGCCACCATTGGTCATTTCTCTCAGCATCCAGTCACAACATCAACTCGATCAAGAATCCATCTCCATCGCCATCAAAATGTAATCAATCCATGCCCAGGTCCATAGATTAATCTCCATCTCATCCGCAACATGTTGTCCATGATGTTGGTGTCAATGTGCTGCAAATCAACTGCATATATGTCAACATCATCATCCATATATGTGTAAAATACATCTCCTCAAAATTAAGAGATATTCTCATCAAACCGAGTCTTAGTGTGCCACATCCAGGTCCATGAAGCAACCTCCATCATATCTGTAATGTGCCATCCCTCAAGTATGCTAAAGAAACAAGTATACAACTGTGTCATCATCCATGCACTGCCCATGGTTAAAAACCAATCAGCTCCCATGTATCAAAAGTGGTCAAGTCTCGACTCAACCCATGCCCAAGTGTTGCCACCAAGGCATCATCATTGTTACAACTCCATCAACTCCAAAGTGTCTCATATTGATCCTCCACATCAAGTCACTCTCGTAAGTACACTCATAAATGTGCTCAAGAGTATGCACCCCATACTGCATCAAAGTCACTGACCTCAGCTACTCAATGCATCAGATCCTCCAATTACACTATAATATGAAGTCCCCGATGGATTCAACAATCTCATGTCAGCATGAGCTCCATGAATCATCTCGAACCAACATCATAGCAAGCATACATGCCTTAGCCCGAATGGGCCCTGCAAGATGCCTCAGCTCTCTATGTAGTAAAAACTCTCCATAGTTTTCTCACAAATCCTACCAGTCCATGGTCTTGTTGTACATAAGTGCACAACTTCTCCAAAGACTCATAACTAAAATGGTCTCCATGTCACATCAACAAATCCATCCGCACAACATCACTGCCTTGACACTACTCATTGGATGCCCAAAAGTTACATCTCTACATGTGCTCCTGCATAATGTCCCCACATAAGACTGTCTTGCTCCATCTATCCAACTCGATTTCCATACTGAAGTTTCCCATGTTGTCCAATTAAGTGGACCCATCACAACATCAATCATCCCATCCAAGTCCTTAATTAGGTCTAGTGCCCATAGTCACCCAAACCATGTATATCATCAAGTCATATGAGTCCATTCCATCACAGCTCCCCCACTAAAGGTTCCACCGAGACTGCTTCTTGGTCCTTGCCATGAGAAGTCCACCCAAGTATCATGAAAACCAAGTGTGTTCCCTCTCCAATCAGTCCATGAGTCATGTCGGGCACTTAGCTAATTCTCCATATGGCTAAAGCATGGCACATTCTTCGCAATGATCATCATGTTCCTCCCTTGTCACGGGAATTTGCACCTTTTGCCATAAGGTCACAAACAACCTTAACAAGCTCTGCAACAGTCAATGGTCCCTGCCTCTCTATGCAAGGTCTCATCGCATACATCCATGCTAAGGTTCTCCATCACATCGAGAAACTGAATTTTCCCTTCGTTGCATATGGCCCATCCTCCAAAATATCCAATGGAACACAAGTAAAAGTAGGAATACTTACTTCATCATGAGGCTCCTCCATGTGAGTGTCATCATACATCAATGTCTTCAAACTGCACAATCCTGGTCCAACTTAAGCAATTTCAAGTTCATTCTTCATCAGTGTCATATCTGCAACATCCTCATACATCACAACTTCCACTTCTTCATCATTGCAATTTGTAGCTTTATCCTGCTCCATTGCCCAATGAAGTCGAAGAAGTTCATCTTCAACATTTCTCTCCAACACTTCAAGTTCATCTCAAATCTGTGGGTTCTCTTCTTTCATCTTCTTCAACCTGTATAAGGTCAGAAAGAGCCTCCCTTGGAATCCTTCCAAACTTACTATGTTTCACCATTCAGCTTAGCCCAAGCACAATGGTTAACCCCTGCTAAACCTATGACCAAATTCCACGGAATACGAAGCTCTGATACTAGTTATCATACCCATATCCTAGCAGTAGTCTTTCAACTGGTCATAGGCAAACGCGGCACCACCACTCGATTTCTTTTCAACAATACTTTCAAGTGTGGACTACACCTAACATTCCATACTTAGTTTATTTTTCACTTTCTAAGTATTAAAATTCATAACATAGTGGAAACATTCAATTAATATTTTTCATCATCATTATCATTTACACATATGCATAGTAGAAATATTTAACGAGAGGGGAAATTCCCTAACTATGAGTCTACTGACAATGATAATAATAATATTTTATAAAATATACAATTACAGCCTTTTTGAGGGAACCCCAAACTTCCCTTTTACAATTTTTGTCAAAAATTTACAACTCAACCTACACCATGCAACATACCCGAACCACCGTTCCCAGTGCCCACAATTGTCTGGTCGGGTCGCCCAACACGCTGAGCAAAGTTGCCCACCCCTGGGCTGCCCTCCACACCAACTTGCTACTTGTCATTCAGTGTGTGCCCAAAGTGTGTCACCCTACCCGGCGCCCACCCGCAGCTTGCCCAACTCTTCTGATGCTCTATCTGCACCTTTACATGTACTACTGCATCCACAGCCACATACCTACACACTATCGTACTGCAGAATATCGTTCGACAGAATCGTTGTCGTTCAACCCAACTCGTTATTGTGTGCCCAACTTGCCTTCATGTAGCCCAACTCGCCATCGTGCAACGTACCCCTCGTGTGTCGCCTGCCCAACCTATAACTTGTCCACTAAAACTTGTGTTCTATTTTATCCTCAACTCGGTGCTTCAGTCTAGAGCCACCTGCACCCCATCCTTAACTCATTTGCCCACTCTCTTGCTTGTCCACCTTATCCATGAGCTTGCCATAAAATGATTGAACTTCAAAACTTGATGCATTTCTCCTCCACGCACCTGCATATGTATATGCCTCTCCACGGATTTGTCATGGGTCGGCCTGTGCAGGTCGACCAACCAATTCAGCCAATCGCATCGCCGAGCTACATAAACTCGCCCGTGTAGCCACCCCGCCAGGTCCACATGCCGAACTTCGCACAATATAAGTTCGCCTCCTCAAGTTCACACATTGAGCCACATTTTGGTTTTTCAACCCTACGTTAGCTCATCGCACTCATGCCCTGGGCGCCTTTAACCAACCGCCCCAGCTCGTCGCTCCTCCAACTCGTCCTATAACGTCCTGTGGTTCATGGGCAACCGGGCGCATGCTCCTTCCTCCACACGATGTGACTAAGGCATGAAACAAACCGCGAGTGACCAAAGGCGGGGCATATATGCAGATGAATTGGCATTCGTGGGTTTATAGGGCGAGTTAGAAGAGCTCATTCATAAAGCCGACCGAGAGAACGATGGGTGAACCGGTGGGGCAGTCTCGCGCCATGGGCGGGCCGACCACACGAAGACATCGCAAAAGTGTTTGAAGGTGTGCTAGTTGGGAGATTGTGGAAGAGTCGGCCATAGGCGCGACCTCCACACAAGAAAGGTATAAACATCGTGATGAGACTTGGCATTTGGCAACCAAGCAAGTCGCTCTTCAACCTATGAGCTAAGGTGCGAAGGAAGAGAGGAAGGAGTCGTGGCAAGGCGCAGATCTATGCGCCTGCTTGCTAGGCTACCTACACGAGATTGGCACGAAAGCTATACGTGGTTGAGGTGCGGGTGGAGGGCGTTCTAAGGCGCCTGCCCGCCAAGGTATTGCACGAGTTTGGATTGTGTTGGGAGTGGGTTGCGCATGGGCACGCCCGCCTGTTCGACAAAGGAGACTTGTGTATATTTGTAATTTGGTTAAGTCTTGGGTGAGACCACCGTGTGCTCTTGCACGGGTGGGCGCCCGACTTGGGTGAAATGCCGGTGGAGCCTAGCTCCCAGTCATTGTAAAAAATCTTCTTATATATATAATAAAAGCATTCACTTGCATATGGTGTTTCTGGTTGTTCTATCATGTTTGCTATTAATGGTTTCCGCACATTAATATAATAATTCATGTTTATGATGAATGTTAAGGCCTAGTTCACAAAGTAAGTTAACAATGAAAGACGTTGGTTACTTACGCGTTGCCGCACCCGGCCAATTTAACAAAAAAGAATTGGGGGTGTGACAGGTGGTATCAGAGGCAGTTTCACAGGTGGTGAAGTTGTTGCTGGATGAATGCAGAGAACATACATGTATGCAAGGAAAAGTTATGGAGAATCATGGATTAACAGTCTGGGTTTCGTGGACTTGATGGTTCATGGCAAGACCATTCAAGCTCTGGTGGACATGGGGGCCACTCATAACTTCATGAGGACACGGTTAGCAAAAGAGGTTGGACTGATGATCTTCCCATCGAATGTGGAATTCAAGGCAGTGAACTCTAGAGCTAAAGTGGCGGGTTTGGCACACGAAGTGCCTATGCAGATAAAAGACTAGAAGGGTCAGTTGGACTTCACAGTGATGGAGATGAACGACTTTGATATGATACTCAGATAGGATTTCTTGAAGGGCAACAGGGCTATAGTTGTCCCCTTATATGATGAGGTGGTGCTGGTTGGACAGACACAAACTTGGACTTTTCCCACTCATAGGCAAAGGAAGGAAGTTAGGGTGCAGCATGTTTCGGCACTGAGTTTGGAGAAGGCTATGAAGGAGTCAGATATGGAGACATATGCGGTGATGTTCAAGGATGTTGAAGGTGATGGAGTGGGGACGCCTGTTCCAGCTGAGATTTCTGAGGTACTGACCAAATATGCAGATTTGATGCATGATGAGCTACCAAAGAAGCTTCCACCAAGGCGTGCAGTGGACCATAGCATTGAGATTGAGCCAGGGAAGCAACCCTCGGCTAAAGCACCTTATCGGTTGTTAGGGCCTGAGTTGGAGGAATTGAAACGACAGCTAAAGGAGTTAGCTGATGCAGGTTTCATTAAACCTTCAAGGTCCCCTTATGGAGCTCCGGTATTATTCCAATGGAAGAAGGATTCGAATGAGCTACGGATGTGCTGTGATTACCGTGCATTGAACAAGCAAACAGTAAGGAACATGTATCCTTTGCCATTGGCTGCTGATTGCTTTGACAAGCTTGTGAAAGCCCGAGTATTTTCCAAGTTGGACTTGAGGCATGGCTATTATCAGGTGCGGATAGCTGAAGGAGACGAGAAGAAGACTGCGATAGTAACAAGGTATGGTAGCTTTGAGTTCCTTGTTATGCCATTGGGGTTGTGTAACGCTCCTGCTATGTTTTGCACTTTGATGAACGATGTCCTATGACCATACTTGGATTCGTTCATAGTAGTATACTTGGACGATATAGTGGTGTTCAGTGACAACATGGAGGATCATAAAAAGCACTTGGCGATGGTGTTCGAGGCACTGAGGGTAAATCAATTGTTCTTGAAGAAGTCTAAGTGTGTGTTCGCTCAGGCTGAGATTCTGTTCCTTGGACATATTGTTGGTTAAGGGTTCATACAGATGGAGCCAAGCAGAGTGAAGGCGATCGAGGACTGGGTTGAACCGAAGAATGTCCATGAGATGAGGGTGTTTTTGGGCATGACCAACTACCAACGGAAGTTCATAGAGGGGTAATCCAAGGTAACATCATCACTGGCAGACTTATTGAAGAAAGACAAGAGGTGGAGTTGGACAGATAAATGTCAGAAGGCATTTGATGATTTGAAGAAGAGGATGGTTACAACACCGATACTGAAGTTGCCTAACTTCGAGAGAACGTTTGAGGTACACACAGATGCTTCAGATTTTTCCATAGGAGGGGTTCTTATGCAGGATGGGCATCCGGTGGCGTACAAGAATCGGAAGTTGCAGGATAGAGAACGAAGGTATCCGGTCCATGAGAAGGAGATGACTGCGATCATTCACTATCTTCATGTGTGGAGGCATTACCTGATTGGGAAGCCATTTGTTGTCAAGACGGACAACGTTGCAGCAAGTTATTTTGCATCACAACCGAAGCTTTCTGCGAAGCAAGCTCCTTGGTAGGACTTCTTGGCAGAATTCGACATGACTATCGAGTATAGACTGGGGAGACACAATGCGGTAGCAGATGCCCTTAGCAGAAAGGGACAACTTCCGACATTGGAAGGGGAAGACTGGGTAGCTAGGAGTAGGAATCGAGTTCAGATGTTAGAAAAGATGAAGAATAAGCTCAAGGAAAGTGTTGAAACTGATACTTTGGCGCAGAATATAGTGAAGCAGATAAAGAAGGGGAAGACACGAAAGTTCTTTCTACAAGACAGGTTCTTGTTCTTTGGAAATCGACTTTATGTTCCTAAGTCATCTGGGCTTAGCAGGCACCTTTTGAAGGAGTGCCACGACTCGCCATGGGCTAGCCACCCAGGGATGCATCGTTCTTTGGCATTGTTGGAGAGAGGATTCTTTTGGGAGAAGATGTGAGAGGATGTAGAGGAGTATGTACATACATGCATCATTTGTCAGCAAGACAAATCGGATACTCAAAGGCAAGGAGGACTGTTGCAGCCTTTACCGATTGCTGAGAGACCATGGATGAGTGTCTCGATGGACTTCATCACTTAGTTGCCACAGGTTCAGGGGTATAATGGGATAATGGTCGTGGTTGATCGTTTTTCAAATTACTCTCTTTGTTCCAACAAAGATACCGTGTGGAGCCGAGGGGACTACGGAGTTGTTCTTTAAGAACATAGTGAAGTATTGGGGGATGCCATTGAGCATTGTGTCGGATAGATATTTGCATTTTACAGGTAGATTTTGGACCGCATTGTTCAAGTTAGTCGGGAAAGAGTTGTTCAGAGTTCGAGTTACCATCCACAGGCAGATGGGCAGACCGAGAGAATCAACACATTAATGGAGGACTACTTGAGACATTATGTGACAGCTGATCAAAAGAATTGGCCTGAATTCTTGGATATTGCTTAGTTCAGTTACAATATTCAAAATAGTTCTGCGACGGGGTATAGTCCATTTGAGTTGGTGAATGGACAGATGCTGGTTGCACCGCATACCGTAGTGACACGAGGTTTTTTGAGGAGTCCCCATGCGAAGAAGTTCATGAAGGCTTGGGATGAGACCTTGGAATTGGCAGAGCTACGCTTGCACGAAGCTACAAGGAGAATGAAGAAATGGGTTGATCGAGGAAGACGGGATGTGCACTTCAGTGTGGGAGATATGGTGTTTCTCAGGATTACCGGGGAGCAGTTTTAGCCAGACAAGGGGACTGCAAGCAAATTGACACGGAAGTATGAGGTACCATTCCGAGTGAAGAAGAGAGTGGGGGAAGTTTCTTATGAGCTGGAGCTTTCACACCATATGCACATGAAGCATCCAGTTTTTCGCATGAGTCAGTTGAAGAGATGCAGACATGATGTTAATCATCCAGAGAGAGCTGAACTGCCAAGAGGACCAGCCAGGATTGTGGACAAGCCAGGACTGGAGTTGGATAAGATTTTGAGCTATATAACTACAGGGATTGTTTGCCACATGAAACGGGAGTATCTTGTTAGATGGAAGAATGCACCGGAAGAGGAGAGCTGGGAATCAGAGGAAATGCTTTGGAGATGGAAGAAGAAGATTGCGAAGTATGAACGAAAGATACTGAGGCAGTCGGGATTGTCGAGGGTGACAATGATTTCAAGTGGGGGAGGATGTAACGTCCCGCGGCTCATGGGCGACTGGGCACGCGCTCCTTCCTCCACACGATGCGACTAAGGCATGAAACAAACCGCGAGCGATCAAAGGCGGGGCATATATGTGGATGAATTAGCGTTCATGGGCTTATAGGGCAAGTTGGAAGAGCTTGTTCATGGAGCCAACCGAGAGAATGATGGGTGAACCGGTGGGGCAGTCCCGCGCCATGGGTGAGCCGACCACACAAAGACATCACAAAAGTGTTTGAAGGTGCGTCGGTTGGGAGTTTGTGGAAGGGTCAACCATAGGCACGAACTCCATGCAAGAAAGGTATAAACAACGTGATGAGACTTGGCATTTGGCAACCAAGCAAGTCGCTCTTCAACCTACGAGCTAAGGTGCGAAGGAAGAGAAGAAGGAGCCGTGGCAAGGTGCAGATCTATGAGCCCGCTTGTCGGGCTGCCTACACGAGATTGGCACAGAAGCTATACGCGGTTGAGGTGCTGGTGGAGGGCGTTCTAAGGCGCCCGCCCGCCAAGGTATTACACGAGTTTGGATTGTGTTGGGCGTGGGTTGTGCACGGGCACGCCCACCCGTTCGACAAAGGAGACTTGTGTATATTTGTAATTTGGTTAAGTCTTGGGTGAGACCACCGTGCGCTCTTGCACGGGTGGGCACCCGACTTGGGTGAAACGCCGGTGGAGCCTAGCTCCCGGTCATTGTACAAAATCTTCTTATATATATAATAAAAGCATTCTCTTGCATATGATGTGTTCCTGGTTGTTCTATCATGTTTGTTATTAATGGTTTCCACACATTAATATAATAATTCATGTTTATGATGAATGTTAAGGCGTAGTTCGCAAAGTAAGTTAACAATGAAAGATGTTGGTTACTTAGGTGGTGCCGCACCCGGCCAATTTAACGAAAAAAGAATTGGGGGCGTGACACGTCCCATCGTCGCAAATTTTCGTCGCAAAAAACTCACCTTCTCGTTGACTCATCGCTCGCCCAGCTCCTCATGTTTAACTTGGAGCACCAACCCAACTCATCGCACACTAACCGCCAACTCCTGGGCTTGACAACTAAGGTGCTAGAAGAATTTATTTTCCATTAAATATTAATTTAATATCACCATAAATATAAAATATATTACTTATTTAATATTATTTTAATATAAGTATTTTGTAATTTAATTATTTTTATTTTTTATCACGGGGACTTCATAATCCGTCGGAATAAATTGAGAAACTTAAGATTAAATCTAATATCTATCATTATTATAATGGTAAGAATATAGGTAAAAACTTTTTATATTTTAATGAATCTTAACGCTACGTTTAAAGAAAAAATAGACAGTGCATGTTTCTTTCCATTTGTACTTATGTACTTTTTGTGATAACAAATTTAGTTCTTTAAAAATCAATGAAAAAATAAAGTAACTTTGTAGAAAAAGCTATGAAAAATCTTTAGAAAAAACATAATTATCTAAATCGCTTGAAAAATCCAAAAGTTCCTTACTCGATTTTTTCTAAAACTTATATATGACTTTTTGGATTATCTGTAAAGTTTATACAATATGATTCTTGAATGAAAGAATAAAGGCAACATTTAAAAAAATTCATTTTCATATAAATCTTCGAAAACATAAAAAAATATTCATGTTCATATAAATCTTCGAAAACATGAAATAAAATAATAAAAAAAATACGTAAACGTCTCTTTATTATAGAGGTTCCAAAGGGTCCTACACATGCACTTCCTATTTTTCATAGGTTGCGTTGACTTCTAATTAATCCAAGAATTCAGTCTCCACAGGGTACAAAACGTAAGGGAAAAGATAAGACATTAAAGGTCGACAGCAACATGCATTAGATTTTGAAAAAAACGATTGCCATTTAAATAAATAAATAAAATTATAATCGAAAACTTAACTTATTCTCATGCCACTTATTTCCCATTCCCACACCTTTTAAAAGGATTCCTCATGTAACACTTTTTTCATTTCCCCAATGTTAACGTTCAGCCTTACGCATAATTTATTGCCTATGATGTTCATCTTGAATAAAATGGGTCAAAATTTAGAAAATCTTCGCTATGGCTCAAAATTTTTCTGATCGGAAGTCGAAAAAATAATGATTATGGTGGTCGACATAAATTCCATCCAATGTATTTTTAGTCCAAAACCTTTGTCATCTCATGGAAGATGGAAATGTCATCTCATGGAAGATGAAAAATCTTTTTCAGTAACTGATCACATTTCCAAACTTTTATTTCAAGTATGCTACTGATGAAATAGGTCGCGAACAAGTTAGTGATATTTAAGACTTATTCTGCCAACCTTAGCACCAAGATCAACAACTCCAACTCCTCAAAAAGCAACCACAACTAATCCAAACACCTCCAGCACCTACAACAACATCTCTAACTCCTGTAGCAACATCTCCAACTTATGCAACAACAACAACATGCCATACAACTGCCTCCAACACTGATAAAGTAACCTCCAACACAAGAAACCATATCTCATACATGTAGCAACAACTCCAATGTCTTCAAGACATATAGAGACATATGCAGTATCTAGAGCAATAGTCCAACCACCTGCATCAGCAACATCTACCATCAACAAAACACATCAACCACAATCCAACAACATATGCAGAATCCATCTCCACTAGGTATAGTCATAACTATGTTGACATCAATGTAAACTAATAAGAACATCAAGCCAAACACACATCAACAAGCACTCATTATATGACAAGCAGGATCATGACCATGACCCTATTGACATCAATGGCAACACTGCAATGCCAACAAACTCTCCCTTTGTTATTGATGTCAACCCCAACAACATCATGTGAGGTTTATCTCCATACTCTTAAGCTACAATTCTGAAACTAATCTTTATCCATCCAAATTCTCTCTCCCTTTGAAATCAATGAAAAAGGGTGATATCAACAATGAAGAGAAATTTCGATCATGTTGGATGAGAGTAGGACTCCCCCCTGTCATACTCATCATCATATTGATGAAAACCAAGAAGTATCTCTTGAAAAATAAGCATGTGAAACAAGGAAACTTGTTGCCAGCAAGTCTACAATCTTTGTAAACGGACATGCTCCCCCTTATCATGTAATGGGGTTGTAATCACTCTATCTTTGTTGCTATATTAACACATATGTCTGTTGCAATAAGATTCCTTGCCAAGTGCAAGGGACTACTACTCATGGACCATGACTCCAACTGACTTTGGACATAATATGCAATGCATTACAATGCAATATATATGCCTCATGGAGAAAATACAAGGTTGTGACAAGTACATAGGACTGACATATGACTCCTCTACACCTATCACCAACCATGATTCTATGGAACTAAGTTTACATTATGCACCCAATATAGTGAGGCTACATCAAAGATATACAAGATGACACTTGACTTGGACTCCCATTGACCCATACATAGCTAATGATAAGACATGGTAGACACCATGGGTCTATCCATGAGTAATACACCCCTAAGATGACATAATGATAGTACATGGCCTTTACATTTGCAAGAAATGGTGCTTTATTATATAAATTCCCAAGACATAAAATAACATGAGTACATGGAATCAATAAGAATTAATATGCTCCAAATGGCTGCAATAAAATGTAATACATAGCATGTGAAGCAAAAAATAAGGCCTCCATCAGAAATGACATGAGCTATCTATATGTAACAACAAGAATAGAAGTACTAACAAAATCATATGCTAGTACATGGCCACTCAACACCTTGGTCATCACCATCCCATCAAAGAATCTCATGCAGCAAGATCACCATGCTCCACATATATACAACAATAAGATCATCCAATAGCAACAACATAACAATATATCATAGAGGGAGCAACAAATGCATCATCATCACCAAAAAGTATCCATGAGGCTCATCAAAATAGTAGCATCAATAAATATATGTCCTTATCATCAGAAACAATAATCTCTCCATACATGACCAACATCATATTCAACCATATAAAATATATCAGTAGCATACATGATTCGTCTAGACGTAAAAACATAAGAAATGAGGTTCATATATTTTATATGATCCAACTTGCAAAATATGACAACAAAAATAATAATCATCTTGCATAAAAAATCTCAACATTTTGCAAATAGATTAGGAAGCACATATGCTCCCCTTGAATGTCTAATCCTCCATCACACCTTGAACATATGCATAAGACGACCACATGGTTGTCATATCTCTAATAAAATCACGAGAACTCAACATGTAGTTGCTTAAAAAACCATTAGTAACAACATGCCTGAAAGATAATCAATGAAAGTTGCAACAAGGTTGATAGACATGCCTTTTCCACTCATATATGATAAATATATTAGTTGCAAAAATAATGAGTGAAAATAAATAAACATAGGGAATCAAGCCTTAAACAACATAGCTCTCCCTGAGCATGATATACCTCATATTAAGCTATCTGGCTGATATGAAAGTGCATGAAAGAACATAATCAAGCTGCCAACACTCCCCCTGAGACCATGCTAGTCTCATGCATACTGTTGTAGTCAAGTATATCTAACATGCAAGAATGGATGGAAATGGGCACTAATCACATATACTCTGAATTTAATGAGGAAGACTACTCTCTTGGTTTCTTCTTACTTTCCACCCTTCCCTTCAACACATGCACATTATCTGGGTTCTTGACTCCTCTTGCAATCACTCTCATTGATCCTTCTTTCTGGTTAATCAAAGCTTTGTTGTTGACAATTACATCCTTACCTCCATCAACCATTTGGTTCACACTTAATATATTATTCTTTAGGCCTTCAATGAGCTAAACATCTTCTACATTTGTCCTCCTCTCACCAAGATTGGATTTGTTGCTTCCCAACACTCTAGTCATTTCACTACCTTCAAACACAACACAATGATCATTGGTTTAATTGAGAAAATGATTTTTTCTCCTAGCCCCTGACATATGGTGTGAGCATCCGCTATGTATGTACCACATGCCATCCTCATCATGAGAACAAAGTGAGATTCCACATCTTCACAACTACTGTTCCTTCTTCCATGTGTTCATTGGTTGCACATTCTCCCTTGACTGCGAGTTTTGAACAAATGGCCGCAATGGTATAGGAATCTTACAATCTTTGGCTGTATGTCCAAAATTATGGCACACATAATGCTATATATGACCAAGATATGCAGTCAAAGGATCTTCTCTTATTCTATTCATACTTAACCTCCACCTTTTCATGCTAGATCTACAATCAATGGCTTTATTCCCCCAGCAGGTTACAAGAAAAGCAATGACCATTGTAGTAATTTTTATACCAGAATGTTGGTCCTCTTTTTGGTTGATCATACTACTACATGGATATGTGTATTCTCCTTATACAATCAGTTTCCATGTGACCAAAATTGTGACATTTGAATCAATTGATCTCGTCTATCAAGGGGTAAAAGAAGTTTTGATTTCTCCTCTGAAAACTGTTACCCCAAACCATAGGAGAAAATGGTATCCTAGATATGAAAGCTCCTTTTTCTTTCCTTCCTTGCTACTTTTGGTGCATTGCATTCTTTGTCGTAGGCTTCTTTTGTTCTTCTTTGTTATACTTTGTTGCATGCAAACTTGTCTCGTCCTTTTGAAAATTGCTGCCAAATTTTCTCACTAGTATGGTTCTCTTCACTTTCTCCAACTGATATTTCTTTTCCTCAAGCTCCTTCCTTAATTTGTCAATCACACCTTCAAGTGCTTCAACATGATCCTTTCTATATTTTTTCTTGCTGCAATTGACTTCTTCTAATCTTTTCGATTATGTCAACCATGTTCTCAAGGTATTAATTTCTTCCTTGATATTTTTCCCCTTTTGATCACAATCTTGCAATTTATTCTTATGCTTCTTGCATGCATTTGTTATTCTACCAACTTCACTAGAGAATTCTTCAATGACAGTAAACGCATATTCATATTGAACCTTAAGGAGCATATAATTGTGATCATCATCTCTTTCAATAACTAAATATGAATCATTATCATTATCATTGTAAGAAATATAGCTCAAAAGTATATCATTATGGTTTATACCCTCAGATTTGTTGTCCTTTTTCACAACTGGTTCAAGTGGAGCTTCCTTATTCTTTTGGTTTCTCTTCTCAATCTCTTTATCATTGTTGTTGCGACTGGCTCCATATAGCATATGCAATTTTCTCCAAATTTCCTTCGTAGATTTTAAATCTCTAGTTCTCTCTAAATATGCATTATGGAGATTTTTTAAAATAATTCATCTTGCTTGAGAATTTTTCTTCCATACTTTAGATGCAGGCTAATTTCCATCATGTGCTTCATAAACCAATCTCCAAATGTTAGAGCCACTAAGTAACAATTTAGTTTTCACATTTTCTTTCCATACTTTGGAATTTGTAGCAGTAAGAACCGTTTTCTTTGGAGAATTCACTCTGAAAAAAAAGTAAATTTCTGTCAAAAACTCCAAGATGCACTCTCTAGCGATCAAGTGGTACTCGAGAGCTCCTCTTTCATACCAAATGTTGGAAACTAGATCACTACTGAGAGGGGGAGGAATGAATCAGTAGTGATGGAACTTATAGATTTTTTTGCAAATTATTATTCTTTTACCATGCACAAACTGAAACACAAAACCATACATTAGAGCACCAAAAATAAAAATAAAACTATAAAAGAAATCAACATAGTGGAAATAAGGAGATCTGGTGGAAAACCCTCTCCAAGGAAAAAAAGCACCCATTGTTGTTGCACTGCTAAAATTCTATTATGTCAAATAATTCTTTACATAAATTTATACATGACTACTCACAAACTACCATCCGTTGAAGGCCATCATGATCAACGATCCTTTTCGGTTACTCCTGAACTATCAATTGACTCTATAGGCTTTAGCCTGCTAGAAGCTACCATGACCAACGATCCTCGCCCAGTTTCTGTAGAACTATCCAACCACCATCGTATTGAGAAAATTTCTCACTTGGATTGGTATCACTGGAATCACCCAACTCTACTTCTGTATGTGGTTCTCATTCCATACATTATCATATTGGAAAAGAGAACTACTCAACATGAGCATTGCAACAACAGAGTGTCAAAGAAAAATCAAAACCAAATATCTAACCTCGAAATACACCACAAGAAGCAATATAATCTCACTAAATACTACTCGAATCCTCACATCATCTTCTCATTCATTGCATTAAATTAATGGCTGAAACATACTCTAAAGTATGTTGTGACACCTGCAAATAGATTCAAAACTTTTGCAATACAATCCTCACACAACTTGCAGACTCTACTCGAAGCTCACTCTCACTCCACACTATAAGAGAATCAACCACACTAACATCAAGCTTCCACCAATATGTATATGAACACAAGTGTTCAACTCAAAAATTACCAAGAACTACTAGGCTTCACAACTCTGTTCATATGGTACATTTGATCCAGATTCAACTAATTGACTCTGTCAAACCACTAAATCCACTTTGCTTTTGATATCTTCAACTTTAATTAACTTCTGGAGGTTCCAAAAACTTTTCTGACCATAGATAGAAAATTTATGATTAAGGATGTCACCACAACACAAAAATTAGCCGAGCAGGGTAAGAAATCTGGAGAAAAACTCATGCAAAATCTCAGTTGCATGAACAACACTATCTCTTAGCAACTAAAACATGACAATTTCTCCCATATTCTTACCTGCAAGGAACTGGGGATTTTCAATTGCTCCCACAAGCTTTCAGTCGCTTCGACTAGGGCTACGGATGAAGAAGACCAATGGTTCTTCAATCCAGAACCTCTATCAGCTGATCGAACACCTTCTTTAGCATCTGATCACAACTCCGAACCTATGTGTCAAGTCTACAACTGATGAAATATGCCAAGAATAAGTTAGTGACATTGAAGACCTATTCTGCCAACCTTAGCACCAATACCAACACTTCCAGCTCCTGAAGTAGCAAACGCAACCTGTCCAAACACCTCCAATGCCTAAATCAACATCTCTCTATCTTGTGGCAACATCTCAAACTTTTGCAGCAACATCATCATGTCATACAACTGCCTCCAACACTGATAGAGGCACATCCAGCACAAGAAACCATTTTTCATACATGTAGTAGAAACTCCAATGTCTTCAAGAAATGTAGATACATATGAAACATCTAGAGAAGCAATCCAACCACCTGCAGTAGCAGCATCTACCATCAACACAAGACATCAACCTCAATCCAACACCACATGTAGAATCCATCTCCACTAGGTATAATCGTAAGTATTTTGACATCAATTCTAACTAACAAGACCATCAAGCCACACACATGACCGAGCACTCATCATATGATAAGCATCATGATAACCATGACCTTGTTGACATCAAATCCAACACTATAATGCCAAATTTTTGCACTTCAACAAATTTGTTTTTTGCACCTCAACATATTTGATCTTTCTGGTGTTCGGTGGATGCGAAGTTAAGTAGATCTATGTTGTTTGCGTTGAGAGATGCTCTACATCCCAATATAAGGGAGATGTGTAGGTGTAATGCAAGTATGTATGTAAACACTTTCAAATTTCGGGAAAAATATGTATGGAGGAAAAATAAAAGAAAGGTTGGCTTAATATGGCAGTGGTGTTCTAGTGGTGTAAATTTTGTAAACATTTAATAATTAGGTGTTATCTCAATTAAAACAAATAAAAGGTTAAAATTTATATAGAACCGAGTAAGAGGAAAATGTCATAATGTACACACAAGTGTGCACAATTTAATGTTGGTTCAATTAATAATAAAAAGTTAAAAGTAATCAAAATAGTAAAATGCAACATGTTATATTTTAATTTTGTTTCTATTAATAACATATAAATAGTAACTATAAATTAAGATCAATTTTACCATATAAATTAAAACAAGTACTCCAATCCCTTTGGAAAGTGCATTAAATTGACATTTGATGTGGATAAACTGCATGACTTTTGGTTACCCCTATAGAAGTGAAAAACATAAATAACTATGAGAAGTGACTCTGATAAGTATATTTATTTATGACCATGTCTAACTTATAGAGGAAATAAACTTTTTCACTAAATTTGGATTTTGGTGAAAAAAAAAAAAAAAAAGTCATTTCTTCTATAAGTTAGACTATTGTACGCATTTTCATGTAAGTACTTTCTTAAATCAAGACGAGAATCAACTTATGGTAAATATGTTATTTAAGTGAATATGATCTATTTTAAAGGATTCTATTTTTGGATTAGAAATCTCTTCACAAACAGCTAAAGACCATGCATTAATATTGAAATCATAAATGACATAAATATGGGATAAATTTATCCACATGGCATTATATTATGAAAAAAATACAATAAGACCTTCAATTTATGGTCCAATGAAGTGTTTGAAAAAAAAAAATCTAATAATATTGAAAAACAAATATTTATTTTTCAAGGTTAAACATTATAATGATTTTGTAACCATATTTAAATTTAATTAATAAACACATAAAGACTTAATACTTACGATATTTCGAAAATGTTAACCATGGAAATTCACCCCCACATTACCATGGATATTATTTATTTGTAAATAAGCTTTATTACAATACCATGTGCCAATACCATGGCTTACCAATCCGACATGCCCAAAAACCATAACTCATTTCAAAATTAAAATATTTTATTTTAACTTCATTTTGTAACTTTTTTTTCAATAAAATCAAAAGGAAAAAAGTTATGCTTCTAATATATATCTAAATCCCCTGGCCTCACTACTAAAAATATATCTTCCATGTTCCATAGAAATTAAATTAAGCTTTTAATAACATTACAAAAAGATTGGTTTTATATAAAGATGTCAAATTTATATAATATAAATATAGATCCATCTTTACTTTAGATTATACATGTGCTTAAAAAAATCAAATAGTTTTTCGCTCTTGTAATTTTCACGACAAAAATTAACAAATTTATAATTTTGACCTCAACAAGTTTAATATTTTTAACACTTAGTAAATCAGAAGTAAATCTCAACTATTTAGTATTATACAACTTAATTTAATGTACATATTAACCCTTCTTATTTTGAAATAATTAAAAACTATTCAATTAAATTTATTTAATGAGTTGCCCTTTCACTCTCATGCACATAAATGAGTTACCCTTTGAATCGCGACCCTCATGACCGAGGGAAGGTTTGTATCTTAAATTTTGGAAGAGTTGCCCCAGATCCTTTAACGATTTTATTTTCCAGTGAACATTAATTTAATATTATCGTAAATATAAAATATATTATTTAATTAATAATAATTTAAAGAGTATTTTATATTTTTATTATTTTTATTTTAATATTTTTCCTTTTATTATGGTGATTTGATTATTATTAGTCATTTGGGTGAAACACGGGTGGGATTAATACCTGTATAACAATAAGAACATGTCTAACAACTCTTAACAATTTAATAAATCTTAATATTAATTTTATTATTATATTTTAAAAATTGAAAAAATATAAAAATACACTTATTCTATTTTTCTATTTTTATTTATGCATTGACTTTAATTAAGTTATTATTTTGTATAAAAACAATTTTTGATGATGATAAAATTTTTGGTGATATAAATATAATTCAGTATTTTAAAAATCAATGAAAAAATAATAAAAAAAACCAATGAAAAAATAAAGACAACTCTTTAGAAAAATCAAAATTATATAAATCTCAGGAAAAATCCAAAAGTTGCTTATTCCATTTTTTCTAAAACTTATATATGCATTTTTTTGGATTTTATCTGTATTCCATTTTTATTTATGCATTGACTTTAATTAAGTTATTATTTTGTATAAAAGCAATTTTCAATGATGATAGAATTTTTGGTGATATAAATATAATTCAGTTCTTTAAAAATCAATGAAAAAATGAATAGAAAAACAATGTGAAAATAAAGACAACTCTTTAGAAAAATCAAAATTATATAAATCTCGAAAAATCCAAAAGTTGCTTATTAGATTTTTTCTAAAACTTATATATAGTTTTTTTGGATTATATGTATTCCATTTTTATTTATGCATTGACTTTAATTAAGTTATTATTTTGTGATGATATAATTTTTGGTGATATAAATATAATTCAGTTTTTTAAAAATCAATAAAAAAAATGGAAAAAAACAATGAAGAAATAAAGACAACTCTTAAGAAAATCAAAATTATATAAATCTCAGGAAAAATCCAAAAGATGCTTATTGGAATTTTTCTAAAACTTGTATATAATTTTTTTTGATTATCTCTAAGTTTATACAATATGATCTTTTAATGAAAAAAATCATATTCATATAAATGTTCGTAAACAATTAAAAAAAAAAGCCTAAACGTCGCTTTATTATACAGGTTCCAGAGGGTCATTCACATGCACTTCCTAATTTTCCTACGTTGCGTTGACTTCCAATGAATCCAGGAATTCAATCTCCAAAGAGTACACAATATAAGGGAAAAGATAATACATTGAAGGCCGACAGCAACGTGCATTAGATTTTGAAGAAAGCGATTGGGATTTAAATAAAATTAGCAATCTATAATGGAAAGCTTAATTTACTATAAAAGCAGGCGTTCTTACTAAATGTAGTTACCACGGTGGATCTCTTCCTCGGTTGAACTAGGATGATTCCATTTCGAATTTCTTAATTAAACTCTTGAAGTACCTTTGTTATCACCCACAACTTTCTAGGGACCAACTGCTGCAAGTAATTAAAATGGGCGGCACCTACATTACAAATTTGTTTTTTCGGCTAGAATTTGTTGAAAAATATTTTAAATTTGTTGAAAAATATTTTAAAAAATTTGCAGTGTTTGAATAATTTGTTGAAGTTGGAAATGAATTCAGCACCATCAGAAGCTTTTTCAAAATCTTCAACTTTGACAACTGTAACTCAGATTTTAGAAAACAATTGTCATAATTTGGTCAGAATTTCTATTATTTTCTAATCTCTGGGTATTTTTAAGAGACTACTAAAATTCAATTCATGTTTTTATGTGTTTTTCTAGTGAGGAAATTATTATACCCTTTAACCATTTAGTTTTGATTTGTCTTGTATATTAGTTTGGGTTTGACAAGAAATTTCTGCCACTTATCTGTAGTTTAACATTAAGAATTCGGTGTTTGTTAATTTTTATTGTTATTTAACTTTATTTATTTGTAGATTCATTGATTGAGGTCTTATTATAGGTTCTTTAGTAACTTCCATTTTTGTTACTTACTAATTATCTGTTTTTTGATTTATTTCATTTTTATTACTTTTTTATTTTGATTTTTGTCATTTTTCTATGATTTCAGTTTTCATGAATTATAATTTTTTTCTCCATATTTTCAATTTAAAATAGTTTATTATTATATTAAAAACACACACATATATATCAAACACACACACACACATATATTAAAGTGTAGATATGTTAATATAAACAATATTAGTTAATCATATTTCCTATTTTTTGGCAATGTCATTCAACAATACAACATTTTATTAGTTGTTTTATTTTTGTGATGATTTTTTGTTTTATTATCTTTTAGTTCGATTAAGCTATATTTAAGCTAAGTGGCAGGTACTATCTACTATGTAGCCCTTAGTTATTAATGTCTTTCATGCAAGCATATGACCTCAGGGACTATCTACTATGTAGCTCTTCATTATTAATGTCTTTCATACAAGCATATGACCTCAATGATTCAATTCATGCTTTTATGTGTTTTTCCAATGAGGGAATTACTTATTAATGTTTTTCATGTAGACATGAATTCCATTCCCTTTTTAAAATTTGAAGGTTTGGAAGGTTTTCAAGTATTATTGGTCTGCAATTTGATGTGATGTGAAGCAAGGTGAGGTTCTCTTAGCCTCATCTATCAGCTGGATCTTACAAAACTCTACTTAGAATTAATAAATTCAAACACACTCACACTAGATAAGATATAACATTGCAACATTCACTTGTATTATTATGAAGCTTGATAGCCTTTTAAAGAGATTTACAAATACATATTTAGAACTTTCCTCTTATGTTGTGAGTTGCCAAACACAAAAAAGTTAAATACATTATTTAGATATTGTCTTTCTTGATATAAGTTTCATGGGACTAGATGTTAAATACATTATTTAGATATTGTCTTTCTTGATATAAGTTTCATGGGACTAGATGTTTCCTTCATTATGAGATCTTACCATTATGAGCTAGGCAGCCTAGCTACCAATTATTTTCAGTGTCTTGGAACACATTATTAAGATTTTAAGACTTTGCACTCAAGTTTGGATTTTATGGCACTAATACAATTTGTAGAGTTATTCTTAATTTCAATATATTTGAAAACGAGCTTAATTGTGCAAAAGTGGTTAAGATATGTGGAAAAACCTAGAAAATAAATTTAAATATACATATATATAGATATAGATATATACGAGTTGTTTTTAGTGATATTTTTTGGAATCTTTTCGGTAGGTTTTTCTAGTTTAATTTCTCTAATATTCTATAGGAATTTATTGAAATCACAAGCTTGATGGTAACCCCTACACAATCTAAGTACCCTCATGTTTTTAAGGGTGCTAAATCCATATATACTATCAAAAAACCAGTTTAAATAACACAAATCAAGATTTCACCTTAAATTTTTCTGCCAGATTCAGGCAATGGAAACTTCAAAAGTCACATTAAAGACAACTCTCATATATATATATATATAAAATTATTATGTAAATGTGGATAGTTAAATAAAAGAAATTTCCAAACACAAATCATAATTTTTCACCTATTTTTACTTTCCAAATGGGCATGGGCTATTAATATTTTTGGAGCTACTTAAGATGGGGCCATCACCCAAATCACCAGTTTTGTCAGCGTTTGGATCTGTGAGAGTGAGACAACATGATGGCAAATGACGTCAAAAGCAGATATGTGTTAGTTCAAAATCCATAGCGTGTATTGCTGGTATGTTAATCTATTTTTCCAAACTGCATGTCATAATGTTTGCTTATTCACACAAACTGGATCTCGTTTGTATATCCATTTTCCTATTCAACTATCTTACAATATATTGGCTGGTTCACCCACACTAGATTGATAATGACCGATGGACTGTATATGCATATTAAACGAGATCCGAAACATAAATTGGAAAAATTCTTTGCAAGTGTTGGTATTGAAGCCTCCGATATGCCAACAACTATGTAGAAATTTTCCAATCATGCAAAAGAGATTGTTGGAAACAACTAAAATCCAAGAAAAACATCTAAAACAAGGCAAATTGAAACCTATACAACAAAGAACGAAAGGAGGAGATAAATTAAAATCAAACATGGGTGATAAAATCACCATGCACACATAGGTAGTTACCTTTGCTATGCATACATTGACAATGAGATCATTTTCTATAGATATTTCCTTTGGTTAGGAATAAATTTGATTGAATGATTTATGTTTGAAATCTTTAACATTCAAACATCAACTGAAACCGATTCAATATGCAAGTCTATAATGAAGGCGTTCCAAAGGTCATATGAATGTATTATAGATGTATATCATTTGTTAATAATGGATATACTCTCATTCTTATCTCTAATATTTCGTTGCCACCATGTATGTGTTTAACATGGTATCAGAGCGAGCATACTCCTACCTTGCTCATATTTGAGCCACTTGTTTTATGGCCTTTCTGTGCAGGTCATTTCTTCCATTAGTTCTGCATTTCATGAATGTTTTCTCAGCTAAATTATAGTTGCAACCTCTGCCATTGTTCCACTCTTTGCAGGTTATCGAATATGATTAATTCATTCGCTACATTCTAATGCCTAGTCTCATCCATTGCATTGTAAAATGTATGCTTCGCTCTCCATAATCTTCTAGAATTTTGAGACAAAACTATGAAGCCTTGTATATTGAACCACTAAATTCCACCAAAACCATTTTCAGTGTCTATTGGAGAAGAAAAAGTTGCACGGGAAGAAGAAACATCAAATCTTGGAAGCAAAAGAACGCTAGATACCGCCATGATCTTAATGGAATGCCAATCCCAACTAAGAATGAATCACCACAGCTATGACAATGAGAAATGGTGACAACACTCCTCCTGGTGCTAGAAGGAGAAGAACTTCAACATCTTCGCTTTGAGGAAAGAAATGATATTCAACATTGTCGTAGAATGAATGAAGGGAATGAGATGGGAAAAGGAATTGGGAGTGATAAAAAATGGTAAGGGTTCTGATTAATTTCACTGTAATTCTCCCACAACTACACAGGTCAATTATATAAATACCGAGGGGACTGAAAAGGTCAGACAAACTGTTGTAATCAAGCTGATAGGGCCAAGATTTTGTAATTTCCATTTTATTGAATATCACTGTCGATTAATATTAATGATTAATATTGAGCTTAAGCATCTTTATTAAAATATGAATTAAGCACATGGGTAGTATTCAGAAAGTGGTAAGTGGTATCTCACGTGCCCTAAAGGCTAGAAATGGTATTCCTAAATTTCACACAATTAACCTTAGCAGTCAACACGTAGCATGAGAAAACCACTTTTCTCGTGCACTCTCGAGTAGATATCGGTCGTGCAAGATTTCACGTGAGATTGCACGACAACCATTCGATTGGACGGGTCCCATCAATGGTGGAGATCATCTGGGTTAGTTGGTGAGTGGATGACGCGATATCCGTTGGGTCTAGAGAAGTGATATGAAGAGTGTGGATTGAAGTGCTTAATAAAAGGATAAGTCAACAAGGGACCGACAGTGATTGATCAAATAAGCGGGACCCTCAGGGGAAAATAACATGTTGTCTCCATATATAGCATGTTGTCTCCATATATAATGTTGTCTCCCCATATTTAACGTTGGTATATATACAACATTGTTTGGCTTCGACAACTACTCCATTTGTTGCAACATCTTCTCCAGCATTTGGGAGTAGCACAACATTTGGAATCACTCCATCTCCTTTTGGTCAGAGTTCGTCTTTTGGAGCTCAGTCAACAACTCCAACATTTGGCAGCCCGGGATTTGGACAAACTACTTTTGGTTGACAACGTGAAGGTAGTAGAGTAGCACCATATATAAGTTCAAATGAGGCAAAGTCAAGTCGCACATGGAAGATCAACAACGTAGAAAAAATTAAACAGCAAAGAACAAGAATCGTCGAATCAGCCAGATCAATGGCAGGATTGATAAAATAGGATCAACGAAGAATTTATCACACAAAATAAAGTCAAGAAGTGAAGGGATCATATTAAGCCACATGACAGCAGAATAATAGAGAGGTTTACAAAATCGGTAAGTAGTATTTCACTGGGTCTCAAAATGGTAAATGATATTTTACAAATTCAGGTGATTAAGTTGAGGGTTTTACACATAGCACACCTAAAACAACTTCTCATGCATGCTTTCAGAGTATTAACTATTGTGCTTATTATCGTGCGATATGGTGCGATCACTGTTGGACTGAGGTAGGAGAAATAAATGGTGGAGATTGGCCAGGCTAGTTGGCACGAGTTATTGCGCGATAACCGTGAGATTGAGGAATGAGATCGATGACGAAGATTTAATGCGGTAAGGAGAGCATCGATATATGTGCAAATGTTTGTGGAATGGAAGAAAGGTAAGGTTTAATTTTGGTTTATGAAATATTTCTATTATATGGGAATTATAATAAAATAAGCAGGATTAATGTATTATGGTTTAAGTTGAGTTTTAACCAAAGTCTAAAATCCATGGTGTGGTTGATATTCGTTGGTAATAAGAATTAAGCAAAGATTATGAAGGATTTATAAGGTTATCCTGAAAGGTTTATAAAGGTCCAGACTTTGGATAGTTAAATCAAATGTTTCCGCATAGAGTTTATGAAAGGAGCATTAAACCTTGACTTGTGAAGACCATGTATACTCCCGTGAAAGCTTTGTGCATTGATGAATGCTTATGCCATGAGTACATGTTGGGCACAACTATTCTTTCAACTGGAGATAACTTTGATGAGCTAACGAGATTAGGTGCCAGAACTCGGTTTATTGCAGATGCTAGTACTCAGATTATCAATGCCGACTTTGGTGTGTGTCAGATCTGTGCTTACTTAGTTATAAATATGTTTGCATTCTTGAATATTGAATGAAAAGATGTTTTGTAAGTAGGCTCTAGAACTATCAGACAAATCTCATTTGTAACGAAAGTAGAAGATTATCTCTACTTTTTCACAGTGTGAGTAATTTGAGAAGTAAGTGCATTGAAGCATCATTTGCTGCACTGAAATTAGTACTGGGCTATCTGCTATAGTGACTTGGTGATATTGGTACCCTGCTACTCATCTAATAGTTGCAGTTATTCATCATTTTCTAGGTCAATTTCTGGTTGAAGATAACATCAATTCTCTGATTTTATGGTTTGAAATGGATCGAATGCATGATGTATTGAAACTACTGAATAATTTAATACATTCCACTGTTGATAAGATGGTTAAAATCAACAAAACCTCTCTTTCCAATGTTAAAATGCGTCTGCAAAATGTAGAAAAGAATATTGAGTTTTTGCAGCTTGAAACAAAGCTACAGCAAGAGGAGTTACAACAGAATAAGCATCATTCTAAACCTATTTTTGTTCAGAACATTGAAACAACAATCCATCAACAGCGAGTCAATAATGTTTCAGTTCATTCAGATCTAGTACCCAATGAAGCAATGTCACATGCAGATGCAGAAGTTCAGTTTGCACTTCCCAAGCCCATCATTAGACCTTGGGAAGAACTTGTCCACAACAAGCATAGAACATGTCTTGGATATGATAAGGAGGTTTCCTTTCATATTCCAGACTATTCCAAACCCATCAAATTTCAGAGTGCTGGATTCCTTCATGACAGTTCACCTTCAGCTATTCCAGATCCTTCTCCTCTTCCAAAGATACAACAAAAGATTATGAAATGCCAACACTATGACCGAGTTGGACACATGAAAGATCATTGCTTTGATCTTCATCCATGTAAGCATTGTCATAAAACTTGTCATTCTTCAAATAGATGCTTCAAGAACAAGCCTCTTGCAAGAATAAAGATTCATCTTGGATGGATCGCTTCTTGGCAATAGGCATCAACAACCAAGAAGATATTTCGATCATATGTCTGAACTTGTTCTAGAGTATTCAACAATCTTGCAGTTGAGTTTTCTCCATCACCTCACCTTGTATCTGATAGGGGGGAAATGATGGTCATATAAAAGCTGCAAAGCCACATCAAGCGATCCTCAGCGACAAATTTCCATACAAGATTCATAGTTGTAGCGAGAGACAAATATGCCCCTAAGCATGCCTTCAGTTGGTGATGCATCTTCAAAGAATTCGGGACACTTTCTTTAGCAGAAGACTTTAGCTTATTTCCAGTTTTGGAAGAGTTCCAGGAATTGCATTAAGCATTCCAGAGTTGTTGGTCATCCTTAAACCATCACAGGTTGAGACCTCCCTTTTCAGGTTGAGGTTCTCCCTTTTATGTGGGGTGAGACCTCTCTTTCATGGTTGAAGGTTTCACTCTTCAAAACATTAGGAGCACTTCCTCTAGTAGAAGACCTCAGCTTCATGTCAGACTTGGAAGAGTTCTGGGAAATGCACTAAGCATTCCAGTGTTGGTAGTCATCCTTAAACCACTGCCCTTTACACCAACATTTCAGAGAGCATATTCAGCCTAGTGCTGCCATGCATTTTTGCACGTTTTGTATTACGGCTCTCTTCTTGGACTCATACATAACCCTTCGGATTAAGGGGGGAATGTTGGACACCTAATCCTCTAAGGGTTGATGTGGAAGGTGAATAGTCTAAGGAAGTCCAAGAGACCTTGGAATACGAAACCAAACATCATATGAATGTATATCATTTGTTAATAATAGATATACTCTCATGCTTATCTTTAATATTCTGTTGTTGCCATGTATGTGTTTAACACAAGTGAATCGCTGAGCTCGAGAGGTTAGGTGCAATTAGGGTTGGAATTTGACTTTGACTGGCATTGCACATTAGAGGCCATTTTAAACTTAAAATAAGTTTAAATTTCTTAAATGATCATTTTGGATGATGTGTTTTGAAAGGTGCAGAACTTATTTTTGAATTTTTACTTTGGTCACAAAATGTTATTAATACCTTATGATCGGGCACCTTTCCATGAGATGAAGTTTCCTTTCACTTCCAACTTGGAACAAATGTAGTATTGTAAATTCAAACAAATTGGCTATTATAAAACTTAGCTTTTAAATATGAGAAAAATTCCTTATTTGCACTCTAATTTGCACTCTAATTTTATCTTCAGAATTACACAAATTTCTATTTATTTTATTCTTACAGTTATAACTTTAATAACCAACCAAGAAATTGCCATCTTCGTTTGTATTTTTAATTCCCATTTCAATTAATTTTAGTTGTATTGAAATTTCAATTGTATAGTTAATTGGCAAAGAATTAAGAGAAATCCAAATCATATATATAGAAAAGCAATTCCTTGAAATCACATGTGGCTCTTTGTATGGAAGACAAATATGTGTGTTTCAGTATACCCCTTAGAAGCTATTTGATCTTCGAATAGAGTATAATTCTTGGCCCTGAATACCAAATTGAGATATGTGTGGACTCTCCCATACTTTCAGTGGGAGCTTCTTTTGATAAAAAATAGATGTGATATTCTAAGATATTTCATGATGAATAAACTTTATATAAATGAATTGGTTTGCATTTACACTTTATAAAGAGACAACACTCTTAACAATTTCTATATAAATATATTTCTTTACATTTTGTGAAACACATTTTCAATCCAGACTTTGTACATCGCCAAATACTTCCAATTTACAGTCACTTCCAAAATACTCGCTAACATTGGTGCCACACGTTAATAATATTTATAGCATTTGGCATGTTGTTCACATTCTTTCCGTAAAATGATTTAACTGACTTGTCTATTACAACCCAATAAAATATTATTATTCACATGTTTTTACTAATTTGGTTTTCCTCGTTGGAAAAGGGTTTTTATAAAGCTTTCTCGTGTTACGCGCTGGTCAAATTTAAATTTAAATTTTAGTTTGGTAATTAATTTGATTTATTTGTATTTCAATTTCAATTTTAGTTTTGTAATGAAAATTGATAAAGTAACCTGATTTACGAGTTTTTTTCAACGACCATTTAAAATCTGCGGAATTGGTTATTAGATTCTTTACTACTGACATATATACTATGATAACTCTTACTTATAGGTGGTTTGGGACTGAAAAGAACAATAATATAAATTTAATTTGATTCCATTAATTAATAATTGTTATTACAAATTTTATAATCAATATTATCAAATGGTTTGTAATTAGTCTATAACTTGATAAAATGATCTAATTTTAATTAATTTTGTGTAAATAAATTGTTATTTTATTTTATTTCTTTTTAACTAAATTATGATTTCGGGCTTGGAGTATGCTCTAAAACGGCTTTTGCTTGGCTAAGAGCTCGTCTTCCTCGGACGTAAGGAAAAAGGTTAACGGCCCAAGACCCAGAGGCATCTGGCAGGAGTGATAGCCTGCTCCCTTACGGACCACCAACGGGTTATTTCAGGTGGCGTGGTTTTCCTTGATAACAGTGATGTGTCAACTGACATTCGCGGATAGCAGCCAGAAATGGCTGTCCTCACTGTTGGTTTTGACAAACTGAGTTTGATAGGTTTTTCCACCTTTTGAAGAAAAAAAAAAAAAAAAAAAAAAAACCTAAATTATGATTTGTATAATATTTGTAGACTAACTAAAAGTAGAAATGGAGTTGAGGAACTCAATTGTAAACACTATAATAATGAGATATCCTTCCTTACAAACATTTTTGACAAAACCATATAGAAATGGCCTTTGTTGGCTCTTCTTATGCTTTAGGAATTATTACAAAATAGAAACTATAAACTTGTAGATAAATATTTTGTGTATTTTTACACTTAAGCTTCACATTCTTAGTATTTCTCTATTTTCTTTCATGTCATTACTATTGCAGGCTTTCAATTTTCCATGGATAAATCTATTTAGGTCATTTTTCACCTTTGATTGATTTGATTCCTTTTTCATGCAACTTGGGGTGCATGTGAGTGCACCGTGCCAATTGAAGGGAGCACCCTAGTGAATTCAAATGTGGATACACATAGAAAGAAAAACATATTTTTATTCAAGTATGAATTAAAATACATCCAACTTGTGCAAAAGCACCTATAGCATAAGAACAGACAATCATGAAAAATGGACTTAAGCCCATTCAACAAAGGAATTTACCTAGTTTCCTTAAATATATGTTCACAAAAATAAGTGATCAATAAGCACCTAGTCTACAGAGATTTTATATCAAATAATGTCATATGTATATATATATATATATATATATATATATATATATATATATATATATATATATATATATATATATATAAAGTGGATATAGATATGCCCACACCACAACAAATTTCGCTTGGTTTGAAAAGTTTTGTTCGTGATGAGATCTCATCATGTGCTCAATTTAGTATGATTGAATTCCCATAATAGTCACCTAGAGGTTCACTAGTTCACCTTCATGACAAGGGGAAAACATAAATATTTCATACTCCTTGGAAGGAATGTCATTCAATAACTCATAAGTCATTCATTTCATTAGGGTAAGTTGGATTAGAATCTAACTCAAAATAGTTTCCTTGAAATCCAATGAATATGCATCTATTTATTATGAAAATGTCATTAAAAACCCCACATGAATGAAACAAACAATCTATCCATATGTGTGCTAGTGCATCATCAAACATACGTAGCCAAAAGCACGAAACTTTGTCCTTGTCATAATGAATTTGGACCACAATCTTGCATGTTGCCACTTTCTCTCCTTATGTTTGTTGGCTACCCAGCCTTATTGGATTGTTTGAGTCAAGGGCTTGTAATAGTTTCACTAACTCGCCACTCACTTATGAAAGTTATCATATGTCACAATGTCACCTATGGAACAATGAAAGTGTCACTTCAATTACACTTCAACTACAGTCTGCTTCAAATGTAGTCTACACCAGATCTCCAGTAACCCAACATATCACTTAAAATATCTAAAAGATTTTGCTCATGAAGAACGACATCTACTATCACTTATGAAATATTAAAACACTTTTACTACATTATGCTTCCTTGACTAGAAACTCTCCACCTCAGAACCCCACATTGATTCCATTTGATTATGATCACGGAGAGGATGTAGAGGATAGCCCATCTTATATTTTTACCTTTTTGGTAATCTTATATGTCCCATAAGATCTCCTTAGTGATATCTCATATATACAAATGCTATGGCATGTCTAGTTCAAGGACATTTGATTTCAAAGTTATAGAGATTTTATTGTGAGTGTTTCATACAATTTGAAACCAATATTCATAATTCAATAAGTCATTTGTGTGTTATGGTTATTTTTTTCTTATGATAAATATGTGAAATTTTCTAACATAACTGTGTTATCGAAGGGTAATTTTTTAATAAAACTTTTATTGGTGAAAAATTAATTTAAGTGTAGGGGTTTTTGTAGTGAAATATATTAGATATCATTTTTTGGGATTCAACTGTGTTGACTAAGTCATTCATGTATGACCATTTCCATGGGAGGTAGTCATAACAAACTAATTTCTCATGGTTTTTGAATAGTTCACTTAGCACTCATTGCATCGGGTGATGCTCACAAGGGTGAAGAATTGGGTTTGAAACTAGTGAAATGAATCACATAGCGTCAATCATCACTTCCGGGGCTTGCCCATGGTAACTAGGGCTTCGTAGAAGGTCACCCATCCTAGATGGCCTTTGGCTCAAGTGCGCTTCACTATGGAGTTTTTATTACAATCAAGCCCACTTAGCTTACTACCCCATTTACAAAACCTTAGCAAGTATTGTGCCTCATGAACCATTCAAGTAGTGTTCCCTTCACTCTTTTGAATCTAAGTATATGGGTTTTCACAGTGCAATATATTAGATATCATTTTTTTGGGATGCAACTGCTTTTGAGTAAGTCATTCAAATCTAACCATTTCCATGAGAGGTACTCGTAACTAACTAATTTATTATGGTTTTTGAACACTTCACTTAGCACTCATTGCAACAGCTGAAAGGATAACTTATTATCACAACATCAATATTGAAGGGAAAATTTTTAAGCAAAACGTTTCTTGAAGGGAACTATAATGACCTAAAATGTAAAAGAAAATGTATGATGGGGAAAGATGAATCCAGATTCCAACCCCTGGTGCAATACATTTGGCTTCAATTATTAAAAATGTTTGCAAGTTATTCTTTGAGACGCTTTGTATGAGGTTTTATATTTAATTTGTATTCTAAATTGGGAAGGGCGTGAAGAATATTCACAGATTATTAAATTTAGTCTAGTTTATTTATATAATTTAGTAATAAAGAAATTTATATCCAAGAAAATAGGTTCTAATTTAACTAGAGAATTATATAAATGAAATGTCATGGTAATCACTTATAAGTACTTATATAAATAAATGTTCACAAGTACCAATCAATAAACATAAAACCAATTACATCATGATCTCACTTTTTTACAATTAAAAAAAATAAAAAATGTAATTAAATTATTGTTATTGTTATTGTTATTATTATTCTTATTAAAAAAAGAATTATCCCAATGAGGTAGAAAGAAATGAAATAAATGGGACTACGCATTTAAGGAGGCCTCTCTATGTGGCAGGTCAAAAACCCTTAGAAAATGTATTTCATACTAGTAGGTTATATGGTATGTTCTTTGTTTCACATTTTTGGTTTTACCTCGATATTGCTTCCTCTAGCTCTTGTATCTACCCATCATGCAACTCGAGTCTCACCTAGTTACCTAGGTGGGTTGTCTTCCATATTTTTAGATTAGTTCTCGCTACGTGCGCCACCTCCCCCCCCATACTATTAGCTCTTTCAGAAGGGGATATAATTGTCCCTAATTCCATGCTAGTGCAACCTAACTAGAAATTTGTAATGGCTTCCCCATTTCATGGTCGCCTCATGCATGTCCACTCTCACCTCATTCTAATTTCGTGTGATGTATTACTTCTTCCAACAACCATGACATGTCAAATATCTCATTGTAGGTGCGACATTGGAGGTTGTGGAACCTTAGGGTGTTTCAAGGTGTGTCTTCTTACAAAACCCTCAACCCATAGCTTTCATATGACAACCTTGGGTTGTTATTCCATGCAAATAAATAACATATAGACATTATATTGGAAACAATCACGCCAAGGTCATGGGAAACATGTTTCGAGCTAAATGGAGGGGAAAAAACTATATAGAGATCCACTTGTGGTTTATTATTATATATGGAAATTGGCAATAGCATTGGAAAAGGAAAAAGGGAATAAATGTCAATTTAATATAAGAAACAAAGGAAAATAAGAGAAAAGGAAGATAGAGAGAAAAGAATGTGCATGCAAGGGAAAATAAAGTAAAATAAAAAGAAAAGGAAAGGAAAAATGAGAGAGAATTAATTCATTCATTCACTTTTTGGATGATAGCAAGAGGAGAGAGCATTTAGATAAACACAATCAAGCAAGAAAATAAGGAACAAACAAGCTTGACAACCTCCAATTGCTGTTTCTCGGTCACATATTGGTGCCAAGCTTGGCACTGTGTGATTTTGTCCCCAAATTTCTTAACGGTGTCTTTCTGGAAGTCGACTCCACCCTCCATGGCATCCATGTACACTATTTTGGAAAGTTTATCCAACTCGTTCTGAAGCATGAGTAAAATTGTCTTGGCCTTGATAGGGCCATCGATGAACTTTTGCATGTTGTGTGTGTTCAGCTCTAAGTCTTCCTTGGCATCTTCCCTTCTCCACTACACCAAGTACTCATTGATATCCAACTAAACTTGGTTCTTGGGTTTAACATTAGTGAGGGAACCAATTGATGGGATCTGGTATGTTCTGACCAAGACATCCAAACTACTGTAAAATCTCACATATGAGGTTTATGTGTTGCTGATGAAAGAGGCAATATGCTTGTTGCTTTGAATCAACATTCAGACCTTCGATTTCTCTAGCTTTTCATGTGGGTTCATCTTCATCACTAAGTCAAGCGGGGCCCCTTTATACTGCATTGTCCACTCTTCTACAAGTGTGATGGAAGCATGTATGTTTTCGAGAGTTTTAACAAACTATTTTCTCCGATGTTATAATCCATGCAAATGGAGAAATACTTTATGCATGGTGACAAATCTCTCATAGAGCTTTCGCATGGTTTCTCCAAGTGATGATACTTCAACAAGTATCATTGTCCTCATCTCCCCCTATGTGGAAATTGCATTATGTGCTATTGCTCGGAATTGTTCTGCCTCTTGCCTATCTTCCTTCATGTTCTTTACTAGTTGTGCATTTGTGACTATCAAATATTGAAAATTTGTTCTCGTTTCTTCTACTTATGCTAAGTTGGCTTCAAGAAGGGAGGTTTGATGCTTCTTGGTATCTGACACTATAACCCTTTCCTTGATGAATGCAAGAGATGCATGATCATATGTAAAGTGCTTCCTCCATGCTTATACAACCCTCTTCTGTAACTCATCGAATAATAGATTGTACACATCCATGACCGGATCACCATCATGGAGAACATCATCTCCTTGCTCACTCGAGGTTGGTTTTCTTGCTATAGGTGGTTGAGACTGAGGGATGGCCTGTAGTGCTCTCGGAATCAATTCAACATCTTCATGTTGCAGCTCCTGTTCCAATTCCATGTCTATCACTTTAATTAATTGCTTAATCTGTTGAGTAAGCACTCGATCCTCCTTTTGTTCATCTCCTTGATCTTCTACTGGTTGTTCTAGTTCTTCAACCTGTATTGGCTTTGTTTCTTCCATCATCGCACCTGGCCTTTATTCTTCTTCCTGCTTCTTCTTCTCTTCTCACTCTCTCCTCCTCAACTATTGTTCTTCCTTCATCTTCTTCTTCGTCTTGTGCAGCTTCAGTTCTACTTCGTGCAACCTAATTTTTCCTCTCTTCCTCCACTCTTATGTCTTCATCCTTTTCTCCCTCTTATCTTCCGCTACTAAGGGTTCCTTCGCTAAAATAGGATATGCCTTCATTTTGCAGCTTTTCTCTCCCTCTTGAGTCAACAATATTCTTATTTCCCTTATCATACCTTAGATTGTTGCCTTTTCTTGTTTTTGTTGTTGCTTCCAGAGTTGTTGTTGTCAATGGAGGAGCCTATCAAGTCCTTGATATACTGACCGAGTTTAGAGGCATTATAACAGTACCTCTAAGGATCCTCCTCTGGCCAATGAAATGCCCTACTAATCCACATAAAGTAAAATTTTGTAGAATGGTCCTCGCAAATATTGTGGGGACCATATGGATTAATTTCCTTAACGCCTAACCCGAATCTCACTATATCCTTAGCCTCAACAACTACATCTTTCATGCTCTTAATATTGTATAATCTGATCTGCAAAGGAAGAATGGTCCATGGTGCTTTCTACTTGCTACGTAGTGTTACTGAAAACCCTGTAGTGAGATGGTATGATACTTCTTACATGATCAATTTTTCAATGGCATACTTCGGTAATATATGTGGAGGCTTCTCTCAACCAAAAACTCTTATGAAGGTGCCACCTGGTGAGGCATACCAATCTGCAATGTCTATTATCGCCTCCATTTCTTCTTGGGACATGCAAGGTGGACCTTGCTCAAATACAAGCTTCTATAATGGGATGATAAAGTGGCCAGTTAATCGTGCCATCACTCCTCGATAAATGAATTCAGAAATAAACTTCCAATACATACTCATGACAATGTCTCATTGTGCCCATGTCCATTACATGCCAACGAACTGTTGTGATTCATAGATTGCATCAAATAAGTATGTGGACATGTAAAACCTTTCTTGATCATTATTTAGCGTATTTTGAGCCTTAGTTACATGAGACTTCAATTATTGAGCCAACAGATATGAATAGTTGTATGGCCGCCCATCATGCACCAACTGGTCTTGTAAGACTACCCACCCTTTAGGAAAGCTTTATGTGCTCTCTTGACCATATATTCTGAAAGTGAAGATGATCAATAACTTGTAAGCCTTCCTGAGGGTATTTGTCTTATAAACTTGGGTGGGTGTCTATCTTAACTTTGATGGCTCTTTCACCTAATGCTTGAGAATTTTTCTTGTGTTCACATAACTATGGGTTGCATAAAAGAGTGAGTCCATGTGCTTCACATGCTTGGTCATGTGATACATCTGTTGAAAGTCTTTTGCCCTAAAAGTGGCAAGATTCTGCGCACTGTCACTACTCAATGTCATATCTTGTTCATCTGTATGTGAGACAATCCAATTGAGGATGTTTGCACATGGGAAGGTAGGATACCTGTATGAAACCTTACCTAACCCTAACTTCCGGATGCAGAGATAGACTTGTCGGTCCTGAATCTACCTCGAAGTATTTTGGAAACATGTCTTTGATGTGTTTCCAGATCAATATTGCTCACTTCTCAATAAAATGTTGAGTATCTACATACACTAGTAAATCAACTAATATATGCTCAAGTATTTCCCTGGTACTTCTCTTGACGATTTCCTTTGATGCATCTCTCTTGGAATCCATGTTAACTGTGACTACTAGAGAGATGCTTAACAATTGTTATAATTGTGGAACAAAGAGGACACTCATTTTAAATAAATTTCAGCTTAAAGAAAAAAAACTTCAAGGCAAGTTCAAGCAACAAGCTAGGCACTTCATATGAGGGATTGTGTAGTTTTACTTGACAGGGATGTCTCACTATCTGTGGCCTATGGGAAATGTGCACTGTGCGATCCCAACAACCAAGGTGGAATCTTAATTACTGAAGCTGTGCAATGTGCAGTTCAGCCTGGGCCAAGGCTTCGGAGAGACTGTGCATTGTGTGGTCTCAAAGGCCAAGTTGGGAGGATGGATCTTGGAACTGTGTAGTGCACAGTTGGAGCCATCTTAGGCTATGATCTATGCAAATTCAAATGCCAAGATTGTAGTTTGAACCTCCAAATTGTGCAATGAAATCTGTGTAAAGTGAGATTCGGGCAAGGGAAACCCAAATCTATCGAAGGGAAGTGTGAAAAACAAGCATATTTGAAAGATAGTGTGAAGTTGAGTGCATATCTGACTCAAGTGTAGATGCATGCATGTGAATCAAGTGCAACAATTTATTAAATCTATGGAAAATGAATAATGTGAGGAGAGTCGTCGCAATGGTGACCATTGGTGCAAAAACATAAAAACTCATGTGATGCTTGGGAAAGTTAATATATAACTTGGAAAAACATGTCTACAAGTTAAAGCAAGTTAAAAATCCATCAAACATGTAGAGAAACAAGTGAAACAATAGTCACATAAGCCAAACAATAAAAAGTGACAAAAAATGACTAAAGAAAAACTCATCCAGAAAAGCGACGAAGACCACACCTAAGGCTCCTTGATCTCCTCAGGAATGCTATAGTTCCAAGATAGAAAGTGAAAATGAGCTCTTGCAACATCGATTAAATAGATTTGGACAATAGTTAAGGAAAAAGTGACACTTGGTGAAAGTTTCTAAAAATAGCGCAAATGACTCTGTCAGGATACTAAAAATAGATCCCTATTTTTTAGGTTTCTTATCTTTTTCTTTTTTTCTTTTCTTTTCTAGGGAAACTTGCGATGCACACTACCATGAAAAATAGTGCAGTTCTAGGAATATGGCAACCTTTTGGCGTAGAACAATGTGCAGTTTCTGAGCTCGGTAATGTTTGCACAATTTATAGGCTCAATGTTGGGATTCCTCCTCATGACTACAGATTTTTTGAGCTTAAGCCTCACTAGTAGTCAGGACTATGCAAATCACAACAACAAGGCTAGTTTCCCTCAAGAATTGTGTAGTTTCCAGGGGTATCCCAAGAACTGCTATGCGACCAAGTCAAGGGATCAACTTGTGGGTTGGAAAATTAGCTAAGTAAGCTGACAAAAGCCAAACTGAAAAATATAAGGCTTAGTCAAAGCATGAATACCTCAATTAGTGTAAGATGAGTTGTTGTGGCTGAGAAGGAAGGCTCCAAAATCGAAGCATAGGAAAAATTTTGAAGGGTGGTTGTAGCCGCTACAACATCACAACACATTGGTAGAAATCCATCTCTCCTTATGGACCTTGTCTTATGAAAAATGATTCTAACTCTTTCATAAGTATTTTTCGATTCTTTTATCATAGCTTCTTCAATTAGCTTAATTTAAAGATATAATCCCCACCATTCTCTTCATCAGCAACACACATACCAAGCCATGTCAAAGGAAGTTGTTTCGATTGTGGATGAGGGGTATATAGATGCAAAAGTAAAATAGATTGTTATAGTTTTAGTTTCATCATTGGTGTTGCTCCACTTCTAGCAGTTCAGGACAGTACCCCAAAGAAGTCACTTCAGGAACACAAGCATTTCTCTGCTCCCAACAATCCTAGATAGTACCCTAGCAGAGTTACTTTCATCACCTCTCTACATAGGAAGCCTTTCTCTTCTTTCGTCCTTTATTTCATTTTTTCATTTTTTATTTGCTAAAAGAACTGTGCATAGGCACTTATTTATTTCATGGGGAAAAATAACAATCCCAACTTATTTAGAGCATATGAGATTGTCCCTTCAAGGAATGATATTTATGTATACCTATGACATACTTGTTAAGTTTTTCTCCCTCTCCTTACTCTACTTGACTTAGTTAACAAGGATTAACGTAAAATAGAAGATTGATTAGAGTAAGCGGTACTAGTTAAAAGTGCAAGCATCACGATTTCACCATGAATCTCTTTGAAATCAATCTATTTTCCATAAGGGTATCATTGACTCAAGAATGAAAGATTGACATAAAGAGAGGGAATAAACATATAACCAAGTGTGGATAGTAGTACAAGTTCCTGTTCAACTTCACCTTTCTTGTCAAAGAAGCCAAACACAGTTTCATGCGAAAAATAACCTACAACTACAAAAGTAAACAAAGAAAGAAAGAATCGAGATTTGAAAAACAACATAAAGAAAATCAAGAAACAAACAAGAAAATCAAAATTTATACTCCTACTCCTAAACTAAGTAGAACATAGTCCAACTCACATAAAGTGATACTTCCAATGTAGCCATCAGTGCATTAGTTGGCCCATGTAGGCGAGAGCATGAAGGTCAAAAAAGGTATACAATCAAACCATAAAAAAAGAAATATAAGAAAATGTGAGCCACCACATTCAAAGTTTGAATGCAGCCATAGAAAAGTAACAACAGAAAGTGCATAAGAGTCACTCTCTGGATGTACCATGGTGTCCTGACACATTACGAGTGGAAGAAAAGCATGTACACACTTTCTAACTTAAAAAATGAACAAACATGAAGAAAGAAGAAAATTTATGTTTTGCAACAGTGCTTGCTACGTACAACTCCTCCAATGATTGAGCGATAGGATTGTGTGACATAGATAGAGGATGTGAAAATGGTAAGAGAGATTGATTTTCAATGTGAACCACTGAGTGAGGAAGAGCCTGGAGACATTCAACACATTTCTGATTAGAATTGGAACTGACCTCAAGGCCAGGAGAACTCGACATAACTATCATCTCGGGCTGAAGTGCATCGACAACTTAGGAAGGTTCCAATTCCTTAGAAGATGGATCATCAAAGATCGGTGGCTTAGAAAGATCAATAATGGTAATATTAGAATCATGATCAAATAAATAAATCAAAATATGATGATAGCCACAATTAGAAAGTTCAAGATGACGAATGGAGGCATCCTCATGAGATGAAAAATCATAAAGAGACGATAATGGGAAATGATAAATTTCACCCTCTATGTTTCCAAAAAGATAAGATGAGAGATTGGAAGGATATGAGAAGACAGATTTATCCTTTCCGCCTTCAAATGGAAAACTGGAATTCCAAAAGTTTTGCGTATGATGGAAAGTAGAAACATATGAAAATGAGTTTTCACGAGATGGAATAAAAATGAGATAATCATGGAAAATGTCAAGATACAACATAAGAGGTGCAAATGGAAGGAGGTCATCCACTGCAAGTTCTTGCTCAGACTCCCACGCACACTCATCAAAAATGACATCACAAGTTGGTTGTTCAACACCAGCTCCATCCAAAAATTGATCCTCATGAAATTCACATGAGAGATCAGAGAGAGACGAGCACAACACACAAAAATATAGAGGATTAGAGGGACTGAATCTAGAGGATGAGGAGATATTACTTTAATAGAGTCATCAGATGTACAGTCCAAATCTGCGCAGAAATTTAGAGCAAGTGGGGTAGGAGGATATGGTGGTAGATCAATAGGTGGACTCCCAAATTATCCACCTTGACTTGTGAAGCTAGAGTTGTTTTATGAGACGGGGACGTAGGGTTACTTGGAACAACAACCTTGTCTGTCTCAGATTTAGGAGCTCTAACATTGAGGTATGGTTGGAGAGGTTCGAAATATTATAACTCATGTGGATTTTTAGAAACATGAACAAGATATTGAAATATTTCAGTCAAAAATTCCCAATCAACTTCATCTTCAGGAAATTAAAAATAATAATGAACAAAATGATCATGAAAATCTTGAAGATATTCATTGGGTGATTTTTGAAAATTTTCTATTAAGGGATTTACAGTAATAAATAATGAAAGCATGGCATGATTCACCCAAAAACTACTTGAAATATTGTGTAAAGGCTTCAGGTAATATGTGACACCATTTCTTTCCGCGCCCTTCGAACTTGAGAGGAAATAATCCACAAGAAACATCCCCATACTAGATGCCATGCCTATCACAAAAACCAAGAAAAGAAACTACATACCTGAGCAAGATTATTCCACCATCATCATTGAACTTAATTATGGATAATTCATTCAAAATGGTCACTCGTACTTCAAAACATCTAGAGTTAGAAAAACATGTCAGGGTTATGATTTTGGAATAAGTCATGAAATATGTGAAAAAAATCAAAATAGATGTCAAGGGCTTAGCTTGTCATCTTTCCCTCCTTCTAGCGCCATAAATGTTGATAGTATTAGACCCGCCAATATTCAAGGGATCTCCCTGATATGAATTCCCAACTAGACCTCGCACCATTTGGAGTAGGAGTCCCAGTAGTGGGTGGTAGTGAAATTCCATGATAGCGAAAATTTGCAGAGGAAAGTATGATCAATTTGGGTGAGAGCAAATGTGTGACCTTACAGAGAGTCAAGTGTGATGCATGGAGGTTCCAACACATGAAGGGAAAAGGAAGTGCACCCCTTGGAAGCCTGTAATAGTACACATCTTGAAAGGAACACATAAGAGAAATGACATCACAGGCTAAGATGTGGAATAGCGCATTTGTTAAAGTGATGAGTTAATATAACAACATGCATTCAAAAAGATTCAAACAAATGCAAAAAAATAGTTCACGTGCATATGCATAATTTGAATAACATACATTGCGAATAAAAAATAATAGTCCTACTATATTAACAATATATGCATGAAAGAATGTTGGCTTTGATTTTATTATAATAAGTGAAAATTCCATTTGTGCATACACCATTTATGACCACTAGCCCCAATAGTGGAACATTACATTTAAGAACACCTGCTCCTACAAAGAAGTATACTCACTCTATGCTATGGAGAAGCCGACTCTCTTCAAAATACTCTCAATCCTTTTCTAAGCTTAAGCCTAGCCAAAATCTTGGCTCCCAGAAGCTTGTTACATGAGTTACAAGGTTATGTTTGTAACAAGAGGGGGTGAATCTTCAACTCCCCCTTTGTGACCTTTGGACTACCCTCATGAATCTTCAACTTCTTCACAAAATGACACATTACATTACATGGCAACTTTTCATATTCCAATACTGACACCTAGAATTTCACTTACAACATAGTTACAAGTAATATTACATTTTACACGTGTGCCCATATAAGACAAAATAGGGTAGAGATAGCGTAACAAGACACAACACTATGATTTTGAAGTTTGGGGAAAGTCCAGCTCAACAATTTCCACCTGTTGTTTCTCTGTCACATATTGGTGCCAAGCTTGGTACTATGTGATGGTGTCCCCAAACTGCTTAACAATGTCTTTCTAGAAGCAAACTCTAGTGTCCATGGAATCCAAGTACACTCTCTTGGAATGTTTATCCAACTTGTTCTAAAGAAAGAGCAACATTGTCTTGGCCTTGACAGGGCCACCGATGAACTTTTGCATGTTGTGTGCATTAAAATCTAAGTATTCCTTGGTTGCTTCTCGTCTCAAATGCACCAAGTACTCATCAATCTCCAGCGAGACTTGATTCTTCCATTTAGCATTGGGGAGGTAACCGATTCATGGAATCTCGTGTGTTTTCACCAAGACAAACAAACTACTGTAAAACCACACATACGAGGCTTGTGCACTGTCAAGGAATGAGGCGAGTTGCATGTTGTTATAAATCAACATTCATACCTCACTTTCTCCAACTCTTCCTGTGGATTCATCTTCTTCACTAAGTCAAGTGGGGCCCCTTTGGACCACATTGTCCACTCTTATACATGGGTGATGGCAGCATGTATGTTTTTTATAGTTTTGGAAAAATCTTTGCTTCATGTTTGTAGGCCATGTAAACAAACAATTTCTTCATGCACGGTGAGAAATATGTCATAGATATTTCGCATGCTTTCTCAAAGTGATAATACTTCAACAAGTATCATTGTCCTCATCTCCCCCAATACAGAAATTACATTTTGTATTGTTGCTCAGAGTCATTCTACCTCTTCCCTGATCGGCTGCAAGTTCTTTGCCAGTTTCACATTCTCAGTCATCAAATACTAAACATTTGATCTTCTTTCTCCTGAATAGGCAAACTTGGATTTAGCAAGGGAAGTTGGATTCTTCCTAGTATCTGACACTATCACCCTTTCCTTAATTAATGTAGGTGATGCATGATCATCTAGAAAGTTCTTCCTTCGTGCTTGTACAATCCTCTTCTAGAACTCATCAAATGATAGATTGTACACATTCATGACCAGATCATCATGAATGAGAAAAAAATATCCTTGCTCGCTCGGGGATGGCTTCGCTGTTGTGGGTGGTTGAGAATGAGGGATGACTTGTGGTGCTCTTAGCATTACGTCAACATCTTCAAGTTGTGGCTCCTGTTTCAACTCCATGTCTATCACTTTAGTTAATTTCTCAACCCACTGAGTAAGATCTTGATCTTGCATCTGTTCACCTCCTTTCTCTGTTGCTGGTTGTTCTAGTTCTTCAACTTGTATCGACACTATTTCTTCTGTCATTATAGCTTGTATTTGTTCTTATTCCTATTATTCTTTTATTCTTACTCTCTCCTCTTCAACTCATGTTCTTCCTTCAACTTCTTCTTTGTCTTCGGTAGCTTCAGTTCTTCTTCCTACAACGTCTACTTTTCTCTCTTCCTCTACTTTTCTCTCTTCATCCTTTTCTCCCTCTTTTCTCTCGTTGCCTTCGTGAAAATAGGATCTCCTTCATTTTGTAGCTTTTCTCTCCCTCTTGATTGTCAACATTCTTGCTCTTAAATTCCCTTGTCCTGCACCGGATTGTTTCTTTAGTTCTTTTTATTGTTGCTTTTGGATTTGTTGTTGTCCGTGGAGGAGCCTTCCAAGTCCTTGCTATCCTAACTAGCTCATTGAGTTTGCATGCATTGTATAAGTACCTGCAAGGATCCTCCTTTGGCCAATGAAATGCCCCACTCATCCATGGAAAGTAAAATTTCATGCATTGTTCCTTGCAAATATTGTTGGGATCATGTAGATTAAACTCCTTGGTGCTGAACTTGAATCTCTTTATATCCTTAGCCTCAACATCTCCATATTTTAGGTTATTAATCTCATATAATCTTATCCGCAAAGGTAGAGTGGGCCATGGCACTTTCTTCTTCCTATGCAGTGCAGCTGGAAACCCTATAGCGAGATGGTGTGATACTTCTTGCATGATCAGTTTGTCATTGGAATACCTTAGTAAGACATGCATAGGATTCTCTCTACTAAACACTCTAATGAAGGTGCCACCTATTGAGGCATAACAATCTGCAATGTCTACTATCGCCCCCATTGCTTCTTGGGACATGCAAGGTGGATCTTGCTCAAATATAACTGTGTAGTGGGATTATAAAGTGGTCAGTTAGTTGTACCATCACTCTTCGATAATTGTAGTTGAAAATCAGCTTGTAATATATGTTCACGACAGTCTCTCATGGTTTCCATGTCCAGTTCATGCCAGCGAACTGTTGCTGTGCATAAATCGCATCTAGTAAGTATGTGGACATGTAAAACATTGGTTGCTCTTTCTTATGTTGATTATGAGCCTTAGCTACATGGGACTTCAATTGTTGAGCCAACCGATCCGACCAATTGAATGGCCTCCTATCATTCACCAATTGGTCTAGTAAGATTTCCCACCCTTCAGGAAAGGTTTCTATGCTCTCTTGACCATATATTCTGCAAGCGAAGATGATCAAGAACTGGTAAGCCTTCCTGAGAGACTTTTTCTTGTAAACATGGGTGGGTGTCGGTATAAACTTCGATGGATTTTTCACCTAGCGCTTGATAATGTCTCTTTTGTTCACGTAGTTATCGATGGCATAGAAGAGTGAGTCCATGCACTTCATCGGCTTGGGTAAGTGATACATTTGTGGGAAGTATTCTTCCTTGAAAGTGGCAAGATTCTACCCATTGGCATTGCTCAATGTCATAGTCTGTTAATTTGTATGTGAGACAATTGAGCTGATGATGACCAAACATGGGAAGGTGAGATAACTAAATGAAACCTTCTATAATGCTTACCTCCAGATGCTAAGATAGACCTACCTGCCCTCCAGATCTGTTTCCATGGCAGTGTTTTTCCCTTCTCAATAAACAGTTGAGTATATACATACACTGGTAAATATATTGATACCCACTCAAATACTTCCCCGGTACTTCTCTCGACAGTTTCCTTTTATGCAGCTCTCTTGGATTTCATGTTAAATGTGACTTCTTGAGAGATTATCAACAAATTTTGTACTTGTGGGACATAGAGGAAACTCATGGAAAGTAAATGCCAGTTTAACGAAAAACAACTCCAAGGCAAGTTCATGCAGCAATTCACGCACTTGATGTGAGGGATTGTGCACCTTTGCTGGACAGGGGTGACTGAATGACTATGGGAATTGTGCATTGCACAGTCCCAACAACCAAGGTGGAAGTTTGATGACTAGAACTTTTCAATACCCAGTTAAGCTTGTGTTAATGCATGCGAAAGACTATGCATTGTGTAGTCTTAACGACCGATATGGGAGGTTGGCTCCTAGAATTGCGTAGTGTGGAGTTAGAGCTAGCTTAGGCTATGCTCTGCACAATTTTGGGGTTCGATATTGTGGCTTGAGCCTCTAGATTGTGCAGTGCAAGCTGTGTAAAATGAGATTAGGTCCTAACTCACTTAGGAAAATTATGATTAGGAACATTTTATCAAGGTTGTATGGACTCATTTTGGAAAAGATGATTAGTGTTTGGCTTGAACACCATGGTAAAAGAGTTAAAGGGAAATTTGAATTTAGGAGATGTCACTTAGTTATAGACAATATTGTTACTACTAGGATCATTTCTAAGGAACTTTGTGATACTAAGACTCATCTATTCTGTTGGTTTTTTGAATTTAGAGAATATTTTTAACACCATTCCTTAGGATAAGCTATGGAAGAGGTTGCAAGAGATAATGGTTCATCCCAAGAAGAACGTTGTTGTGAATAGGCTATAACACAATATTATTGTGAAACTCAAGGAATAACATGGATTGGTTTGAATAAATTACATGCAATAATGGAGTTAAGAAAGGATGTCCCTTATCCCATCTTCCATTCGAAATTTACATTCTTAAACTAGAAGTATGTTTCAAAACTACGGGATGTGATGGCCCCAAGCTCATTACTATGGTCATTATTCTTCTCCTTTAAGATAATGATATCATTTTTTTTGCTAGGATCCATGAGAATATCAACAAGAAAATTAGAATATTAAAGTATTACTGTTCCAAGGTGGGTATGATAGTTGATATCGACAAGACAAAAGTCATGATATTTAAATCCAAAATATTAACTATGATAATTTCATTTATGATAATAACTACTTTGAGAAAGTTTCTTCATAAAAATTAATCCAGCTGGATATTAATGGCCACTCAACTATTCCACTTGGGTCCCCAACACTATTTCCTATCAAATTTAGCGTAGTTTTCTATTTCGAGAATTTTCTATTTTTGGAAATTTTTAGTACCTAAATTTTAACATTCTGTTAAGGCCCTTAATGACATTTTGTTGGGAAAATAATAAAATATCTTTCTTTGACTATTTTTTGTAGTAATTTTTTTTCCTCGTACATACCCTTCTAATGGGCTATCAAACAAGCCAAACTAATATTAGAAGTCAAAGTTACGACCCAAGGAAATTGATGTACCAACTAATCCCATTAGGGCCCATAAGCTTTTTGCACTTCATCTCCTATGGTTATTTTTTTATGTTTATGGTTTCTCATTATTTATTCATGATAAAAATGCCTTAGAGCTTCATTGTAACATAGTTCAGAAGGCACATAGCCATTACCCGTCTTCTCAAGGATAAGCTACCATCAACTGAGCTAGTTTTATTTTATCTTGCATGTAATAATTTTTTAGCATTGGTTATTTATTAATTCAAGTTCAGTTCGATGTATCTTTGTGTTTATGTTTTAAATATTTATTTCATTTTTTTGCTTCATAAATCTAGATCATGAATATTTGGTAATCAACATCAATCATCGGCTCAATTAGCATTACAACATTGAGAAAAGGATAATTTGAGGCTAGAATTCTTATTATGGGCTTGAAAAGAATTGTAGGTTGATAGATATTTGGAATGTACTAAAAAAAAATTCCTCTCTGAAACTCTCATCACCTCTATTGTCTTATATGGATTTGAGGTTCTCCATTACATTATATGTAGAGAATCATGGAGGAGGATCGAGTTAATCCAAAAATAATTTATAACCCACAACTTGAAGATTAAAGGAAATATTCCATACACTGTTTCCTTGACTAAATCTAGGCTTTCCCTATTAAAAGCATGGCTGTGATTAATTAGCTTATGTATAAGAAGAAGATATACAACATGGAAGCTAAGAGGTATCCTAAAATTACTTCTAAATCAAGCCAAGTCCCCCACCTCTAGCTCAAGTAAGGCTAACATAAGGATTCCCACTCTTGGTTTGACAATTGAGGAATAAAGGAGGATATCATCTTGAAGAATAAGGATTATGTAAAAAATGTTATCACTTCCAAATTTAAGGATAAATTATAGGGCGATAACGATTTAAAGGGAAAAATGAAGATAAGGTATTATAAAGAGGTGATCAACCCCAATCTCAAAACTGAAAATTTTCTTTCCCTCGTGAATATACTACAAATCAAATGAACATTTCCAAGATTAGTATTATTTATCATGGTCTTCAAAGTGAAATTGGGCATTGGCGTATTCCCAAAACACCTTGAGAAGAAAGAGTTTTTCACCTTTTTCATACTAAGATAGTTGATGATAGAAAGCACTTTCTTTTGGTTTTCCCATCTTTTACTCACATATGTTCTAATTTTCAAAATATTTTCCATAATATCAACCTATTTGACTTGTTAAGTCAACAAAACTATATTGATCTAGGTACTCTTCTGATTCATATTTAAACAAGAACACAAAAAATTATATATATAACCATAAATATACATATGCAACAGAAATAAAGCTTCATTCATTAATTTAAAATATTGAAATATGCTTACAAAAAGAAATGGAAATAAACTGGCTAGGGCGATGGTAGCTTATCTCTGCGAAGAGATGTGGTGGATACATGCCTTTGAAATGTGTTACAATAAGGCTTGAAGGCCCATTTATTGTTGAGAAACAATGTAAAAACCTAAACATCCAAAAACCTAACCCTAGGAGATGAAACACCAAACTGTGGGCCCTGTTTGGGTAAATTCGTACATCAACTTCCCGGGCTCGTAACTTTGGCATACGATCTCCGTTTGATGTGCACAACACCTTGTTAGAAAGATCTATCCAAGGAATGTACAACTTTGGAAGAGAAACTTTAGTCCACGTACCCATAATGCTCTCAGGTTTGCCAAAAAATTTCGTTTACGGCCTCAACATGGTTCCGGATGTTTAGGACCCGAAAAAATGCTAAAAATAGTAAATTGTGCTACAATTAAGGAAAATAAAAAATTGAAAGAGACAGTTGTCGGGGTTCCAAGTGGTATAGGTGGGTGGCCACCAACATCCACCTAGATCATTCCCTCCCCCCCCTTAGGAATCAATGGTCCCCATTTCGTTGAGTTCCTCCATGAGATGAGGAAACTTCTGCTGAACTTGGTCCCTAGTGAGCTATTTTGCAACCTCTGATGTGTCCAGTAATGGTGGGAAGCTTGGTCAAGGGCGTCCACATTGAAAACTCAGTGCAAGCGAAGGAATGGGGGAATGCTCTACTCCAAACCATTGTTTCCCACAACCTTAGTACTCATGTGAGGACCATATCAGAGTGGTCTGAGCTTATAATGGGCTCTTGTAAGGCATTATTTCTACTGATGTAACCAGACTTTGTTGCCCTCTTGGAACTTGTGTGGTACCTAATTCTAACCATGTTGCTACTTGTACTTTTCATTTTCTAGAATGGAGTGGTGATAGATCAGACCATTCAGTAGAGGTGCTACAAAAGTCAGATTGGACGAATGCTTGACCTAACAGTGCAACAGTACCACTGTGGGTGAGGAGAAGATGTCCCTATCTTCTTTCATGACCATATCCACCTGCTGCTACTACTGCATGGAGGAACCCTTCCAGGTGGTCATGGATGTGGCGATGATATTCCCAATACTTTGGGAGTGAACTAGACAAAAAATGAATTTCCTAGTCTAGGTTATAAGCTTGTTGCATTTCTTAGCAGTGATCAAAGAGGTGGCAATAGGTGGGGCTACCTTCGATATCCTTTATAATGAATTACCCAAAGAAATAATAACACCACGAGGCCTTGAATCATACATAACATGCCGCCTCCATAAGTATGGTTCGTGTAATAGTACATCACAAGTATCAAGAGGTGCAACATCACACAATAACTCATATGTGAAGAGCTTGATGCTATAGGGAAGGTGACACTGTTGGCGGACTCGGAGATCTTGTCCTTGGTGAAGCCACCCGATACTGTATGGTTGTAGGTGTGGTGTAGTCAGTAGGCTGAACTACTTCACGACCTATGCTGAAATGAGGATCTTTTGGCTCCAACTGTCAACAATGAATTACAACGATGAACCCTTCACCCACATTTGTGAGTGGAAAACATGCTCCCCCTCCTCTGGATCTTAAGGCTCATTGTTTTGGATCTTGGTGGTGGCAATAGTGGCACTGGGCTCCGCATCAATGATCTGCTTCCCTTTACCATTCTCCTTGTCAGGTTCTGACTCAGGGTTGGCACATGCATCTGATTCTGAAGCCTTCAACTCGGCCACCAGTGACTGCCTAGTCTAACACTCACTTGTGTTGTGAGTGGGGCTCTTATGGAAATCACACAACTTTCCTGTGTCCTTCTTCGACCTCGTGGTGTTTTACTTTTCTTGTGGCTTCGACGAGTTGTCTTGGGTTGCCCCATCTTGGCTTTGTCCTGGATTCTACGGTTTGGGGAAGCCTTTCCCTTGCTTCAGATTCACAGATCCAAAGTCTCGCTTCTTCTGTTTAAACTTTTGCTCGATCTTGACAGCGTATCTGTACGCTATGATGAGAGACGAGATATTTAGGAACTCCATCTCATCCTAGATATACCTATGTAGGAAGTTGCGGTATTTGAGTACCAAATGCAGCTCAAAATCCTTTATACCCAACTTTGTGTGAAGGGTAAGAAAAATATTTGTGAACTCCGACACATCTTGGTCCCTTCCCTGCTGCAGCGTGGTCCACTTTACGTATTTTTCCTCATAGATCTTTACAAGATAGTTCTGCTCCTTGATGACATCCCGGAATGAATTCCAAGTCGGTGCGGCTAAAAACAGCAAGGCCGTATTTTCATCCTTTTTCCCGTAGTAGGTTTCCCACCAGTCCTTGACGTGGGGGGCTGCTTTGAGAAGTCCAAAAGTGATCTTTTGCTGGTTGGAAAAATCAGGAACTGAAAAATACCCTTCTAGCAGGTTTAACCATTTATCTATGACCTCTACGTCTATCTGACCCTAAAATATTGGGATTTCAAAATTAACTTGTACCTTAGAGGGTGTGGCATTTCCAAAGTATCTGTTGGAAGTCGACGCTTCGTCCCTAGGTAGCTACTCAAGGATCTGGGCAAAGTTTTCCATCATATCTTTCCTTTGTCGCTTGAGGGCTTCTTCAAGCAAGATTTTGATAGGATCTCTTGCCTCCTCATCTTTCTTTTCATCCTCCATGGGAGGGCAATGGGATTTACGAGGCTGGTCTTGCAAAGATTTGACCAGTTGAAGCCCTAGCTCCTTATATCCCGACCTCGTTGTGGACATGAAAAGAAAAATAGAGAAAGAACAGACCACTCTAATACCACTAATACAGATTTAAACAGGAACGCAACAAATTACAGATATACAAAGATGTAGCATAAATAGTGCTTCATTTCATTAATGTAAATTACTAAAATATGCTTATAAATAGAAATGGAAATAAACCAGCTAGGGTGATGGTAGCTTATCTCTGAGAAGAGATATTGTGGCTAGATGCCTCTGAACTATGTTACAATGAGGCTCGAAGGCCTATTTATTGTTGAGAAACAATGGAAAACACTAAACATTCGAAAACCTAACCCTAGGAGATGAAACGCCAAACTGTGGGCCCCGTTTGGGTAAATTGGTACATCAATTTCCCGGGGTCTTAACTTTGGCATATGATCTACGTTTGATGCACACAATACCTCATTAGAAAGATCTATCTGAGGACTACAAATTCAAGAAGAGCAACATCAATCCATGGACCCATATTGCTCTTAGGTTTCCAAAAAAATGTCATTTGGGGCCTCAAAATGGCTCTGAAAGTTTAGGACCCGAAAAACTGCTAAAAATAGTAAATTGTGCTACAATTAAGGAAACTGAAAAACTGAAATGGAAAATTGTGGGGGGTCCATGTGGGATAGGTGGGTGGCCACCAACATCCACCTGGATCATCTTCTCTCCCTTCATTTCCATCATAGAAATAAAATGTTAAATAATCTCAATTAATCTCTTACTTTCCTAAGGTATGATAGACCATATTGGTCTTAGTAGACATTAATCATCATCATAATTATGAAAAGTCCCCAAAATGACCTCCAATTGATGGCCCAATAAAATGTTTGAAAAATAGTTTTATAATAATGTCAACAAATAATATTTTTTTTCAAAAGTTAAACATTATAATTATTTTGTAACCATATTTCTTTTTTGTAAGCTTGGTAGGACTTCATATTCATCATGTCCAACTTCTCACCCTGATCGCGGGGTGGGGGGATATCACAATATTTGAACCAGGGAAAATTTTAAGAGCCCCCCCTAAATTTACATGTATAATAAATGGGCGAATCTCCATGGTATATAGGAAAAATGGAAAGCGATTTTATGAAGAATATGATATGCATATATAATTTTTTAGCGCGGGGTGGGGGGATATCACAATATTTGAACCAAGGAAAATTTTAAGAACCCCCCCTAAATTTACATGTATAATAAATGGTCGAATCTCCATGGTATATAGGAAAAATGGAAGGCGATTTTATCAATAATATGATATGCATATATAAATTTTTAGTGAATCTCTCACCAGGCATGGCGAATATTTTACTCAATTATAAAATCTTGTGATTATTGAATACATAAATGAAATCATTGCATTTATTTAAAATATCTTTTGAAATCAAAATTACCGAAATTACATATCGATAATCTAGTGGGTGTAGGATATAATTCTCCCGTGCCATTCACAGAAAGCATGAGAAAAAACATAATACTATATATAAAACCAGGAAAAATTCAAATTCATCACTTCTAGGGACCTCGTAAGCACCCTGCCAATACACAAGTATGTTCCTGTTTGCAATTAAAAAAATTACCCAAATTACAATCTGTTTACTCCAGCATATGTTGGAAAGTTATAGAAGGATGACTAGTGCAATCAATCCATTCCTTTTAGCCCTGGATTTGTTTCAGTTTAAAACAGAAGTATACAAATATACTTGTCCAATGTCTATGCTTTAACCATTCACCTTAAGATGTTTTTACAATATAATTTCCTAAGTCTATTTAATATCTTCATTATCATAAAAGCCAACCTATATCCATCTTAACTCTACATCTACCACTCTTAGGGGGATGAAATCTATTTATCCCTCTGAACACTTGGTAGACACAGAATTAAGATGGATCTAAGATGATAGAATTTCCCCTTTAAATAGTCCATGCTCACATGAATACCATGGTATTACCATGGGTCAATAGCATGGGTTATCATAAACCTGGAGCTTAAAAATTACTATTAGTAATTTATAAAAATTAATAAAATTAATAGTTGATTTTTATTTTATTTTTTATTTTAACCAAGCTAAAATGTTTAACATACATTAAATTACAACATCCATTTTTACTCTTGATAGGATCAAATATTTTTTCACTCTATGCTAGATATTTGATACCTCTTGGGGGTTAGTAGATCCAGAGTAAAGATGGATCTATGCTGGTTTAATTCCCCCATTTAAATAGGCTACATTCCAGGTGAATACCATGGGTCAATACCATGTGCCATTTTGGTGAATACCATGGGTCAATACCGTGTGCCATTTTTATTTTTATTAATACTAATATTAGGGTTAATAATGTTTTGTTGCATGGTATTAATAACAATTTAGTCCATGGTATTTGTCCCATAGTATTTTGCCCATAGGTTTCACCTAGCATTTTTTAGTGTTCGTAAATATAAGGTGACTTATGGAGTAAATATAAAAAATATTTTATTTGTTTACCATACCTCTCATTTACTTATATTTTTATTAATTTACCATACCTCTTTTACAAATATGGTATTTGGCCCATAGGATTCACTTAAATAAAACCTCTTTCTTGAGCCTTCATAAATAGAACGAGGGTTATGGACTAAATATAAAAAGAGGTTTTATTTATTTACCATGCTTCTAGTTTATTTATATTTTTATTTATTTACCATACCTTTTGAGTAAGTATAAAAAGATGTTTTATTTATTTACCATACCTCCACTTTACTTATATTTTTATTTGTTTACACCCTTGCATGTATATAAGGTGACTTATGGAGTAAATATAAAAAATATTTTATTTATTTACCATACCTCTCATTTATTTATATTTTTATTAATTTACCATACCTCTTTTATAAATATGGTATTTGGGCCTTTGGCCCATAGGATTCACTTAAATAAAACCTATTCTTGAAATTGGGCGAATGGAAGGTTGTAACTCCTAATTTCAAGGGATAAATTTACCTTTTTTACCCTTGCCCACTAAAAATTTAAAACCCCTTAATTTCGCCAAAGGGCGAACATTCCCACCTAAAATTTTCTATGATTTGAACCCAAGACTTCCACTTCAGTGAGACTTCATTTCTACGGTCATTGCCAATTAAGCTAACCTAAGCAAACCATTTTGTAACCATATTTAAATTTAATTAATAATCACATAAATATTTACTATTTATAATAAACTTACAATATAAAAATATTCTTAACCAAGGATAGTCACTCCAACTTTACCATGGATATTATTAACTTCTAAATAGGCTTTGTTACAATACCATGGGCCAATACTATGGAATATCAATACCACATTCCCAAGAACCATAAATCATTTCACAATTAAAATATTTGATAAATGTTTTATTCTAAATTGATTTTATAAGATATCCTAATTAAATCTAGAAGATAAAAGTTGGTCAAGATAGATAAAATTTGTTGAGATGAAAATAACTTTTGGAGGGAAAAGATTCAAAAATTGGATTGCACGTGTTGTAGTGGATACAAACACCCTCAAAAATTTTGTCTTAGCTTCATTTTGGAGCCTCCTTACAAACCTTTCATAATAGCATATCTTGCTTCATCAAGTACACACGCTTAAGTGATTTTCTTACAGAAAGGCAACCTTTCTGTCAGAGCTTGGTGCATTCCCCTCACAAGTTGTTTCTACAGACTTGGTCTAGCTGCAGGCTGAGTATCTCCTTCAAGAAATTACGCAATTCTGAAGGGCAACGAGCCTTCCCTCCAGAAATTGCGCAATTCAATTTGGCAGCCTGATGGGCTCTAGAATTGCGCAATTCTTCTAGTCAGGCTTCATCTAGAAAATTGTGCAATTCTTCCCAACATGGCTACTCAGCCTAGGAATTGCACAATCCTAGGCAACAATCAGCTTCTCTACCCAGAAATTACAGAAATCTCTTGGGCAACCAGCCCAACTACCTTCCAAAATTCGCATTTTCTCCCGGTAGTTGAGCAACCTCTTGAATGTGCAGTTGAGTTAACCGGTTCCCTCCGGGACTGAGCAAAATAGATTTGCATGCATGGGTTGATTCTCCCAAGGCACCATGAAAAGGAATCCCTTGATTTAGGGATCTACCTTTAGCATCTGGATGTTTCACGGAAGGATCATTTCAGAAACCTCCCACCAAGTGTCGCTCTTCCTAGATTTGTGGGATACGTGTCACATCTTTGATTTTATCAAAACCCATGAATCGGATGATCCAGAGCTCATTCCTCACATCAACCTTGCAGCTCTAACATCCAATATCACATCTATGAGTCGTTGGCACATTCAACTCAACTATTTTTGGGTAAGCCATCCTTCCATGTCTTGTGTTGCACTTCTGGCGCTTTTTGTGTTTTTCCTCGTATGAATGTTGTTTTCTTGATTTCAGTGAGCACTTGTTGTCATTTTGATACATACTAGCTTGTACCAACACTTTTTAAGTTTTCGTTAACATCTCACTATTGTCGCATGCAAGAAACTTCTTTTCATGAACGGCTGCTGATTCGGCGACTTGCCTCACCCACATGCATGTTATTCCATTTTTTGAATCCTTCATTCACTGTTTGCATGCACGATCATTCACTTATGCTTACAATCAGTATCGCCATGCATTCACATTCACTTTCAATTGCTCGTCGGTGAGTCTAGGCAGTCTTAGCCCGGACTTTGCCTCACCAAGACGAAATTACACAATCCTGAAAGGGAAGGCTCTATCTTCCTCTCAGGGAATGCGCATTCTTCCTAGTGACCACCCTCTAGTCTGGCATTGTGAAATTTTGAGCAACAATGAATATTGGCCCAGAAAATTGTGCAATGTAATCACTGAGCCTACAACCATTGCTAGCTGAGATTGCGCATTATGCAATTCCAGTAGTCAGTGGCCAGGTTCAATTGTGTATTGCATAGTTCCAACAATCAATCAGCCTCCTGATAGCCTAGACTATTCCTTGTGCAGTCTTAGTAGTCAATCTTTTGACCTCCTTGTTGAAATTACACAACCTTCATGATCAGTCACACATGTATGTTACATGTCAGTAGTCAAGTTCATTTTGGTTTTCGACTAACAAATTTCTTTCCATGAGTGTTTCCATGTCTCCAGGTATCATAGGTGTTCATCTGCCTCTTAGTAGCACAGGTACAATGGTTTCCAAGAGAGGAGAGTCGAAGACATCATTCAGAGCTCACTTGGGGATGCAGTCGATCAAGTGTCTATGAACTTTCCTACCCATGAAGACATCAAGTTGTTCGTAGACAAGGACATCAAGATATTATGGTAGCACCATCACAACAAGTAGGACCGAGCTGAAGGAAGCATACCGGATGCAACCAACGCAAGAGGAAGGTTTTTGACAACACAGAGGCGGAGCAAAGTTGCAATATCAAGCAGATCCACTTGTGGTAAAAATAGCTTTGGAGACTCAGGTCATAAGGTGACGTGGCGACATGAAGATCATGCGAAGGTAGAGAATAGAATAGAGAAGGAGTTGTATTTGCTCAAGCAGCAACTGAAGGAAGAACAAGAGCTTCATAGACAGGAGAATGAGTTGCAGCAAGAACAAGTATAGCAGGGGGTGCAAGCTGCACAGAGGCATGAAACTGCACTCATACAAGTTATAGATTCATCCCACTAGTGGGAACAGAGTAGACAAGGTGAGTGTTGTTGTTGATTTCATGCAAGGGAATTCAACAACATGCATGTCATTGTGCACACACATGTGATCTAACCCATTTGGCACACTCACAAAGGCAATACAAGAAGCAAGTCCAACTGCAGTTGAATAGGTAGTTGAAAATTGATGCACATGACCACCAACACACACTGGAAGATCAACACGGACATTATGCATCAGTGTGTTTCCGGTTCGGTCGCACCCAAGAAGACCATGCGCATGCTAGTAGATGAGTTGGATGGAGGAACCATACCAAAGCACCCAGATCCAATGGAGGCAAGAGTTCGCTTCAGCAAGATGTCACCATGGAGCTCAAGCACACCATCACGGATGAACAGGCTTGGAATCAGCTCACCACCTTCACCATCACAAGCATGTCAAAGATTTTGTCTCACCACAACGGACCAAGTGTCATTGATGTCTTGCTTGACTTTCTCAAGCCATTTTGTCTCACATGGACAGATGTGCATTGTAATGTAACGTCTTGTCAAGTGGAAGTTCAAGTGTCGATAGTTGGTTGTAACAGTCATAGAGTAGATGAAGAGTCATGATGGTAGATGAATTGTCACAAACGGGAATGTCAAGGGTCACCCCACCCTTTACTATAAATAGAATCTCATAACTCATTATATGGGCTTTTGGTCAACCAAGATTTCGATAAGACTATCCTAGAGAGAGCTTGGAAAGTATTGTAATGAGCCTTGGATTCTCCATTGCACAGAGCTATTACATCTCTTTGGAGGAGTAGGTGGTTGTGGTTGTAACATTTGGATGTCAGAACTAGTGGTTGGGCATGGATGTATTAGATGACTGGAACTTACATTGCTTAATATAATAGAGAGAGCACGTTTCATGCATATGTCATATTGTATTCCAGATATATTGTTTACTCTAAATGGTATATCTATCTGTTTGCTTACACATGCATGTATGGGCTATTTTTTTTATGTATGAATCTTACTAAAATGTGTTGATTGTTTTAACCATCACTTTAGATTGTTAGCTAACTTGCTTTCCAGTTTGTGATGCATCTTCGCTCGTGTGTTCCCTTCCAAGCCGTGTGCTACCACAGGTTTCCAAGGGGTGCACTCACCCAACTCTTCGTGTGTTAGAACTATTCATGCACCTTCCTTGTCTTACTGTAGCTGTCACACCCTTGCTACCAGCAAATTTATCTTGCCTTTGTGTGAAATTGCGGTCAAGGCATTACCGTATGACCCACTGCTGGGACTCCTACACCAAATGGTCTGAGGTCTAATTGGGACTTCTTACCGAGGAGATCCCCTGACATGTTGGCAGGTCGAACACCATCAACATTTCTGGCGCTAGAAGGATGGACATATGACAAGTTGTGTCCTCTCATCCTATTTTGAATCTTTGCATATCTATCATGGATTCTTGCACGCTTCTCCCTCCGTGATGTTTTTCAAATCATGAGGGAGTTATTTGATCTCTTGTCAACTTACATGTATGATGGTGAAGGCGAAGTGGCTTGACCTGAGTTCTTACATGACTTTCTTTCCATGCTTCATGATGATAATGGATGTTTTGACAAATAGGCCAGCTTGCTGCTTGCACACACACTTCGTGAATCTGCACATCGATGGTTGTGCGGCCTACTAGTTGACAACGTGCACTCACTTGAGGCCTTTTGTGATCTCATTGAAGACACTTTATATAATTTTGATCCAGACCATCTTGACCAAAAATTATTACAGCAACGGAAGGCTCCGCATGAATCAACTATGAATTTTTGGCAGTGCTTCTGTGATTTGCAGTTTCAAGCTCGGAAGAGCCAGATGAAATTTTTCTATCTGTGGGACTGATTCGAGTATTGCATTGGGAAATCTACTCGTCCCAAGAAGAAGTTTGAGATCAAGCCTTGCTCAGTATTCTTTAGTGATGGAGCTACGAAGTCATAGATGAATGTCATCACTATCACAAGTGACTCTCCACCATCCCCTCATCAAACAGCTCCACCACTGTAGAGTGATGTTGAAGATAATGCTTACACACCTGTTCAACTGTCACATCCTCTCAACATCACTTCGCTTAATTTTCGCGTAGATTTTGTTGTGATTTGTTCGAGTTGTCATATTTTTTCTGTTCCACAACCTCCATGTTCACTCAGGCTAATCCTCCAGATGATATTGTCTTGTGTTCTTTCGTTTTGGACTCTACACTTGTTGTGAATGAGGATCGAGCCACTAATGGGGTTAGTGTTGCACAACCAACATGCGCTGTCATTCATGAAGAATATGATTGGGATCTTGAGCATCAATACCTGACGAATGATGACTCCCTTCCGTCCGAGCCTCCCCCATTCTTTCCTAACATCTTTGGCGACCCTTCCATCCATGATTTCACATGTGTACCTTCATCCATGGATGCACCCATTGTTGATCATTCGCAAGATACACTGGATGTTAGCCCATCATCCAACAACAGAGAGGATAAGTTATTCAATGAAAATCCACTTGAATTTTGATCTGCCTTTTCCGAAAACACAAAGGATGAATTTGTTTGCTTCTCGTCTACCCATCAGTTTGATTCATCAGATCATGAGGATGTCCATTAAATCATTGATTTTTCTGATCGTAGCTATTGTGATCCATTTAATCCCATATTTGATCACAATCATATTTGTATATGATCCGAATAGAAAAAGGCATCAACCCATGGTATTCATCCACCCAAGTTATTTACCCATGGTATTGTAAGTGACATCCACCCATGGTATTCATTCACCCATGGAACTAACCCGTGGTATTGTGACATCCACCCATGGTATTCATTCACCCATGGAATTGATCCGTGGTGTTGGAAATGAAAAATACTATAAGTAACAAGTCACATTTTGTAAAAAGACAGTTTCTCTGTGGAGGTTGTAGCGCATGCTTAAAGTTTGTTGAATATTTCTGCAAAAAATTGAAACTAAAATATGCATGTAACCCTCATTCCCATGGAATCGTAACCTGCTCTGATACCACTGATTCGGATCTTGGAATCAGTGATCTTGGGGGGAGGCCCCCAAGATATAAAATATTGAAATCGATTTTGGGGGAGAAGCCCCAAAGATCTGAAAATTTGAAATGTCAGAAGAAAATTATGAGAATTCCCAATAATAAAAAACCACAAATAATTTTTTTATTAAAATGGAGAATAATTGTAAAAACTACATTGAGGCAGACCAACTATCCTTTTACAAAATGTGACTTGTTACTTATAGTCTTTTTCATTTACAATACCATGGGTCAATTCCATGGGTGAATGAATACCATGGGTGGATGTCACTTACAATATCATGGGTAAATTCCATGGGTGGATGAATAACATGGATGGATGAATACCATGGGTTGATGCCATTTTCTATTCGGATCATTCCTCCCTCGTTAAGAAGCAACAGTCCCCATTGTGTGAAGTTCCCTCTTGCAAAGCCTTTGTTGAATATGAAGAGCCACTGAAGAGAAGGGTTTTATGTGGTTAACCTATAACCATGATGAATGAAGATCCGAGGACAGAGATACCCTGTAATGCTTCTGACCAACTGTGATACTGACAGTGTGTGGCCTAGCAAATGGACATTGATGAAGTGTGGGTTTATGGATGACCCATAACCATGACAAGCAAAGATCCGAGGATAGAGATACCCTGTAATGCTTGTGACCAACTGTGATGCTAATAGTGTGTAGCCTAGCAAATGGACTTTGATGACAAGGATTTTGTGTGGTTGACCCATAACCGTCATGTTGGTTGTTGATGAAGTAGCAGGTGTCTACATAGCCTTGGGTGGGAGGGCACATGTACAAAGAACCCAAGCCAAATTCTGCTATGATGAGATTGATGAATTCGAAGGAGGGTCCTACTAAAGCGGGGTGGGAGGGCACGCCACCAAAGGGAACCTGCTACGAATGTTGCTCCAAAATTAAAATGGACATAACTTGGTCAATATAACTCAAAATATTTATTATAACCTATTTTTAGAAATAGAGGGATCATTTTTCATCTTCCCATGTGTTGGAAATCCTTATCGGACACTCTAGAATCTCATATTCGCACTACAACTTTTTCGCCCTCACAAAAGTTCTAAAAAAATAATTGATTTTAAATCAGTGATATCTCCCACATCCGAACACCAATTCGACCCATTTTGTTTTTTAAATTGAGATATTTTTTAAGAGGAGCTTAGATATATAATCCTTTTTTCTAAATTTCTACACAAAACTTCAAAAAATGATAGGAAGGTCGCCATCCACTAGTTTTAGTAAAAAATAAATAAATCTACAGCATAGTTTATTTTAAATCAACACTATCTCCCTCATCCAGACTCTAATTCAGTCAATTTTTTTTTTGAGATTTGGTATTTTCTTGCAAGGAATCCAGATATATTATTTGTTTTTGTAAATATTGCACCAAATGTTTCAGACCTGATCTGCAAACTTGTCGTCCAAAAAAAAAATCCTGTAAAAGAATGAAAACAGAAAATTTCTTCTTGCTTGGCCCAAGAAAGTGCTCTATGGAGGTCATAGCACATTCCAGAAGTTTGTTGAATATGTCTGCAAAAAATTGAAACTGAAATATTCATGAAATGCTCATTCCCATGGAATCGTAACCTGCTCTAATACCACTGATCCAGATCTTACGGGGAGGCCCCTAGGATCTGAAAAATTGAAATGGAAAAAGAAAAATAGGAGAATTCCCAATAAAAAAACCACAAATAATTTTTTTATTAAAATGGAGAATAATTGTAAAAACTAAATTGTGGTGGACCAACTGTCCTTTTACAAAATGTGGCTTGTTACTTATAGCCTTTTTCATTTACAATACCACGGGTCAATTCCATTGATGAATGAATACCGTGGGTGGATATCACAATACCATGGGTCGATTCCATGGGTGAATGAATACCATGGGTGGATGTCACAATACCATGGGTGAATGAATACCATGGGTGGATGTCACTTAAATTAGAATGGGTAAATTCCATGGGTGGATGAATAACATGGGTGGATGAATACCATGGGTTGATGCCATTTTCTATTCAGATCACTATCATCATTGAATTTTTGAAGCCACCGATTTATGATGATCTATTTGACGATGAAGTTGAAACACCCAAGACTGTCGGGGCACTTCAGTGCAATTTGATAGTTATGTCAGGCCCACGCTCTCTTAGGGTTAGTTTCACTTCCCATCAGGAAAATTTTCAATCACCAAAGGCCCCTCATCACTCATCTATATGCATTGAAGATCCACCTCACACATAGATCATGCTTCCTCCAGTCGAACTACATGATCCCATCACTCATGCATTGGAGGAATCTTACATTGAAAGCACGTGTGTGTGACACAAGTTGTCTTTGTTTCTTTCATTTGCTTGCATGTCACAGTCAAGAATGTGTGGTGCTTCACAACTGCATGTAGTGTCCCACTTCATCGTGATAAGTCAACGGACCACATGTCATGCACTTTCACTCACTCATGTCCCGTGGACACTATTAAACATGAAGTGTGTTTTTCTTCATTGTTATATCTTTCTTGCTTGCTGGTCCGCACAATCGGGTTGCTTGCGGACCAAGCCTTCACCAACATGGGTCTACGAATGTGCCGATGGATACATTGGAAATATCACTTCACGTGATTAGGCCCATGAACCATTTTCTTTCAACTGGTTTGCTTACATGCTTGTTTGCTTCCTTATTTTGTTTGTTTGATTGTCTGCTTCCTTGTTTGCTTACACACTTTGCTTTCACTTTTGCTTCTACTTCTGCTTTTCTTTGTTGTTTGTTCGCTTGTTTTGTTCTTAGGTTAGTTTTACATGAAACCATGTGTGACTCTAGAAGTAAGCTGGGTAAAATACAAGAGGCCTTGTACAACTATCACTACTTGGTTATCTGTCATCGTGTCTCTGTATGAAGAACTTCTTATATTTAGTCCATGATATGTTGAAGGAAAATATGTATTGTTCAAGGCGAACCTTGGTGAAAACATAACTCTTGCGCGCTAACTGGTATCACCTACTCTAGTTGGTTGTTTTTGGGTTAATCCTTGTCAGCTTAGTCAAGTAGAGTAAGGTGAGGGGGAAAACCTTAACAAGCACGTTAGAGGTATACATAAACTACTTTTCTGAAGGAACAACCTCTTCTGCTCTCAAAAAGTCAGGATCCCTCTTCCACCTCTGAAATGGCTATGTGTTATGCACAATTATGAAGATGAAAAATGAAAAAATGTAAAAGTGAAAAATGTTTGAAAAAAATGGAAAATGAATAAGGTGAAAGAAGAGAAAGGCTTCCTTCATAGAAAGGTGATGTAACCAACTCTGCCGGGGTACTTAGCAGGCTCACTGGCAGCGGAGCCTTGATTGTGTTCCTATGTGACTCTGTTGGGGTACTGTCCAGCCCTACTGGCAGCAGAGCAACACCAGAGATGAAACTAAGAGCCTAACGGCTATAATGTTTGTGCACCAATATACCCCTCAACCCCAATCGAAATAAATTTGTTGCCTTGTCTTGGAATGTGTGTAAAGTGACGAAGAGTTTGGCAGATTCTACATCTTACAATCAGGCTAGTGTGAAACCAAGGCGAACTAAGAATTGAACAATACTTCCGAATGTGTTAGACTTCTTTTTCATGAACAACGTCCATTCAGAGAGCTGGATTTCTATGAGTGTTTCGCCAAGTGTTGTAATGGCTACAACCATCCTCCAAAATTTTTCCTTAGCTTTGTTTTGGAGCCTCCCTACCAACCTTTCACAACAACATGTCTTACTTCGTCAAGTACACAGATTAAGTGATTTTCTTGCAGAAAGGAAGCCTTTCTATCAGAGCTTGGTGCATTCCCCTCACATGTCGTTTCTCCAAACTTGGTTCAGCAGCAGGCTGAGCAGCCCCTTAAAGAAATTGCACAATTCTGGAGGGAAACTAGCCTTCCCTCTATAAATTGCACAATTCAGTTTGGAAGCCTGTTGGGCTCCATAATTGCACAATTCTTCTAGTTAGGCTTCATCCAGAAAGTTGCACAATTCTTCCCAACAGGGCTCCTCAGCCTAGGAATTGCGTGATCATGGGCAACAGTGAGCTTCTCTACCCATAAATTGCACAAATCTCCTAGGAAGCTAGCCCAACTCCCTTCCAGAAATGCACATTTTCTCCCAACAACTGAGAAGCCTCTTGCATGTGCAGTTGATTTGACCAGTTCCCTTTGGGATCGAGCAAAATTGATTTACATGCATGGGCTACTTCTCCCAAGGCAGCATGCAAAGGCATCCCTTGATTCAGGGATCTACTTTTAGCAGTTGGAGGTTGCATGCAAGGATCATTTCAGAAACCTCCCACCAAGTTTCGCTCTTCCTAGAATTGTGGCATGCGTGTCACATCTTCGATTTTATCAAAACTCATGAATCAGATTCTACAAAGCTCATTTCTCACATCAACCTTGTAGCTCTAACATCCCACATCTCATCTAGGAGTGGTCAGCACATTCAGTCTAATTGTTTTTCGGTAAGCCTACCTTCCACATCCTGTGTTGCATTTTTGGTGATTTTTGTGTTTCGCTTTGCATGAATGATGTCTGCTTGATTCCAGTGAGCGCTTGCCGTCATTTTGATACATACTGGCTTGTACCGACACTGTTTTAGTTTTTGTTAACATCTCACTGTTGTCGCATACATGGAACTAATTTTCACAAATGGTCATCAATTCATCAACTTGCCTTACCCATATGCATGTTGTTCCATTTTCTGAATCTAGCATTAACCATTTGCATGCATGATCATTCACTTATGCTTACACTCAGTATCACCATGCATTCACATTCACATTCGCTTTTAGCTGCCCATCGACGGGACTGGGCAGTCTTGGCCCAGACTCTACCTCACCAAGATAACATTGTGCAATCGTAAAAGGGAAGGCTCTGTCTTTGTCTCAAGAAATGTGTATTTCTCCCCAGTGGCTCTCCTCCAATATTGAATTGCATAATTCTGTGGCATAATGACTGCTGGCCCAGAAAATTGCACATTGTAGTCACTGAGCTTACAACCATTGCCAACTGAGATTGTGCATCTTGCAATTCTAGTAGTTAGAAGCTAGGCTAGACTGTCCATTGCAATGTTCTAGCTGTCATTCAGCCTCCTGACAACCTGGACTATGCCTTGCGCAGTCTTGGCAGTCAATCTCTCAACCTCCCGACAGAAATTATGGAACCTTCATGATCAATCACACAGGTATGTTTGCAAGTCAGTTCTCAAGTTTATTTTGGTTTTCGACTGACAGATTGCTTGCCATGAGTGTTTCCATGTCTCTAGGTATCACAGGTGATGATCTTCCTCTCAATAATATAGGTGTAATGGTTTCCAGGAGAGCAGAGTCGAAGACACTATTCAGAGCATACTTGGGGATGTAGTTGATTAAGTGTCTATGAAATTGCCTACCCACGAAGACATGAAGTTGTTTGTAGACAAGGACATCATGATATTATCGCAACAACATCACAGCAAGTAGCACCATGAACAACAGTTGAAGGCAACATACTAGATGCAACTAATGCAAGAGGAATTTTTTTGACAACACAAAGGTCGAACAAAGTTGCAATCTCAAGCAGATCCACTTGTGGTGAAAGAAACTTTGGAGACTCAGGTTATGAGGTGCTGGTGCAACATGAAGATCATGTGAAGGCAGAGAATAGAACAGAGAAGGAGTCACATGTGCTAAAGCAAAAACTCAAGGAAGAACAAGAGTTTCACAGACGAGAGAATGAGTTGCAGTAGGAACAGGTACAGCAGGGGGCACAACATGCATAGGCGGATGAAACTTCACCCGTACAAGTCATAGATTCATCCTAGTAGTCGGCACAGAGCAAACGGGGTGAGTGGTGTTATTGATCTCATGAAAGGGAATTCAACAGCATGCATGTCATTGTGCACATACATGTGATCTAACCCATTTCGAACACTCACCGAGGCAAAGATATGATGCAATTCGAACTCGAGCTGAACATGTAGTTGACAGTTGATGCGCATGACCACCAGCACACACTGGAAGATCAACATGCACACTATGCATCAATGTGTTGCCAATTCAACCACAGCCAACAAGACCATGTGCATGCTAGCAGATGAGTTGGATGGAGGAACCATATGAATGCACCTGGATACAATGGAGGCAAGAGTTTGCTTCAGCAATATGTCACCATGGAGCACATGCACAACATCATGGATGACCAAGCTTGGCATCAGCTCACCACCTTCACCATCACAATCATGTCAAAGAGTTGGTGTCACCACAATGGACCGAGTGTTAGTGATGTCTTGCATGGCTTGCTCAAGCCATTTCTCTCACATGAACGCATGTGCATTGTAATGTAACATCTTGTTAAGTGGAAGTTCAAGTGTCGATAGTTGGATGTAACAGTCGCAGAATAGATGAAGAGTCATGAGGGTAGATGAACTATCACAAAGGGGAATGTGAAGGTTCACCTCATCCTTTGCTATAAATAGAACCTCATAAATCATTAGATGGGATTTTGGTCAGCCAAGCTTGCAATAAGACTATCTTAGAGAGAGCTTGGACAGTGTTGTAATGAGCCTTGGCTTCTCCACTGTGCAGAGCTAGTACATCTCTTTGGAGGAGCAGACAGTTATGGCTGTAATGCTTCACTGTTAGAACTAGTGGTTGGACATGGATGTATTATATGATTGGAACTTACACTTCTTAATATAACAGAGTCAGCACATTTCATGCATATTCCATATTGTATTCTGGCTATCTTGTTTACTATAAATGGTATATGTATTTGTTTGCTTTGACATGCATGTATGGACTATATTGTATAAGTATGTATGAATTTGACTGAAATGTGTTGATTGGTTTAACCATGAATTTGGATTGTTAGCTAACTTTCTTTCCTGTTTGTGATGCATCTTCACTGGTGTGTTCCTTTCCAAGCTACGTGCTACCATAGGTATCCAAGGGGTGCACTCACCCAACTCTCCGTGTGTTAGAACCATTCATACACCTTCCTTGTCTTACTACAATTGTCACACCCTCGCTACCAACAGAGTTATCTTACTTGCCTCTGTGTGAAATCGAGGTCAACGCATTACCATACGACCCAGAGTAGGGACTCCTACACCAAATAGTCTGAGGTCTAATTGGGACTTCTTACCGGGGCGATCCCCTGACAAGTTGGCAGGTCCAGCACCGTAAAAAACACCTTAACATTAAAATATTTGATAAATGTTCTACTCTAAATTTATTTTATAAGATATCCTAATTAAATCTAAAAGACAAAATTTGGTTGAGAAAGATAAAAAATTTTGAGATGAAAAGAAATTTTGGAGTGAAAAGATTCCAAAATTAGTTTGCACCTCAACAAATCCCTTTCTCTTCTTGGCAAATCCAAACTTAAGATGGATACAGTGGTATTATATAAACTTCACATCTTTTAATTTTATTAGAACCTTGATTTCATCTCTACGAAATAGGTTTAGATATATCTCAAAAGTATAGTCTTTTTCTTTTAGATTTAATTAAAAAAATGTTATAAAATCAAGTTAAATTAAAACATTTATCAAATATTTTGATTGTGAAATGATTTGTTTTTTTGGCATGTAGTATTGATATTCCATGGTATTGACCCATGGTATTGTAAAACAACCTATTTACAAGTTAATAATATCGGTGTCGTGAACAGCCATGGTTAAAAGTCTTGTTATATTGGAAGTTTATTGTAAGTATCAATTTTTTATGTGCTTATTAATTAAATTTAAATATGGTTACAAAATCATTACAATGTTTTACCTTTGAAAAATAAATATTTTTTTAGTAATATTATTAGAAAAAATAATTTTCAAACATTTGATTGGACCATAACTTGAAGGTATTATTATAGAATTTTCTAATATAATGCCATGTGGATAGCTACATCACATATTATATGTCATAATTTATGGAAATCGTTCCAATATCCATGCATGATATTTAGATATTTGTGTTGTAATTTTTTAATCCAAAAATAAAAAATTTGAAAATAGCTCATACATACATAAATAACATATTTACAATAAGTTACTTCCCACCATAATTTAAGCAATTCTTTGAATAAAATATGAATAGAAAGAAAATAAATGTGTTTATTAAGAGTCTGTTCCCACAATTACTTATGTTTTCCTCAACTCTTATGTAGGAGTAAAACTGTAAATTTGTACACCTTCCCACAAAAAATTATGTAAGTCCTCATGTCCAAACAATCAATTAGTTTATCCACTAAGCATCTCAATTTATTAGCTCCTTCAAAAGAAAGACTATAAGATTCAAGGATTTGTTTTAAATTATATGGTAAAATGGATCTTAATTTATAGCTAATATTTATATGTTATATATTTTAATGTGATATATATATATATATATATATATATATATATATATATATATATATATATATATATTGTGATTTTATCTTTATCTAAAAAATTGTTGTTAGTTTTATTAATAAAAACAAAATTACAATATAACAAATCAAGTTTTGTTATTTTTATTATTTTAACATTTTATTATCAATTGAACTAACATTGAATTTTTTCCACTAGAATACTACAACATATCTGTCATACTAGGCTCTATATTGATTTTAACCTTTTATTTTTTCTTAATTGAGCTTACATGTAAATCTTAAATGTTTACAAACATTTACACCACTACAACGTCACCTTATAATGGGTTGATATTTTCTTTTTCTCTGTATATTTTTCTTGATATTTGAAAAAAAATTACTGATCCAAGTGGATGTTGGTGGACACCTACCCATTCCACCTGGGACCCCCCACACCCCGCAACCCCCCCAAATATCTCTTTCAGTTTCCTTGATTGTAACACAGTTTACTATTTTTGACATTTTTTTAGGTCTTGAACTTACGGAGCTGCTTTAAGGCCCTAAACGACATTTTTTTGGAAAATACAGGGCCATCAAGTTATTTTAGCTAATGTTGGCCACTCATAATTTATATTCCTCGGATAGATCTTTCTAATGAGGTATTGTACGTATCAAAGGGATATTGTATGCCAAAGTTATGACTCCGGGAAGTCATACTAATTTAGCCAAACGAGGCCCATAGTTTTGGCGCTTCATCTTCTAGGGTTAGATTTTTTTGATGGTTAGGGTTTTCAATTGTTTCTCAATAATAAATAGGCCTCCGAGCATCATTGTAACACATTTCAAAGACATGTAGCCACCACATCTCTTCTCAGAGATAAGCTACCATCGCCCGAGCTAGTCTTATTTCTAGTTGTTTGTAAGCATATTTTAGTATTTGATATTAATGAAATAAAGTGTTATTTCTAGTGCATATTTGTATTTATGGTTATATCTGTAAATTGTTGTGTTCCTGTATAAATTCAGATCATTTATATACCTGCTTACATTACACCTACACATCTCCCATATATTGGTGTTAAGATGGATATATGTTGGTTATTATTGCACAAAAAGCGATATGTCTACGTGTAATGTAAGTAAGTATGTCAATATTTTTTAAATTTGAGGATGCATATATATAGGAAAGTAAAATTAAATGCTAGCTGATGATGTTATATTGTTGTAAACTTTTAACATTTACATGTCGACTCAATTAAAAAAAATAATAGGTTAAAATTAATATAGAGACTAGAGAGATGTTTTATTTTCTGGGTTCAAACAATATAATGTTTGTTCAACTTATAACGTAATCAAAATAATAAAATTCAAATTTCTATATTGTATTTTTGTTCTTATTAATAAAATTATGAAGAATTTTTTATACAAAGGAATATCATAATATACGTATCACATTAAAATATATAACATGTAAATGGTATCTATAAGTTGAGATCTATTTTACTATATAAATTGAAAGAAGTTCCACAATCATATAGTCTTGCTCTTGAAAGAGCTAATAAATTGATACATGATGTGGATTAACTAATTCGTTATTGAGGCACAAGGACTTGCATAGATTTTTTTTGGTAGTAACCGTTACCAAGTCTAGACATTTACACTTTTACTCATACAGAAGTGTTGGAAATATAAATAATGGTGGGAACTCAATCTTAAAAAGTATATTTATTTACATCTTATTTTTATCCATTTTTTTATTCAAGGAGTGCTTAAATTATTATGGGAAGTAACTTATTGTAAATATATTATTTATGTTACTATCAATTGTTTTCAAGGATTTTAATTTTGTTATAAAAAATCCATACAGAAATATCTAAAGATCATGCATGAATATTTGAACCATATCCATAAATTACGACATAAATATTTGATGTAGTTATCCATATAGCATTATTAAAACATTGTTCCTAACTATAATATCATTATGATTAGTTATATTTTAGTTGAGTTGTGTGGACTCATTTTGGAAAATAATATTAACCTTTGGCTTGAAAGCCATGGTAAAAGAGCTAAAGGGAAAGGTATATTTAGGAGACATTAGTCAACTATAGACCATATTGTTACTCCTAGGATCATTTTTGAGGAACTTCAATAATATGATTGATCTCTTTATTTTTTTTAACATTAGAAAGAATTAATCTATGGAAGAATATAGAAGAGATAAATAGTTCCTCCCGAGCTAAGGGTTATTGTGACTAGGCTATACAAGAATGTTTACTATGAATCTCAAGACCAACTCATGTTCGTTAGAAGAAATTACATGCAATATCATAGTTAAACAAGAATGTCCCTTATGTAGTAACCTTTTGGCATTGACATTAATAAGCTAGAAGAATTTCTCAAAGATACAAGATGTGATGGACTGATACTATTATGGTAATTATTCTTCTCCTTTATGATGACAATATCATTCTTTTAGCCAGAAACCATGATGATATGAACAAGAAGCCTAAAATCCTCCAAGGTTACTACTAGAAGATGGGTATGACTGTTAACACCGACAATACTAAAGCCATGATAATTAGATCCAAAAAGATCAAGTATGATAATTTCATTTATGCTAAAAGCAACTTAAAGAAAATTTCTTCATACAAATATTTCAGGATTGCCATCCATTATTAGCTCAATTGGAATTACAACAATGAGAAAATGATAATTGGAGGCTGAAAAGTTTATATGGGTTTGAAAACAATTGTAAGTCGACAAATCTTTGGGCATGGACTAAAAAAAAATCTCTTTGAGACGGTCATCACCCCAGTATTCTTATACATATGTGAGGTTTGGTGTTTCAGTATTTCTAGATAATCGTGGAGGAAGGTTGAGCAAATATAAATGTAATTTATAATATATATCCTCAATATTAAAGGAAATACTCCCTACCATATCCTCTTGATTGAAGCTAGCCTTTACCCATTAAAACAATGACTATGATTAGGTATGTCATGTATAAGAAGAATTTATACAACATGGACTCTAAGAGGTATCCTAAAATTTCTTTTAACTCAAGAAAATATCCTCACCTTCGGCTTAAGCGAGGCTAACATAAATATGCCCTACATTGGCTTGATGAGATAAAGGAGGAGATCATCTTGAAGAATAAGGATAATACAAAAAAGATTATTAATTAAAGATTTAAGAATAAGTTGTGAGATGATAAGGAGTTAGAGCGAAAAAGTAAGCTAAAAAAGAAGCACCAAGAGAGATCAAATCTTAAAGCACAAACCATGTTGAGGTGGAAACCACACCACTTAAGTTAAAAGATATTTGATTCCTCTAAAAACTTGGTAGATCCAAAATTAAAATAAAAGTAAATCTAGGCTAGTATTATTTTAGTATCATCATAAATATAAAATATTTTAATATAGATATGTTGTATTTTTATTATTTTTATTTCAATAATTTTTTTATTTTTTATTCGCGTGAATTGATAGTGTGTCCGATGAAATTGAACCGGAAATAAAATTAAATTGCATTGTAACAATAAGAATATATCTAAAACCTTTCAATATTTTAATAAATCTTAATAAAAACAATAGACATGCATTTTTTTGTATTTATGCACTTATTTTAATTAAGCTACTATTTTCTATAATAAAATAGTTTATAATCGGCCTGGAGTATGCCGTAAAACTGCTTCTGCTTGGCTAAGAGCTCGTCTTCCTCGGACGTAAGGAAACAGGTTAACGGCCCAAGACCCAGAGGCATCTGGCAGGAGTGAAAGCCTGCTCCCTTACGGACCACCAGCGGGTTATTACAGGTGGCGTGGTTTTCCTTGATAACGGTGATGAGTCAAATCGACATTCGCGGATAGCAGCCAGAGATGGTTGTCCTCACTGTTGGTTTGACACCTGAGTTTGATAGGTTTTGCCACCTTCGGAAAAAAAATAAAAAAAAATAAAATAGTTTATAATATAAATATAATTTTTAGTAATATAATTATTGGGGTTATGAATATGAAAACAAATTCAATTATTTAAAAATCAATGAAGAAATGAAAGCAACTTTTGCCGAAAAACCAATGAAAAAATAAATCCTTTTACAAAAATCATAATTACAAAAAAAAATTCCAAAATTTCTTTATTGGATTCTTTATTGGATTTTTTCTGAAAATTTATATGTAAATTTTTGGATTATCCTTAAATTTTATAGAATATCATTTTTAATGAAAAAATAAAGGCAACATTAAAAAAAAAATCATATTCATATAAATCTTTGAAAACATATAAAAAAATATACAGGTTCGTAAACCTCTCTTTATTATACAGGTTCCATAGGGTCCTTCACATGCACTTCCTATAGGTTGAGTTGACTTCTAATCAATCCAGGTATTCAATCTCCACAGGGTACAGAATGTAAGGGAGAAGATAATACATTGAAGGCCGGAAGCAACGTGCTTTATATTTTGAAAAAAACGATTGGGATTTAAATAAAACTAGCAATCTATAATGCGAAACTCAATTTACTATGATGCTACTTATTATCGGCGCCTTCTTAAAGGTTCCTTTGCTAAAATTTATTTCATTTTTCTAATTTCAATATTACTGTTTAATTTCAATATTACTTTAATATTACTGTTTAAAATTAGCATAGATTTATTTTAAATACGGATTTGACTATGAACTCATATATTTTGTCTTGTTTTTTTTAATCTATTTTAATTTTTATTTGTGATTATATGATTAAAATTTCAACATTAATAACAAGTTCACAAAATTATTGAATTGAGACTTCTGTGATCCATATATTAATTTTTACTTATTTTATTATATATTTCTAACAAACTTTAAATTAATTTAGATTTATTAATATATTTGAAATTAATTTGTATTGTGATTTACTTATTATATTATATTAATTTACTTATTAGTTTATTTATTCTATATTAACAAGTGGATTTTCTTTTATAAAAAAAAAATGAATATATATATATATATATATTAATATAATACCCCTTATCATAGTCAAACTAGTCGTTATCCGGTCAAATCAAGCTGTTGTATTTTTAGCCGTTACCTTATCGACAAATTTGAGTCATTGGATATTCTGCCCTATCTATTTAAATTGCATAGCCAGATTTGCTCATTCAACTTGTCCTGACGATGAACCACACTGGTTGTTTCGAAACACATCGACAAAAGTTTCTCTATGTGATTTTCACCGAAGAATCTTCAAAATTATTTCAAGGTTGTCATGAAAAGTATATGTAGGCCACAGTTTCCCTACCCAGTATTGAACATTCAATTATAAACTTAACAATGTGTAACAACAAGAAATGAATGTAACAACAAATAAGAATAACAACAAGTAATGACTATAACAACAATAAGAGTAACAACAAATTAAGACTCACAAAAATACAATAATAATCATTCACAACAATAAGTAACTTAATTGAAAAAAACCTATGCAAACATCTATCCAACAAAACCTGGTCAGGAGAGTGTGCCCAACTCCCTTATCAGGGCTATTGTAGGATCAAGGGGTCACGAAATGCTCAAAAGATCAGAATTTCATTAACCAAAAGGATATTACAATGTATGTTGTTACAGAGTCAAAGTTAACATAATTCTCTGTGATCTTAACTATCAGCTTTCACAGCCTCATAACTCTACTTATATAATTTGTTAACACTAACAACTCCTAAAATTACAGCAGCTACCTACAATTACATAGTGGTTCCCAAAGCAAAACATAATATAAAGATAACAATGCATTGATTAAGAGGTCGGTCCACCATTGCAACTGATGTCTCAGGATAGCTTCCATCTTGAAGGTCACCATTCGTTAAACCATGGTCTTGATCATTCTTCCTCTAAATCTACAAGAATAATCAAATTAGCAAGCCACTTGGGAAACAATCCCCTATGATTATGCTTCATTGATTAATGATTCATAACGACATGAAAAGAAGTATTGCTCTGTGGTTTAGAATGTAAATTGACTAGCAATGATGTAAAATGGATACATGAAATAGGGTAAAATGGTGGGTAAACAAATGAAAATTCAGCCACCAATAACTCCCCCCAACTAGTCTTTATGCATTTCCTCATGGAGCTCGTCACCTGCACATATCTGGGTTGGAGTTGTAGTGATCAAAATGAAGCTATACGAGATCATATTTTGTATCCATTTACGTTCCCGGAGGCTTATATCCATATGTTTGGACCACTTCCTTCCACCAAGCCTTGCCTACCATGTAAGCAAGGGTATACTGATTGACTGGCAGCTAGATAATGGGGAACCAGAAACTCAAAGCCATCCATCGAACCCCACAAAGCCACATGCATTCAATATACCAGGGTACTCTGTTTAAAGACTGAGCAAAGTTGGGGGCCCAAAAAGGTTCACGTATCCTGATGGCTTATGACAATAGCGTCCACCATTTATGGCATTTTTCCCAGGCCTCCTCCTGAAAAGTAAAACTTTGTTTTGCGCACATGTCAATGCACCATTTCTAGGCTGTCAACATCTATCCTTTCCATCCTTTGATCTCCAAGAAGGTTTGATGTTTGTTATAGACATTCACAGAGTTACGATTCTCCATCCAAATGACAAGTGGTATGTTCGCTTAATTCTCTTTGAACGTGTCGAATGCCTTCTTCCACTTAACTTGATTAATTGTGCAGGAGGTAAAGAATGAAAATTGAATCTCTCCCACATATGGGACTAGGTTGAATGATTGATCATTAGCGAGAAAGTAATCATGCATATAGAGTTCGCACATTAGATGCTAGTTTAGCGTATTGTGACTCCTCAAGATACACAAAAATGTTATCAGGTCATCTATTACATGGATTATTTCCTAATGAATGATTTCTAAACAAAACAATAAATAATGTTTATGGAGGAACAAACAATAGCTATGGGTAAGGGGTCGAGTAACCATTACCTATTGTGCTAGAGTGAACATTTCTTCCCTATCAGTCTTTAGTAGCTTCACCTACTTTTCTAGTTCCTCAATTTTCTTCTACTACTTCTCCTTCTTTCATTTCTCTTTCTCTATCTACTCCATGTAATTGGTAAATATTTTTTCGTATTTCTCATGAGCTCCCCTCACTCCTTCCCGGTGGGCTTCCATAGGTATGGTCCCCTGTTGAAGGCGAGATGTAGTAGCTTACCACTTTTGAATCTCTGTGGTCATAAAAAACTCTCGTTCATCGATCAAATACATGAATGAATCGGTCTGTGTAGTCATGGAGGTTCTAGGCCTATCCTCTATTTGTATTGTTTCTGAAATGGTTTCGTCCCTAGGTTTCGCAACGTTCTTCTTATACCTCCCCACTTTGCTTGGTAAGAGTAGTACCTGCCTCCTTAGCTTGATGATTTCCATTTTTAGATGCATGTTTTCTTTGAACTGTTACTGGTGCCTTTCTTTCATAGGAGGCCTTCTTTTTTCACATTTCTCAATAAATTATTATTTGACAGTGACCTCCTTGACCAGTCTCGAAGCTGGTGTGGGGTTCAGTAGATTGATATCAACAAATTTGTCAGCCAACTCTTGCTTTACCCTAACTACCTTTGTTTGTTCCTCAACTCACGGAACAACCCCAAAACCTTCTCCTTCAAGTATTTGGACCTCCACGTCTTCCCTTAGTGGCTCTAGAATCACTGTAGGCTTTTGCGGGATAATGTCTTTGACACCTTTTTTTTTATAGCTCCATTTCCCGACCGACTTCTCCTTCGGGTTTTGATACCTTTGTATATTCCATTGGTGGATATGTAGTCACTACAGGACTTTGTGGGGTATTTTCTTTGACATCATTTTCTTTTTTCGACTACTTTGCTTCCCGACCGTCTTCTCCTTCGGGTCTCAAGACCTCTGCATCTTCCTTTGGGGGCTCTGTAGCCACTATATGCCTTTGTTGGGTAGTGTCTTAGACACCCTTTTCTTACGACTACTCTGCCACCTGACCATCTTCTTTCATATGCTCAAAAGTTGTTTCTAGCCCCTGCAGGTTAGGTTCAACAACAACGTTCTCCTCTAATGGTCCTGTGGAGACACTATCGACCATAGTTTCTCCATTCTTTTCTTTGTTAGGCATTGGTTATTGTGTGGTAGTTCTGACCACCAATCCTCAATTTGTGCAATTGTTTCACAAGTCTACACTTGTTCTTGTGTAACAGTGTCGATGATGTCACCCTTAACTGCCCTGAAAAATTTTAAGATCTTGGGAGATAATTTTTCCTTCACTAGGCACCTAGGGGAATGAAACTTCCTTGCCCCTCTTGGGGAAGACACAACAAGCAGAGAGTGAAAAATGTTTTCTACAATTTCCATTCTCTTAGCACCTGTTGCCTCAAGCCCTCCTTCCATTTTGTTCACTCGTTTTTTTGTGCTCCCTTTCTCTTTTTCTTCTTGTTATTCTTCGAATTTGTCCTCCTGCTCAATAGTGGACATTGGTTCTCATGGAGAAATGTCGACTGCAACCCTTGTTTCTTCCAAGGGTTCCTTAATCACTTGAGAAGGTGATGTTGGTTCTTTTGTATCAACACCACTTGCAACTTCATCCAAAGGTTCTTCATTTTCCTGGATTGGTGGTGCTGGTTCTTATTTGTCAGCACCACATACAATTTCATCCAAGGGCGGCAATTCTATTCTCAAATTGGCAGTTGACACTGGTTCCTACGGAACAATGTCGACTTCATTCTCTTATACATCCATTGCTTCTACTCCCATTGGGCCAATAGGAGATGCTAGTTCTTGTGGAGTAGCATCGTCAGTGGCCTCTTATGTCTCTATTGATTCTACTCCCATTGGCTAGCAGGAAACATTAGTTCTTATGGAGCAGCATAATTTGCAACCTCTTCTTCTTTTTCCATCAATTCTTCCTCATCCTCGCTTGCAGGCATCATAGCCGCAACTTATTCCTCTACTATCTCAGTGAATTGTGGCAAAGCCACATAAGTCCAAGATAGAGCATGCACCACCAATAGTCTAACTAGCCCATGATTTGTAAGGACCACTAATGCTTTTCGAGACCGAAGTGTAGAATGCATCATTAGCTGAAGATTATTCCATAGCAAATATGGCATATCTAAAGAATGAATATGTGCATGCTGAAACTGAAGGCATACAAGAAGCTTGAAATGATACTTAAATAGGGTAGAAAACCACCCTTCGCCAGTAATATACCTCATGAAAAAATATTCAAACTTAGCTCATGGGTGCGGAAAATAATTTTGATCATAACTGATACCCTTATAGATTGTTGTTTCTCTAGCCTGCAAAACAATTCTTGGAACACTGAAAAAGGAGATTTATGAGAAATCCATTTCTTCCATCCTTGCGGAAATCTTGTGACAGTTGAAATTAATTCCTTTATGACAGAAATATCCAACCCACGAACTCTTGAATGTTTCCATCCAAGTTCAATGCAAATTCAATTGTGATAGCTTCATCAAATCCCCACAACCTCTCAAAATACACATGCCATCTTTTATCTAGAAAGGCCTTCCATGCTAGAAATACTGGGGGGGTGAATCAGTATTTCGTTTCAATTGTTAAACATTTAGATTCTACCCAAAAAACACCAATCCTTCTCTACTGGGGTTTCTTTAAATCTTCTTCTTAATGGTTCATCACAGTTTTCAATGCCACACCAATTATGTTATGGTGTATGCACACAACCAAAAATATTGTAGCTCTCCATAGCCCACTCTCACTAATCTATCCAAAAGATAGTCCACAATGGTAGATAGCCCATTCTCACTACTCTATCGAAAAGATAGTCCATAATCTGCAATCCAAACACTCTAAGGGCTCAAACCTTTAACAAATTATGAGTGCTAGTGTATCACAGTTTGACAGGTGCAAAGTCAAAATCCAAATTTGATTGGTGCCCTAATCCATACTCCTTTTCACATCTTCGTAGTTGGCATGAAACAAGTTGTAACATAGTCTAGAAGCCTAAGGTTTAACACATGTCTCCTTATTGCAGATGTATCTGAAGGTGCACATGAAAGTTACTAAAGATGATTGGTGCCCTAATCCATAGTCCTCTTTGCTTCATAGTCCTGTGTGTATTATCCATAGTCCTAAACTAGCCCAGTCAAACACTAGTTGTAGTTAAGACTGTCTTGTTGTCATTAGCCCGCAAATACTTGTTGAATTCAAACCCTAAAGAGCACCACAGCTACCACTGGAATCTTGTTCAGAGGTCCACAGTCCTAGCTATAGGTGATCTCTTCCCTTATTGACCCTATTCTTTGCATATGTGACTGTCCTTCCACTTGACAAGTTTACAAGGTGTGAACTTTCTGAGACCTATACTTCACCACAATATGAATTCATTTTTTCACTTAGAATGTCAAGTTTCTCCTGTATATAAATACCTTTATTTGGTGTAGAAAATGAATTGACATGACCCTAAATGAGGCCGACATGAATTGACATGGTGAGGTTGGCTTACTGAATAGAATTATATCCTCATCTTTAAAAAAAATCATATCTCTTAGAATATTTGGAGTTTTGGGGCATATGATAACTCATTAGAAATCGAAAAATATGCTCTAAAATATGGTATGGCTCTCATGATGAGATTCTTCCTCTAAGATGGAGAAAAAATATTATTTAATGTGATTGAGCATCATTAGTGCAAAAATTGAGGTAGGGCAGAGTGTCTTTGAGTGTTGGGCTTCTTCGTTGTTTGGTTTCTTCATTGATTACCACCTTATCCCTGCTTTCTTCAACATATTGACATCAATGGCAACTAGATTAACAATCTCCCCCTTTGTCATTGGATGGTAACATTTTTCTTCTCCCCCCCTTTGACATCAATGACAAAGGAGTGCGCAAGGACTCCAACTATCGAACTACTCCTCCTGTCATACATCATCTTAAGAATCATCTTAGTGTGATGTTAGAGCAATAACTCCCATTTTTTGGCGAAGCTGTTAAAATTCTTCTTGAGGAAGAGGTTTGGTGAAAATATATGCAATTTGTTCCTTAGTATTGATATACTCCAACTTGATGTTTTGTTCAGTCACCTGTTCACAGAGAAAATGATACTTGATTAGTATATATTTGGTCTTTGATTGCACCGCTGGATTTTGACTGAGACCTATAGCACTTGTGTTGTCACAATCGATGGTGATTGGCTATTTAGTTTCTATGTTGACATCCTTCAAAGCTTCCTTCATCCATATTATCCATTTACAACAATCTGCAACATCTATATATTCGGCTTTAGCTGTGGAAAGATATATAGATTATTGTTTTTTGATCAACCAAGATACAAGACAATTGTTGGAGATAATACTGAGAGGGGGGGTTGAATCAATATTATTAGATCAATATAATTTTTTCTCTTTCCATATTAAGATTCATATGTGATGCAACAAGTATATTTCCAATAAACATATGATTCAGTTAGTTGATCTCTAATGAGTGCATCAGAACATTATTAACCATATGAGCAGTAAACCGGAGCAGTAAAATAGAACAGATCATCACACACAAGAAGCACACATGAACACCATGATGTAAGGTGGAAACCCAATGTGGGTGAAAACCACCTGCTGCAAGTCGTCTCAATCTTCTTTAATAAGAAATACCTTTTACAATAGTTCTATACTGGTGCAGACTTATACCAGTACACATGCTTCTACCTGCAGAAGGCTACAACCTTCTCTTTCTTCCTCCAGGTACCACGTTTCATCAATTTTCAGATTGGATACACTGAAGCACAACATCATAATCTAAAAGGCCATGTTTCATCCAATTTTCATACTGGACCCATTAATATCATTGAAGCTCATAATCAATCAATACTAGCATCATCAATCTCTGAATTACCAAATACTAAAACAATGCTTTCACCAAAGCCAACCTGCATATAGATCTGCAAATATTTCCTTATAACTTTGCAGCTGTTCCATACATTAGACATACCTAGATCATACCATTCATAAAACATACATCAATAATTCAGATCTAGTCTATCAAACTAGATAATGATAAACATTCCAATCCTTAAGATCCCGATCCATCAGGTATCAAATAGATCTGCAATCAACCAGCTTCCTTGTGCATAAACTGAACTAATACTTTCTCAGCACATAGCAACTAGATATCAAATCAGAACCTTGAACACTGCAGTAATAGATTAAAAAAGCTAAAACATATTTCAAGTAAATTCCGCAACTTCACCAACAGAAACCTATGTATAGATCTATAAATTCATTCTTTCAAACATTTAGATATTAATTAACCCAAATTATAAGATTTATAGATCAAGCGTGCACCACATATCACAGATCAAAATCATATAGAGATACCACTATTCCAGCCTTAAGATTTTGACCCATCAATAGAACTTATCCTTCTCCTTGCGCTCAGGTTCCTTCTTTATTCAGATCCAGATCTGCACCATGACCCAATCACTGTATTCCAGATCTAGCACTTTATCCGATATTCAATTATTCAAAAGATGCCTTGCCAAATTATCTCCTTCCTCTTCTATAGCCTAAGGCCTTTCACAATACCACGGACCAAAACCATAGGATAAAAAACTGTCAGACTAATACCATGAACCAACCATGAAAGCGCGTGAACTTTTCTTTGCATGAAAGGAACTTTTCTCTGCATGAAAGTGTGTGAACTTTTCTCTGCATGAAAGTGCATGAACTTTTCTCTATATGGAAGAAACTTTTCTCTGCATGAAAGTGCGTGAACGTTTCTCTACATGAAAGAAACTTTTCTCTACATGAAATTGTGTGAACTTTTATCTACATGAAAGAAACTTTTCTCTGCATGAAAGTGTGTGAACTTGAAAATAACTTTGCTGCACTATAATTTATCATCTATGTGATTTTCCATCAAGGACAACACTTGTCTCATAATGCCAACAATCTCCCCCTTTGGACTCGATGGCAAAGCTAACTTATCATACTGAGAATTGTCATCTGATTCCTTTGAGCTATCTTGCATCCTATGTATCTGATATCTCTTCCATAGATTCATCTAGATATATATAAGTGAGTTGATCTTCTACTAGTTGGTTGCCATCAAGTACAACACATGCATCATAATGCCAACAATCTCCCCCTTTGGACTTGATGGCAACAATACCAAATCACTCCCCCCCTTTGACATCAAGGGCAAAGGGAGGACCAAGATATTCTCTTCCTTTGTTGTCCATACTCCCCTTGAGTGCCTGCTGAAATATTTGAATGAGCTCCCCCTTTGTATATGCCATGGTGCACCAATCTGTCCATGCTCTTTCTTAGAACATGCTGAAATCTCTGCTCTGCTGAAATATGTTGTTCATTCTCCCCCTGACTGTAAGCAAGGTCTGCAAAAAGATTTTTTACAAGAAGAACATGACTCTATACATCATAAATGACCTTCCTATCACCAAAGACTCATACATACATCTATCTCCTATCACAATGGTGATATACCAAAAGTTTACATATGATAACATAAGAGAATGACCTTCCTATCACCAAAGGCTCATACATACGTCTATCTCCCATCACAATGGTGATATACCAAAAGTTTACATATGATAACATAAGAGAATAACATCATTCATCCCAGGCATAGTGGGGAAACCAACATAGGCCGTTACATGACCTGAAGAGATCTCATAAAATGACTACAATAGATAGAGACACACTATTACATCATGAGTCTTGATATGTCCTTTAAATCGAATGATATACATGACATTTATAACAGAGACCAAACACCTAAATAATATCATGATAAACATCAGCAATGACACTGTATGATCTGCTCCATAGCATCTGTCAACAGCAACTAGACCAGCAACTTGTATTAGTGCATGAATCATCAAGGTATGTCCATATCAACTCATCCTTTTGAACATAATTCTATATATACAGAATCATTTTATTATATGTGAGAAACACCATAGCCATCCAGATTTGTACGGACCAAGCATCATCAATTGGGAATATCTGCATCAATCAACATATGTATGAAACAACCTATCATCATATAGGTAAGAACTCATCATCATCATGTCTCCAACAATGCAACTTTGAATAATCATCCATGGATCCAGCCAACAATTCTCATCCATATATGTGCCAAGAACAATAGGAATCATAACTGTAATATATGATCTTTATGCATATGACGACAACAACATATGAGTGACTCATCATCAAGTAAAGAATATGTGAATTCAAGCTATGTACTTTTCCTTATCCTTATGAAGATCACCATGTAAGCATCATTAGAGAATCAACCACAAATCTGATCTAAATATCAACTATGTAACCCCAAGAATCATCTGAACAACTCATAACCATATCATAGCAAGATGAATAATTTATCCATATAAGCATCACCACCAAGGACTATTAACCATAATACCAATAATGCATTAAAAGCATATGCTCCCCCTAAACCTGTGCCATCTTGTTTACTGTCAGATCTGATCATGCATATCAGCAAGAAGTATCAAGACATCATCATTATCAAGTTAGAAACAAAACACTTCTAACCATCAAGACATTTCCACACATCATCAGCAAATTGTAACCATTATCAAATAGTGTAAATAATAAACCGAATCATAACTGATCCTTTTCCTGAACCTGTCCCTACTGCCTTTCCTCAAACAATCATATACGCAACTATGCCATAACCAACTCGCGTATATACGTGACTTCTCTTTAAGAAACATGTGTATGAGATTTAGGACACTGAAGTTTTACACTTCCGGCTCCCTCTGTTATGTTTGTATGTTGTGTTGTGCTGCCTCTTTCTGACTTTACTTCTTTCTTCTTCCACATCTTCAAGTGTGATGATGGTGTTTTCTCCTTTTGGTATGGTGCCCATACTTTGTTCCTGCATTCCTTAGCTATATGTCCAAGCTTGTTACATGTGTAACATCTTACATGTCTCATATTTATTCTATAGCAATCAACAACTCTGTGACTAGACATACTGCAAGCAAAGAAATATCCATTAAAGTACCTTGAATGTGATGATCTTTCTGCATGATGGTCTTGAACCCTTCTTCTTCTACATCTAGCTGCAAAATGTCCAAGATTATGACATACATAACATTCAACATTATTCATAGGAGAAGTAAAAGATTTTCTTTGAAGAATTTCTTTCCTTGGTTGATGATGAGATTGACCTTTCATCTCCTTATTGAGCATTTCAGATTTTGCAGTAGAGTCCCTTGTCTTACAAGATTCACCTTCCATAGATTCATGAAAACCAAGACCAGTTTTGATAGCAAGAGACCTTTGACTATTAAGAATATCATCCAAGACTTTAGTACTATCTTGAAATCGTAAAAGCTTATCCTTTTCTTCTAATTTACCTTTCAAGATATTTACCTCAACCTGAAGTTGTTCTTCCTTTTCCAGACATTGCTTCTTCAAAATTTCTTCAGCTTTTCTTTCTTCTTCCAACTGATGTCTTAGATTGAGGACTTCATTTTCTTGTTTTTCATGAGCTTGGAGAAGTTCTTTATTCTACTTCTTTGATTCTTCAAGATCTTCCTTCAGCAAGAGGATCGTAGCTTCAAGACTTTCATAGTAATTGGATCTATCTCTGAGTTTCTTGATTGTTGTGCTCTTCTCACTGACTTCATCTCTTAGAGATGTTACGTCATCCTGCAACTTTTGATATTTGTCCTTGAATAACTTCCTTACCTTGTTTCGTTCCTCTAGTTGAGCTTTTAGTTTGGTAGCTTCTTCTTTGAAGGAACATTCCCTTCTGTTCAATAAATCTTGTTGATCTCTAATTTTGTCTATAATCCTTTTGAATTCTGCCTCTATTTGATATCTTTCTTGCTCACCCATAAGAGAAAATTCAGTTGTTTCGTTATCACTTTCATATTTTCCAAATGGATAGATAGCTGGAACATCAGATGATAACACATTCATACCTGATAGTTCATCTTCATTCTAAAATGATTCTGAATCTGAAGTGCTTCCTCCACATAAACCCCAATCAATTCTCCCATTGTCATAGTTCTTCTGAGATATCTCTTTCTACTTAGGCACTTTATTCTTAAGCTTCTTTCCCATTGTTCCACGGATCTCCTTCAAGCGATCAAGCTTCTACAAAAGGACCTGCTCCAATACCAATTGTTGGAAATAATATTGAGAGTGGGGGGGTGAATCAGTATTATCAGATCAATATAACTTTTTCTCTTTCCATATTAAGATTCATATGTGATGCAACAAGTATATATCTAGTAAACATATGATTTAGTTAGTTGATCTCTAATAAGTGCATCAGAACATTATTAACCATATGAGTAGTAAACCGGAGTAGTAAAATAGAACAGATCATCACACACAAGAAGCACACATGAGCACCATGATGTAAGGTGGAAACCCAATGTGGGTGAAAACCACCTACTGCAAGTCGTCTCAATCTTCTTTAATAAGAAATACCTTTTACAATAATTCTGTACTGGTGCAGACTTATACCAGTACATAGGCTTCTACCTGCAGAAGGCTACAACCTTCTCTTTCTTCCTCCATGTACCACGTTTCATCAATTTTTAGACTGGATACACTGAAGCACAACATCATAATCTAAAAGGCCACGTTTCATCCAATTTTCATACTGGACCCATTAATATCATTGAAGCTCATAGTCAATCAATACTAGCATCATCAATCTCTGAATTACCCAATACTAAATCAATGCTTTCACCAAAGCCAACCCGCATACAAATCTGCAAATATTTCCTTATAACTTTGCAGCTATTCCATACATCAGAGATACCCAGATCATAGCATTCATAAAACATACATCAATAATTTAGATCTAGTCTATCAAACCAGATAATGATAAACATTCCAATCCTTAAGATCCCGATCCATCAAGTATCAAATAGATCTGCAATCAACCAACTTCCTTGTGCATAAACTGAATTAATACTTTCTCAGCACACAACAACCAGATATCAAATCAGAACCTTGAACACTGCAGTAATAGATAAAAAAAGCTAATACATATTTCAAGTAAAGTCTGCAACTTCACCAACAGAAACCTGTGTACAGATCTATAAATTCATTCTTTTAAGCATTCAGATATTATTTAACCCAGATTATCAGATTATAGATCAAGCGTGCGCCACATATCACAAATCAAAATCATATAGAGATACCACTATTCCAGCGTTAAGATTTTGACCCATCAATAGAACTTATCCTTCTCCTTGTGCTAAGGTTCCTTCTTTATTCAGATCTAGATCTGCACCATAACCCAATCACCATATTCCAGATCTAGCACTTTATCTGATATTCAATTATTTAGAAGATGCCTTGCCAAATGATCTCCTTCCTCTATTATAGCCTTAGGCCTTTCACAATACCACGGACCAAAAACCATAACAATTCAATACCATGAACCCAATACTTGGGATCAACACTTTTGGATGCAATACCATGGACCAAAACCATAGGATCAAAAACTGTCGGACTAATACCATGAACCAACCATGAAAGTGAGTGAACTTTTCTCTGCATGAAAGGAACTTTTCTCTGCACGAAAGTGCCTGAACGTTTCTCTTCATGGAAGGAACTTTTCTCTGCATGAAAGTGCGTGAACTTTTCTCTACATGAAAGAAACTTTTCTCTGCATGAAAGTGCGTGAAGTTTTCTCTACATGAAAGAAACTTTTCTCTGCATGAAAGTGTGTGAACTTTTCTCTACATGAAAGAAACTTTTCTCTTCATGAAAGTGCATGAACTTTTCTCTACATGAAAGTGTGTGAACTTGAAAACAACTTTGCTGCACTATAATTTATCATCTATGTGATTTGACATCAAGGACAACACTTGTCTCATAATGCCAACAACAAAGTCCCATGAAGAATGCATTTCCATTGTTACTTTTTGGATCATCCACACTTCTAGCCCAATTAGCATCAGTGTAAGTTGTCACTCTAAGAGTTGTCCTTTTGGGATACCAAAGACCAAAGTCACAAGTTCCTTTCAAGTATCTGAGAATTCCTTTTACAAACAACAAATTGGATTTCTTAGGAGTTGACTGAAATCTTCCTACCATTCCTACTACTTGCATAATGTCTGGTCTTGTAGTAGTTAAGTATAGGAGAGATCCAATTATTTACCTGTAAGGAGTTGCATTTACTGAGGGGGTTTCATCATCCTTTCCTAATTTGTAGTATGTGGTCATTGGTGCTCTCATAGGTACACAATCTTCCATTCCATATCTTTTAAGCATGTCTTTAAGATATTTTTCTTGAGATATGAAAATGCCTCCTATGGTTTAAGATACTTGTATTCCAAGGAAGTTAGATAATTCACGCATCATTGACATGTCAAATGATTTTGACATATTTTTAGCAAACATGTGGCTCATCTCATCATTATTTCTAGCAAAAATCAGATCATCAACATAGACAAGAGTGACTAGTAACTTATCCTCATCCCTCTTCATGTAGAGATTACTTCCTTCCACCCCATTTTTGAAGCCTTGGTATTGTAGATAATGATACAATATTGTGTACCAAGCTCTAGGAGCTTGTTTCAACCCATATAATGCCTTTTTCAACTTACAAATAAAGTATATTCCTTCTACTAGATAACATCCTTTTGGTTGCTCCATCTAGACTTCTTCCTTCAGTTCCCCATTATGAAATGTTTATTTTACATCCATTTGATAGACTTTGAATCTTTTTGAGCAAGCAAATTCCAAGAACATCCTTATAGCTTCCATATGAGCTACCAGTGCAAAGGTTTCTTCAAATTCAATTCCTTCAATTTGTTAATAAGCTTTACAAACAAGCGTTGCCTTATTTCTAATGATTTTTCCATATTCATGCATTTTTGTTTTTGAACACCCACTTGGTTCCAATTATATTTTTATCCTTTGGACAAGGTACTAGCTCCCATGTTTCATTCTTCTCGATTTGAGACATTTCTTCTTCCATGACTTCCACCCAATGAGGATCCTTACTTACTTGAGTAAAAGATTGTGGTTCTATCATAGATAGGAGAGAAACATCATTTTTCCTTGGTGTGATTGTCATCCTTCTTCGGGATTTTATCCCCTCAGCTACATTGTCAATAATCTACTCTTTCGGGTGATTTTTTTTGACGAATTTCACCTTGGAAGGATTTTGAGATGGTTCTTTTTCCTTTTGTTTTTCTTGATCTTTTTCCTCTTTCTTAGGTTCTTCTTCTTTTCCTTCAATGAGGGATTCAATTTCATGACCTTCAATTTCCTTTTCTTGAAGGGCTTAATCAATATTCACATCAATGCTTTCTAGTATTTTCCGTAGTCCATTACTGTTGCACTTTTAAGCTTTGATCCTAGTAGAATATCCAAGGAATATTCCTTCGTCAACAAGAGAATCAAATTTTCCTTGTGAGCCATTATTGATTTTTATGAAGCATTTCCTTCCAAAATTCCTAAAGTATATTACTGAAGCAGGTCTTCCTTTCTGTAATTCATAAGGAGTCTTCTCATTATTTGGTCTTAGTTTAGTTCGATTCAAGGTATAAACAATCGTCCAAGTTGCTTCTCTCCAAAATTTTGGCTACAAGTTAGCTGCGAGTAACATTGTTCTTTCCATTTCTTGAATAGTTCGATTTCTTCTTTCAACTACCCCATTTCACTTGGGTGTTCTAGCAGTAGAGAGTTCTCTTTCGATTCCATGTAATTTATATAATTCATCAAATTCTTTCGATGTGAATTCTCCGCCTCTATCCATTCTAAGACATTCAATCTTAGAATCCTTTTCATTTTCTACAACAGTTTTAAGATTATTAAAAAATTCAAATGATTCGTATTTATATTTTATGAAATATACCCACATAATTCTAGTATAGTCATCAACAAATAAAGAAAAGTATGTTTCTCCTTGGAGCGTTGGAGTCCTAGTTGGTCCACATAAATCAACATGAATGATCTCCAAAGGTTTTGCTGTAGAGAAGTCCTTGGTCTTATGGTTGGTTCTAGTTTGCTTTCTGTTTGGAACATGGACCACATGGAACTTGATTTGGATTGAATAACTTTCGAATGTCTCACACTGTATTAATCTTGCTGATATTGATCAAGTTATCAAAACTTGTATGTCCCAGTCGCTTGTGCCACAACCAGCTTTCATCTGTTTGACTTAGGTAACACTTATCTTCTTGATTTTGATTCAAAATGTAGATGTTATCTGATGTTCTAACTCCTCCGCCACAAGTTCTCCCTAGGAAGAGTTCCTTATTTCACAATATTTAGTTATAAAGACAACATTATGTCCTTGATAATAGATTTGGCTAACACTCAAGACATTTTGTTTGATCCCATCTTATAGCAAAGAATTTTGAGCCTTTTATTTTCCATTAATAAGGGTAATGGTTCCTTTTCTAGAAATTTTCACAGGCCCACTTCCAAGGGATACATTTCCTTCCTTTTTGTTCAATGAGACAAACTTCCTTTTTTCACTAGTCATTTGTTTAGAGCACCAACTATCCACAAACCAATGATTTTCATCACTGTGAGCACATAGAGCTAGGCCACATGTATCCTTATTGGGATTCTCATATTTTGCTTCTCTTTTTTTGAGGGGGAAATTTTGTTCATTATGTCCAGTATCATCACATAATGAGAAAATTGGATCAAATTTGGGCAAGGGATCAAAAGACTTGTAGGTATTGATTTTTCCTTGCCCTTTGAGACCACATAGTTTGTTTGTTTTATCATTCAATCATGGTGCTTCATTCTTACGAGCCATGCAATGTTTAGCTTGATGACCAAAATTTTTACAATAATAACAATGACAAAAAAGGATAGTTTGGTACCTGTTGTAATAGCCATGATTTGAATCAACATTCTTCCTTTTAGTTACTCTTTCTTCATTCTTTGGATTTGACATGGGCCTTTGATGAGATGATTTTTCTTGTTTTGGATTGCTGGAAAATATTTTGGCATAGCTTCTTTCATTATCCTTAGTACTTGATGATTCTCCTTTCAAACCAATCCCAGATTTGTCATATTGAGGTTTTTTAGCATTAAGGATATTGTCAAGTGTTTCAGAGCTTTCCCAACTCTTTTTGACTTGCTCCAATGCCTTCCTCAGAGATACTATTTCAACTTCATGATTTTCACAAATTTCTTCCTTTTCTTTTAGCTTATTTTTCAAGAGGTCTCGCCTTCTTTTCGCTTGCTCCTTTTCTACCATGAGAGAAATAATTTTATTTCATAATTTCTCATTTTCTTAAACAGAACTAATTAAAAATTCATATACATTTCCTTCTATTCCTGAATCATCATCTTTTGTGAATGCCATGAATAATACTTCTTGGCTTCTAGCATAGTCATTTTTACTTGGCTTCTAGCATAGTCATTTTTTTCATCCGATTCATCATTACCTCCTTTGTGATGAGGTAAATTTTTAGTTGATCTATTTTTTATGACTACAAATTGATCTTCATCAGACTTATATTGCTTATATAAGAAATTTTTCATGTTAAGCCCTTTCTTTTTGTATAACATCCTTTTAGAATCCTCATCATCATCACTATCATGCATATTAGGACATTTTACAACATAATGTCCCATTCTTCCACATTTGAAACAAATAAAAGGGTAAATACCTTTTATCTTGGATCCTTTCTTTATTCTTCGTACAAACTTTTCCAATTTGGATTCAGCATCGAGGTCATCACTACTAGTATTCCATCTTGTCCCCTTTTTTGATTTTGAGGCCTTAAATGTTGCATCTTTGGAACTTGGAATTCCTTTTCTCATCTCATAGGAAATGAGGATTCCATGAAGTTTATCCATATTGAGAGTATATAGGTCCTTCATTTCTTCTACAACACTTCCTTTGGAGTCAGATATGTCAGGGAAAGATCTTAAAACCTTTTGAACAACAATGCTTTCTTCAATATTTTCTACCAATCCTTTAAGAGAGTTGACCATTTCAGCTACTTGGAGAAAGTACGATCCAATATATTCTTCATCATCCATTTTCAATATTTTGCATTTCCTTATATGAGTTTGAAGCTTTTCCTTCTTAACTTTGGAGTCCCCATCGTATAAGCTAACATATTTATCCCTTACTTCTTTGGCCGAGTCACAATTCATGACTTGTGTAAATTCAGAATCAGTGATTCCACTAGTGATGGAATTTAAGGATTTTACATTTTCAATGTAAGATTTCCTTTCATATTGATCAATTGGAAGAGTGGAAAGAGCAGTGTACTCATTTAAAACATAATGCCAAACTTTAGGTCCAAGAAACATTAAGTAGGAGGACATTCTTTTTTTCCAAAAATCAAAATTTGTGCCATCAAACAAAGGAAGCCTCCCTGTCACTTCTTGATTATTCATTGTGCCTAAGAATCCTTCTTCCAACTATTAGGATGATAGTGAAGAATTTGTCTCTAATGCCAATTTGTGGAAATACTGAGAGGGGGTAAATGAGTAGTTCTTCTCAATTTTTAACCAGTTAGATTCTACACAATTTAAAAATCAGAGAAATGAATATTTTTATTATTGAAATAATAAGGAGAAATGATCCTTTTACAAATGAAGGTGTACAATGATTATGAAGCACCAACTTGGACATAATGAGGCTTCAACCTCTAGGGCTTCGACACTATCTTCACCAAGTCTCCAACCTCTAGGGCTTCGACACTATCTTCACCAAGGCTTCAACCTTGAGTTTAGGGGCACCTACCCCAAGGACACCAATCCTTCTCTACTGGGGTTTCTTCAAATCTACTTCTTAAAGGTTGGTCGTAGTTTTCACTACCACACCAATTATGTTATGATGTATGCACACAACAAAAGATATTGTAGCTCTCCATAGCCCACTCTCATTGCTCTGTCCAAAAGATAGTCCACAATGGTAGATAGCCCACTCTCATTGCTCTGTCCAAAAGATAGTCCACAATGGTAGATAGCCCACTCTGACTTCTGTGTCCAAAAGATAGTCCATAATGGTAGATATCCCACTCCCACTGCTCTATCTAAAAGATAGCCCACAATCTAAAATCCAAACATTTTAAGGGCTTAAACCTTCAACACAGTCTGAGGGCTAGTGTGTCACAGTTTTATAGGTGCAAATTCCAAATCCACAGTTGATTGGTGCCCTAATACATAGTCCTTTTTAATCCCCTGTAGTTGGTATGAAACAGATTATAACATAGTCTAGTAGGCCAAGGTTTAACACCTGTCTCCTTACCACAAATGTATCTGAAGGTGCACAAGAAAGTTACTGCAGTTGATTTCTACCCTAATCCGCAGTCCTTTTTACTTCACATTCCTCTGTGTACTAGTTGTAGTCATAAACTAACCTAATCAAACACTAGGCACAGTTAAGACTGTATTGTTGTCATTAGCCCACAAATACTTGTTGAATTCCAACCCTAACGAAAACTGTAGCTACCACAGGATCTTGTTCAAAGGTCCCCAGTCCTAGTTGTAGGTGATCTTTGCCCTTATTAACCCTATTCTTTGCATATGTGACTTTCCTTCCACTTGAAAAAGTTCACAACGTGTGAACTTTCTGAGTCATATACTTCACCACAACCTGAATTCCTGTTTCCACTTAGAATTTCGAGTCTCTCATGTGTATAAATACCTTTCTTTGGTGGTGAAACTAAATTGAAATGACCCTAAATGAGGCTGACGTGAATTGACATGTTCATGTCAGCTTACTGACCATAATTATACCCTTATATTTAAAAAAGCTCATATATTTTAGAATATTTGGAGTTTCGAGGCATGTGATATCTCATTATAAAGCTAAAAATATGCTCTAAAAGATGGTCTATGTCTCATGGTGAGATTCTTCCTCTAAGAGAGATAAAAAATATTATTTAATGTGATTGATCATCATTAGTGCAGAAATAGAGGTAGGGCAGAATGTCTTTGAGTCTTGGGATTCTTCGTCATTTGGTTTCTTCATAGATTGCCCCCATGTCCCTTATTTATTCAATATATTGACATCAATCACAAATAGATTAGCATGCCATATGTCTGGATTGCATCGAACCTGCACTGTGTATTCTGGTTTGTGCCTAACCGCTTGCCCGTCCATTCTAAAGTTGCTTAGTAGCAACAATTGGAGTAATATCAAGATATTTTAGGAGTGTCGGTAGGTAAATTTACAGTGATAGGGTTATGGTAGTGACAGGGTTCGGTGATAGTGAAATCCAGGAAGATAATGGTGCAATATGGAAAAATCCATAACGGATTATGGTAATAATGAGTGATAATTATTGTAATCATTTCAAAGCATCAGAAGGGACCTTCCATTAACAAAATTGTACTTTTTTCAACTCCCAATGCATATAGGTAACTGTGTAAAGTATGGTGGGGGTTGTGGAGTGTATGCACTAGCACACAATTCAGTGGTGATAATGAAAAGTCATTGCTACATTTTAATTATGGAAGCTTCATATTTATTATAATACCTCCCCCCAACTAAGGGATGACCATCCAAGGCCATCTTGAGTCATGTCAAATGAATTATTGATCAAATCCACAAAGTCGATTGGGGACATACCTCACAACCTACCTTGACGGAGTAACAACAGTGAAGGAGTACCAACATCAGAGGGAGTAACAACACCCGAGGAGTAACAATGTTGGGGGAAGTAACAACACCATAGGAGTAACAACATTTTATTATATATATATATATATTTATTGATTTTTTTTCATTTTATTTTTTTAGATCAAAGGTGCAGAGGAAGAGTTCTCTGGACTAACAATTTCAAAACTAGAAATATTAGAGAATTTTTTAATAAAGGATTCTTTAGAAGTTGGATGATGATATAGTCTGATGTGGTGTCCATTTATAGGTAGAGGAGTGTGTGCCTCATTAATTGTTATAAGTCTAACAATATCGTTATCAAACACCGTGTCAACTTCATATGGTCCCATCCATTAGGAGCAGAGTTTTCCTTTAAAATATTTGAACTGGGAATCATAGAGCAATGCCTAATCTCCTATTTGAAACACCTTTTTCTTAATAAGTATTTCGTGCCATTTAGTTCTTTGCTGTTGAATTCCAGCAGTATTCTAGATAGCTACCAAACGAATATCATCCATGTCATTTATTGTTCCAGTCAGTGTTTCTAGGATTCTGGAAGATTGAAACCTACTTCAAGGGTTGTCTTGAGCGTCTAAATTTTGAATTCCACCAGAAACAAAGGGGATTTCCCATAGAAAATCTTGTATGGTAAAAATATTGTTGTGTTTCATCATGGTGTTCTATACACCCAGAGTGCCTTAGTAAGATTTTCATCCAAAATTTAGCGATGGTTTGCTATGGTATTTATAAGAATATTTTCCAGTACCTTGTTTGTGCTATCGAGATGACCATTCATCTGAGGGTGATATGGTGATGTTACCCTATTCTTGATTCCATATTTATGTGATGTAAAACACACCCCTTCATCTGAAACTATATCTCTAGGAGCTCCATACCAAGAAACAATTTCTTCAAATAAAAAGTGCAAGACAACATGTTTTGTTTCTTTCACAACAGCCTTCGCATCTACCCACTTTGTCACATAATCTGCGCAAACCAGAATGTGAATTTTCTGATGTGAAGGCGGATTGAATGGCTCAATGAAATCAATAGCCCATTTTTCAAAGGGATCAAGATCTAGCTGAGGTTGTAATGACATCTCATCTTCCCGACCAAGCTGACCCATTCGTTGGAAACTATCGCATCCTCGAACATATTTCCTTTCATCATCAAAAATAGAAGGACAATAGTACCCCATCTGCAACACCTTATGTCATGTCCGCTTATCCGAAAAATCGCCGCCATAGGAGCCATCATGAGTAGCTTTCAGGACAACATAGATGTCATCCTCACTTATGCCGTGCTAGATTTGTTGTTCGGGTCCTGTATAAAAGAGATATCCTTCTATCCATGAATAGTGGGCACTATTATGGATAATCTTTCATTGTTCTTTATATGGTAGGTCTTGAGGCACTTTTCCTGTAGAAAGATTGTTAGCAATATCTACATACCACAGAGTGTTAGTAGAAATTGCAAAGAGATGTTCATCTAGAAAAATATCCTCTACAGGTGTACCTTCATCACTAGTATCCATCCTAGACATGAAATCTACAAGTAGATTATCTTTCCCCGGCTTATCTACAATGGTAATATCGAATTCTTGAATTAACAACAACAATCTTGTAATACGACAAAGGGTTATCGATTTATTCATCAGATACCTGATAGTTGTATGATCAATGTAATGTAATGCCAAAACTTTTTAATAGCATAAATAACAACCAAAAACTAATTTTTAGTTACCATGTAGTGTATTTCATCAGGAGTCAAGTTCTCGCTAACATAATAGATTGCATATGGTTTCTTAGCCTCCTGTTCTCCTAGGAGTACCCCTACTATAGTTTGAGAACCATCTATAGAGATATGAAATGAGAGCTTCCAATCAGGACCATGTAATATTAGAGCTTTACAAACTAGTTCTTTTATTTCCTTAAAGTCTACTTCACATCCATCTATCCACACAAACTCTTCATCTTTAGGTGATAATTGAAAAGGTGTGAATGTTTTCTTAGAAATTTTTTCTATAAGTTGCCTATAATAGTTAGCATAACCAACAAATCTATGTTCCTGTGTCGGAGTCTTAGGTGTAGGAAAATTCAATATTACCTCTACCTTAGCAGGATCAACCCTAATTCCTGCAGTTGAAAGAAGGTGCCCCAACACTATTCCCTCCTTGATCATATAGAATTTTATTGTACTAAGAGAAACATGTGTTTTCTTACATATTTTAAGTACTTTCTCTAAGTTTTATAGACCTTATTCAAAAGAATTCCCATATTGGGTGAAGTCATACATGTAAATTTCAACACTATCATTGATTAGTTCAAAAAAAATTCCCAATATTTCCCTTTGAAAGATAGTAGGTGCGTTACAGAGACGAAGTGGGAGGACTGAGTGGGAAAAATTCCCCTAAGGGCATGTGAAGGTAGTTTTATCGTGATTTTCATGAGTTACTTGTATCTAATTCTATCCACTAAATCCATCCAGAAAGGAAAAACACTTCTTTCCGGCTAGTGTATCAAGGATATGGTCAATAAAGGGTAAGCGAAAATGATCTTTTAAATTCTCTTCATTTAATTCCCTATAATCCACACAAACCGCCACTTTCCATTTTTCTTAGGAAAAATGACCATTGGGGAAACCCATTGACTATCTAATATCGGATAAATAAAACCCACATCTAATACCTTCTACAATTTATCTTTGACACTTTTTTTAAGGGAGGATTCATTCTTCACTGTGGCTACCTAACAGGTCAACATTCTTCTTAATGTATATGTGATGAAAATCAGTAGGGATTCCTTTCATATTTGTATACTCCCAAGAAAAGGATTCTTTATATTCTCGAAGGACCTTCAATAATTGTTTGGTTTGGGAGGGAGAAAGGTTAAGATTAATATTCATCGTTTTCTCCGGTTCAATTTCTACGGAACTACTATCATGGGGTAAAATTATAGGAATATTTCCAACTTCTATTTCTAGTTCAATATCTTCCTAAACACTTCAACTCACGACAGATTCACATAGATGGCGGGTTGGGCTAGAATGGAGTTGGGAATGCTGAGAAAATTGCTAATGGCATCATCCTCGATTTCATCATTGAAACTAAGAGTCTTACTGATGGTAAGGATAGGTCAAACTTCCTCATTCTCAGATTCAGTCTCTTCCATAGGTAGAGATTTTTGTGTCAAGATCAATCATGGTTTATCTGACGAACTTGGTTCGGCAGGTGGGTAAGAGGATAACATTCTCTATAACATTCGCATTGGATATTACCATATTTCCACACTGAAACCCAATGTAAGCATATGTGGTCGCAAGCCAAGGTATTCTTAGAATCAAAGCATATCCACCAGTTGGGGATTCAGTATCTAAAATGAAAAGGTCGACATGGTATTTCCATGACTATACTAAAATAGTTGTACATTCCAGCTTCCCTACCGATCTTATAGTAGACCGATCTACCAATTCTAAGATGGTGGGAGTTGGTTTAAGGTTTCACAAACCAAAGTTAATCATAGTTTTAAAGGTTATGACATTAATTACTACCCCCAAATCTACTAGTATATTTGGGATATCAATGCCATTAATATGTACTATCATAATTTGATTGCCCGGATCCCTGTATTTAACAAGTTTAGGCTTCCCTAGCATTATGTCTGATAGTTTTCCCCGGACATGAATAGTGAGTGGATCCTTTGGTTTTGTATTAGGTTTATTAGAGCAATATTCTTTAATTTTTTGGCATAAATTGGTATGTCCTTCATAGCCGAAGTAACGGGTTTTTGACAAATAAATTCTGCAGTTCCCTTACAAAGTCAAATTTAGGACGAGGACTTTGTTTGCTCAATGATAATCTCTTGAGATAAGGTGGACCAATCTGACATCCTCTAGTAGCAATTTTTTGTGAAGGGTTTTGTTGTTTGATACAAATTTTTATAGACTCATCCCCAGTTGTTCTAGTATAATCTCTAATTTATTGTTTTGAGACTTCATCAATGTTATGTTCAACAATTATTGGTTAAGACTGTGTATTCACCACCTGACCAGATCGAAGATTCAATTAGTTACATTATGCAGTGGAAAATACTATATGCAAGGAGGTTTAGTGCCTCAAAATATTGAGGCCCTCTATTATTTAGATTTGGATTGGATTGAACACATAGCTGTGGACAAAGAGGAGGATTACTAGTGGACGTGTTAGAAGGTAGTTGTAGCTAGTATTGTGGCATAGTTTGGGAGAATTGTTCCGAAGGAGGAGGAGGAGGTCCAAGCCAATTCTAGGACCACGAAGGTTTGGACTAGATTAAGGGTACCATGCTTTCTAGGGCATTGGATATTGATAAGGCTGTAGCCACGAGGGTGAAAAAGGTATAGATTGAAGCCCAAAATTCAAACTATTAAAATACTGAGAAGGGTCTTGAGGCATACCTTGATTCCTATTATGTGGTCGTGGTTGCCATGGTTTCTTTGATCCCACAGAATACAACTGATCTACTTCTTCATTTGTTCCTTGAAAAACTGCCTTCAACCCAGGAAGAGATGGACAAGTGCCAGTGGAATGACTTTATTCACATATCACACAAGTCTCGATGGAATTCAATAGGAATTCCTTCAGTGCATGTTTCTTCCTAGATTGAGGGTAGAAAATGGACACAACCTTGTCTCCTTATATATGCTTTTATTTTTCCTACAAAATTTCTAGATATGATGACAATGTGCATAGGATATCGGTTCTGAAGTTGTCTAACGAGTTCCTAATTCCTGCTTTTGTAACTCCACCACTAGATGTCTTGAGAGTTTGAATCTCGTACTTATTCGTCACAACTCCTAGTGAACACTTGATGCACAATTCACAGATGGCGTCAAATTCCTCTTGTGATATGTCTCATTTTCCTACTACATTCAACAGTTCCAAAGATTCCTCCCTTAGTGCCCGAAGAAATATTATTTTCAAGATGTTCTTATCTAGATCACGATGGCCTGATCTCTGCTAACTATATTGAGAATTCTGCACAATGTCCTCCATGTTCTCATCCTCTTTCTGCATAATCTTAAATATTTATTCCTTCACATCTCAAGATTTGCAATAGTCTTGATATTTCTTGAGGAAAATCATCTTCATGTCGTCCCATGTAGTAATATATTCTCCCCCTAAACCCATAAACCATCTCAAAGTTGTTCCCTTCAAAGTATGAGGGAATATCTTCAATTTTTGAGCATCAGTAATATAATCATACCCCCTACAAACAACGTCCAATTCAAAAAGGAATGTGTCTGGATCCTTAGAAGAAAGATGATGGAAGTTAGGTAATGTTGTCAAAGGAATAGGCTTCATAGGTGCATCGCCTTTGATATCTCCAATTGGGAATTCAATCGAAGAAGTCGAAGGAGCCATGAATATCTTCCAATATTCACTTGGAATCTCAACAGGTTTTGGATCTTGTTGTCCTATAACATGCAACTAAGGTTCTAAGGGAACACTCCCTCGATAAAATGGTGCAAATAATTCTCTCATATCTTCTTCCGCTGAACTTGTAGTATGCATTTCCTTAGATCCTCTAGTTGTGAAACTAATTCCCCTCTAGATCTTGTATGAGATCTCACCCTAAAGAAGCTCATGACGATGCTCCTGACTCAACTCTTGAAGTGACATATTGGATTTAGGTATTTTTTTCCTAGATCTCTCCCTCTTCTTTTAGGGGCTCTTCCTCTGCCCCTTTTATTTGTATCTCTGTTCATGGAATTAGAAAATAAAAGGAAAAAATTCAAGAGAACTGAAAGCTCGAGAACTCGAGTAGGGTGAGAAACTCCCTCCCCAAGATAAGAGAGTGGCCCCTAGAAAAAAAGCAAGAGTATACAATCAATCAATAACAAATTTAAGCTCAAGACCTTAAACATGGCTAATGAAAACTTCCCTTCCCAAGACAAGAGAGTGGCTCCTATGAAAAATAAAATCAAAGCAACCAAAATGATCAAATGCTCAGGACCTAGAGCAGGCTAAAAAATTCCTTCCTCGAGATGAGAGATGAGTCCTATGGTCAATACTAGTCGTAATTTTGCGCCTTTGATAGCATCCCCAGCAATGGTGCCAAAATGTGGGTGTTTAGATAGGAATAATGAAATTCACACAATTCCACATTAAATGTTAGCCTAGTTCTCTACGAGTTGTTTCAAGGGCCTCATGAAAAGTATATGCAGGCCACGGTTTCCCTACCCAGTATTGAACATTCAATTATAAATTTGACAACATATAACAACAAATAAGAGTAACAACAAGTAATGACTGTAACAAAAATAAGAGTAACAAAAAATTAAGACTCACATCAACACACTGATAATCATTCACAACATTAAGTAACTTAACCAAAATAAACCTATGCACACATCTATCTAGAAACACCTCGTCAAGAGAGTGGTCCCAACTACCTGATCAAGGCTATGGAAGGATAAAAAAGTCATGAAATGGTTAGAAGATCATAATTTAATTAATCAAAAGGATATTACAATGTATGTTGTTACAGACTCAAAGTTAACATAATTCTCTATGATATTAACTCCCATCTTTCACAGCTCCGTAACTCTACTTATACAATTTCTTAACACTAATAGCTCCTAGAATTATGACAGTTGTCTGCCTATAATTACATAGTGGTTTCCAAAGAAAAATAGAATATAAAGATAGCAATGGATTGATTGATAGGTTAATCCACCATTGTAGCTGATGTCTCAAGATAGTGCTACCAGCTCGATGGTCACCATTCGTTAAACCACAGTCTTTATCATTCTTCCACCAACTCTTCAAGAATAACCGAATTAGCAATCCACTTTGGAAGCAATCCCCTATGACTATGCTTCATTGATTTATTATTCATAACGACATGACAACAGGTATACTTTTGCAGTTTTGAATGTAAATTGACCAAAAATGATGTAAAATGGATACAGGAAATAGGGTAAAAAGGTGGGTAAAGACATGAAAATTCATCCACCAACACAATGTATCTAACCAAATGTACCCACTTGATTTTTTTTCCTTCGTATTCATTTACATCCTAAAAAATATTTTTTTCAAAAACAAATACATTCCCAATATGTGAAGATCATAATGCTCATTCATATTTTCCATAAACCATAAGAATTAATACTCTCTTATGATCAACATTTTACAACAATGAAGCTAAACAAAACTAATTATTAGTATAGAATAGAAATGAAGCTATTTTTATAAAACAAACAATGAAGCTACACAATGACGCTTAATTTATATTGGTAAAGAAACAAACTAGAAATGAATTTATTGGTATAAAACAAACAACAATGAAGGTACAAAAAACTCTAAGTCAAATGGTATAAATTCCAAACATAATGAGAAAAGGAGCAATGCATCATTCTCTACCATGTGTTCTACCAAATAAAATGGTAAAATTACTAGAGGAAAACTCTCTTCATTACAATGAGTTTTAAGAAGAATAAATGGATATTCAATACCTTATATTCTATTTTAAGAAATCCATTTGCATTCCAATTTTGAAGTACGTCTACATAAGGAGATATAACATTTCAAGTTTCTACATACATCATAGAATTTCAGGATGATACTTTCATAAACAAGAAACTGAATTAGACCGAGACAAATCACATGTGAAAATAAAAGGTATGCAAAGAATTGGTTATCTTGCACAAATAAAAAAATTTCATTGTTTTTCATGTGGATCATGTAGCCAATACCCACTAATTGAAAGAATTGAATGCAAGATGGTTGAACTGAATAAATAGGAACACACTTTATTAGAAAAAAACAAAAATAATACCTCAACCAAACAAAAGTCATACTGCAATAGAAACAAGAAAATAAACCTTACTGATATGTGCATGAATTTAAAGAGAAATGAGAGCAATATCACAAGAAGGAAAGTGTGAGAGAAAATCAAATTGTACACTCTATGTTATATTAGGTATATATAAGAGTATAAATTTGGTGGATAGAAATATTTTATGAGTTAGGAGAGTGATAATATTTCACCCACCTCATTGTAATAAACTTACATATTTCACCAAAATTGCTAGGGGAAGATGCATTAGGTCTTTTCCAATCGAAATTTGTGAGGGATGCACATTTTCTAGAAATTTCTTAGGACTTGTACTTGCCCTTATGCATCTCTAAGTCATGAGTGGTGTGTATCTATTTTTCTACTTTAAAATTAATAAGGGAAGCCCCTTCTACTAAAATTTCCCGGGACTTTCACCCATCATTGTCCTTTTGTAAGTCATGAGGGGTGTGTATTTGTTTTTTCCTTTGAAATTCATAAGGGAAGTCATTTTTTACTAAAATTGCTTGGGACTTGCACCCATTCTTGTCCCTCTGAAAGTCATCATGATGGGTATGTATTCTCCCAAAATCACTCAGGAATTGTACCTTGGCTCTTCGCTTTGAGGTTCACATCATATGTTTGGGGCATAATTTCTCACCACTGAACTAATGCCTCTTTGGAATATTTTTAATAGTTAGGTTTAAATTTGTTAAAATCTATGAGATCTGATTTTGGAGCCCATGATTAAGTAACTTGTTCAGTGTTTGGAGCCCTCCACTATGTATATCACTAAACTAATACCTCTTTGGAATATTTCTAATTATTTTATTTAAATATGATAAAATATATGAGATTTTTTTTAGAGCCCACCATTACATCACCAATTTAGTGGAGGCTTCCATAGTGTTTATACAAATCTCTAGTTTAAATGCTATTTTACTTGCCACTATAACGAGATATCTACATATATTTGGAGACTTCTAGACTTTTTGAAATGATTATGTCGGTATTCAAATTTCAAATTTGATTCTTTAATTCGACCAAGTGTTATCTCAACTACTAGACCAAAATCCAATAAACATCTATTTTTTCATGTAACCATGCATTTGGAACATTAAGAACAGAGGTAGGGGGATGCCCCAATTCATGAAATTTTTTTCATTGAAAATTCAAGTTTTTATAGTAAAGAACTTTGTTGGCTCCAACTAAATTCATCTAAATTTAATGTCATTTTAGTAGGGAGATATTTACTCACATCCATCTTCATGAAAATTCTAGCATGGGGGACCATCACCTTTCCTTAAAGACGACCATCGACGAAAGAATACAAACTCTCGGAACTGTTTAGGAAATTTCTTTTACTGTTTTTCAGATGAGAGGTGCATGTTCCAAAATAGGCTTTGAAGCAAACAATTATAACATTTTAGTTGGGAGATATTTACTCACATCAATCTCCATGCAAATTCTAGCACATGAGACAATTTCCTTTCCTAGAAGTGGATCACTGGAGAAGACACCAACTCTCTGAACTACTTATGAAATTTGTTTTACTATTTTTTATATGAGAGGCTCATTCTCTGGAAGAGGCTCTGAAGTAGAAAATTATAATGCTGGAGTAGATTTACTCTTGTTATTTCTGTTATTTCTGTTGATCTTCAAGGATTATGTTATCATTCTTAGCAAATCAAAATAACTTGAAATGAGATATGTTCCTCCTTTCCCTTGTAATTCACAAGTATTTTTCCCAATAATTGGTATCAGAGAAGGTCCTTCAAAAGAAGCTTGATTGCTTGAAGGAAGATCCTACAAGATGAATAATCAAGAAGGATCGACATCTATCATACTGCCACTTTTCAAATGGAAATAATCTTATTTATTGGAAAACCAGAACCAGAGCCTATCTTAAGTCTCTTGGACAAGATGTTTGGGCAATTGTGGAAGGAGGTTACCAATATCTAGTGGAAGTTCCCATATATGCAACAGAAAAGAAGACGTATGAAGACAATGCCAAATACCAATGCTTTATTGGGAAGTCTAACAAAATCAAAATTTGTCAAAGTTATGCAGCTAAACACAACAAAATAAATATGGGACAGAATCATTCAAATCTATGAAGGTGATCCTAAGGTAGAAATTGCTAAAATCCAAACTCTGAGAATTCAATATGAAACTCTTAGAATGCATAATGATGAAAGTATTGCTAGTTTCTTTCTTTGTATAGATGAGATTGTAAATATCATGAAAAATATGGGTGAAGAAATAAAGGACACTACTTTAGTAGAGAAAATATTAAGATCTCTAACACCTAAATTCGAGTCAAAAGTGTCTGCCATTGAAGAGATTTTTCAATTTCATGGGACCGTGACTGCTTTTGAAATGAGGAAAGGAGGCCCCTCAAAAGTTAGAGAAGCCGCATTTAAAGCATCTACAAAGGGAAAAGAAAAGGAGGAATGCAAGGAATTAGGATACATATCAGAAGAATATGAGCTGAACATTGTAAAGAAACATGAACTGGGCACCGGAAGGTTCAGAGGTAAGCTTCCCTTCAAATGTTTTGCTTGTGGTAGAGTTGGTCATTAAGTTGTCAAATTTCCTCATAAAGATAACCATGACAAAGGGAAGTATTCTGCAAAAATTAATAGGAGAGAGTTTGACAGTAAAACAATTATTATACTCATGAAGATAGTGATGTCTTGTCAAATAGTGAAGAAAGTGAATATGATTAAGATCTTAAATTACTCATGGCTTCTGAGTCTAATGATAAATTTGTGGATGCATTGGAAGAAAATGATTTCTTTGAATAAATTACTCAACTCAAAATTTGCTTGGAAGAAAACAAGGTAGCCATAAATAATTTGAAGCATAAACTCATAGAAGAAAAAAAAGCATAATGAGAAGTTAGAATGTGAAGTAGTAAGTCTAAGAAAGGAACTTGAGAAAATAAAAGCTTTGAACCTTAGATTTGCTAAAATATCTCGAACCTTAGATGAAATTATCAAGGCACCACACTCTCCTCTTATGAAGATAGGTCTTGGATACATTGGAGAAGCATCTCATCCAGAAAAGTCTTTAGCCACCACCGGAAGCTATCTAAATGCAGAAAATATACGTATTAGAAGTAATGATTTAAAAATAGACCAATAGAGTAATATTTGAATTTTTTAATTATGAATCAATTTAATTTAATAATTAAAAAAATATTGTATTTTTTTTTTGTAAGTTTTAATTAAAAAACAAATATATATACACTTCAATTTTAGTATTATTATAAATTTATTCTATCAAATAAGTTGCTATTATATATAATATTATAATATAAAAATTACTTAATCATATTAAAATATAAGATAATTATTAATTATCATGTCAATAATATTTATAATCATTTTAAATTAATATTTATAATCATCTTAAATTATATTTATTGTCAACAATAGAAATTGAATTATAAAATGATATTAATATAAATTACTCATATTTATGATTATCTTAAATTATATTTATTAATTTATTATAATTTTAAACTGATTAAATTAAAATTAACATTAAATAGTCACATAAAAAATAAAAATAAAATAAAACTTATCCAAATTAAAATTTAAAAAATAAAATATTAATATATTAAAAAATGATCTAAATAAAATTTTAAGATTGTGATATATTAATAAAAAAACATGAAAAATTAAATTAATATTTAACAAATAATTTAATTTAGAAATTTGATTAGTAACAAAAAAAATTGCCACTTTTGACAAAATTAATAAATGTGTTCAAACAAATTGTGATATATTAATAAAAAAAGCATGAGAAATTAAATTAATATTTAACAAATAATTTAATTTAGAAATTTGATTAGTAACAAAAAAATTGCCACTTTTGACAAAATTAATAAATGTGTTCAAACAAATTAAGAAGTATTAATGTTGTGGAAGTTTGAAAAGTGTGCTGAGTTATTATTAGGCTTTGTGACCACTGTGGTGGGAATATGGAATCTCACTATGACTTTAGCATGTAGGGTGAAAATTTCAAATCTAAAACACTTTTTTTTAAGGGGTAAATAATAAATAATGACTCTTAAGTTCAACTTTATCTTAAACCTTTTCCATACTTTTTTTTGTTTTGTGTCTTTAGCAATTGACATTTTATAATTATTTTAATCACAAAACTACATGCACATCACTCACTTATATAAAGAAGGAATACATACCACTAAATAACTCTTCTTTTGAAAATATTTCAACAAAATCATTATCTATTTAATTAAATTTTATAATAATAACCTCTCAATTGATACATACATGCCTACCCACCAGGACAATAACCTGACAATTGATGAAAACAACAATATATGTATTCTATTTTGGTGATTCATCCATACAACAATTAACTCTTTTTATATCCAAACCTCTCTTTCGTCGCAAGAAACAATATATTTTTTTTTAAATGACCTGACAATAACCTGACAATTGTATCTATTTTTGTGACCATTCATCCATCCAACAATTAACTCTTTTTATACATGCCTACCCACCAGGACAATATCCTAACAATTGATGAAAAGTATATGTATTCTATTTTGGTAAGAAACAACAATTAACTTTTTATATCCATCCCTCTCTTTCGTCGGAAGAAACAATATTATTTTATTTTAAATGAACATGAATTTAATAAAAAAACGATACCATGAACCAGAACATCACTTACAAATAAAAAACGATACCAAAATTCAAACATGAACCAGCGAACCGTGAAGCTTTCCGCGGCATAAGCTTAGGCGTGATCCACACTGTACATAAAATACGGCATATCATGTGGAATAATCTACAGACGCCTATAAAACGCCAACCTGGACGATGAATCAAAGTGAGCATTTTGGGCTGCCATTTCCGAGTCGCCTCCCTTTTCTATTGCCTCCCTCATTGTATCACCATAGTAACTTCATAGAGTGCTACTGTGCTCCGCCTCTTATCAATGGCCACCTTTTTCTCTGTAGCTTCTCCTCTCGACGAATCCCCTCCAATAGACGCTGGCGAGACCCTCCGCAAGCCCCTTAGCCTGTGGCCGCGTCTCTACAACTCGACTGTCACAAATGCTCTCTGGCAGGTCAGACGTAGCATATTGGAAAAGCATGTGTTAAATTTTTCTCTGAGACCCCCACAGTCACAGTGGCCAGTGGCCCCCAAAGCCAAAAGTCCGAGTCACAGCCGCACAAGCATACTCTACAACTTCTCCTCCGATCACATACTGCGAGAGCAATACAGGGATCCCTACAATGAGGTCAGGATCGGGAAGCTTTTAGAGGATTTAGATGCCTTAGCGGGCACCATTGCTCTCAAGGTAATTTATATTTTATTTCTGGAGTTATTTGATTTATCTGGTTGTACTTCTAAAATCTCAGAGAGATTTACGACGTATCTGATTCTACTTTTAATTTATGCTCTTCACCTCATGTAGAGACCATAGCGTCTTCCATATAATAGCTTGGAGCAGAAAATCATTCTTTTTTTCATTGATATTTACTGATATATATACAATGGTATTGCTGATATACAATGCCGCCCCATTCCAACGACGGATGCCGAGGACCCAGCAGCATAGTTCTACTGTGAGGTGTTGATAGATATGTGACGATGATCCCGTTTTTAACATTTAGCTGTCATTTACTTTATATTAGTCATCTATTCAAATTTCCTTTATATGTAAAATAAAACAAAGTAAACGTCCATACTCTTTTGAAGCTGATCCATGCATAAGTCCTTAAACATATATATTATTTGTTGTTAGTGTATATATTAATATAATATACATCAATAATCTTTAAAAGCCAGCTCTTATGAACAAATATATTAATATACAATGGAACGTGCGTGTCTATATATATAAAATCAAACTTAATAAATCAATAATAATAAATAACAGAGATTATATATATATATATATATATATATATATATATATAATTTTTAATTAAATTTAATAAAATAAAGGTGGGGCAATAATTTTAAAGTGTAATTTTTTTGGAGATTTTAGCGGATTTTTTTTTGGAATCTGGTGGAAAAAATTGTGGCCAAATCTTAGTTTGTGTTTTTTAAACTGGTGTTTTGACTACATATATGGATTCAACACTCCCTAAAACTTTAATCCACTTCTATTATGAAGAGTTCACCTCTCAAAGTTGTGATTTCAATTTATCTCTATCTTTTAGACAAATTAAATTGGAAAATAAATCAAAAATACATTCCAAAAAATCACACTTCAAGATTACTGGAATTTAAAGTATGTTGTATGTATTCTTATATGAATTTTTCATATATATATATAGCATTGCTCTTTATTTAAGCCTTTGCAATGTTCTCCCTCTTCCTCTCGTCCGGGTAATTAATCACACTTGTCAGTTCGCAGTGGGTTGGCTAATAATTTCTCTTATGTAATTTCTACCTAAAAAAATTGCTCAATATATAAAACATATTTTACAGAATTAAAAAGAAATATATTTTACTTAATTGATTATATATATATATATATATATATATATATAATTGTTTAGATTCATCAAAGTTGCCTATGAAAAAAGCATTTTTACATATTGTTTTAGATTGATCAAACTTGCACATACAGATTTTAGAGTCGAGTCAGAAAAAATGACATTATATTCTTAATGGTTTACTTTTTTGCAGCACTGCTCCGATTATGACGACACACCGAGACCATTGTTACTAGTTACAGCGTCTCTTGACAAGATGGTGTTGAAGAAACCAATCCGTGTGTATACTGACCTGAAAGTTGTTGGTGCTGTTAGTTGGGATGGCCGCTCATCAATTGAGATTCAAATGATCATAACTGAGCTATCTGGAGGTATTTATATAACAATGGCTTACTATTTTTCGTCACTGCCATTTACTTTTGGAATGTTGTTCTGTAATTGAACAAGCTCCCATGAGATTTTTGCTTGGGCCTTTTCCGCAGGGGACACTGGAAGTGGGGACTCTGTTGCTCTAATTACAAACTTTACGTTTGTGTCACGAGACTTGAGAACGGGAAAATCAACCCTTGTTAACCGACTTGTACCACAAACAGACACAGAGAAGGCACTCCTGGCGGAAGGTGAAGCAAGAGATATGAGAAGGAAGAAAGAAAGACAAAGACGTGGAAAGGAGTTTGAGGAAAGCAACAGGTTGCATGGTGATGGCGATGGTGAGAGAGTAGAAGCTTTGTTGAGAGATGGTCGTGTGTTGTGTGACATGCCTGCAGCTTTAGCAGACAGGGACAGCATACTGATAAAAGACACAAGGCTTGTAAATGCACTCGTTTGCCAGCCACAACAACGCAACTTACATGGACGAATCTTTGGAGGGTTTCTGATGCATCGTGCCTTTGAGTTGGCATTTTCGACGTGTTATGCTTTTCTTGGTCGCGCTCCTTGCTTTCTGAAAGTTGATCGTGTTGATTTTCTGAGACCAGTGAGTAACACTTCCTGCAAAATTAGATATTTTAATTCCCCGAACTCATTAGTTGACTTTGATCCCTTTAATTTCTTAATCGTTCTCTGATTTGCTAGTTTATTTATAAATTTCATATCGTAGATTTTGACACATTTTAGAAATATGATGCGCAAGATTAACTATTAAGATGATAAGGATAACCTGATAACCTTTTTTTTTTCTTAAGTAGATACGCTAGGCTAATAAAAACTAATTAAGTACTTTTAAAAGTAGTAAATTTATAGAGTTGTTTTTAGTGTGATTTTTTGGATTTCTTTTATGCTGGAATTTGGTAGAAAAATTTGAGGTCAAATCTTCATTTGTGCTATTTAAATTGATTTTTTTGACTGTATATAAATTTAATACCCTAAAAAACTCTTAGGGCACTAAATCCATAGGGCACATCGATTGCCCAAGATTACTTATTAAACTCGTCACCCACCATAAAAACTTTAAAAAATCACAGTAAAAACAACTCGAATTTACAAATAAACCTACCTAATTTTCAAAAAAATCGAGAGTAGTAAATTAGCAAATCGTCGCTAAAATGGCATGTTAACCTACTTGTTTTCCAAGAAAATCGAGGGTAGTAGATTCACAAAGCCTTGGTAAAATGACCTTTTAAGGCACATGTAACTTAATTTAACCCTCAGGTCTTTGAATTCAATTGGATTGTCCATTTTGAGAAATTTTTAATAAAATTAAGTTGGGAAAAATGTCCTCACACCTAATTCATATTCCCAGGATATGATTCTGGGATATTCCTAAAATTGATAATGAAAATAATGATTTATGTATAATACAAATATAAAAATTACATGAGTCAATGCTACTATAAATTAAAACAAATGCATTTTCCATTAACAATAGGACTCAAATGAACTGAGGTTAAAAAACTATATTGATTGATTGTAGGTACATGTTGGGGACTTCCTTTGTTTCAAATCCTGTGTTTTATTCACGCAACTAGATGACCCAAAGCGACCACTCATAAGTATTGAAGTTGTTGCACATGTTACCAGACCAGAACTAAGAAGTAGCGAGGTATGTCGTAGTTGAAAACGTGAAATGTGCAGCACTCCATGGGAGAGAAAGTGGAGGTCTGTTTCAGAGTTGGAGTCTAGTCTTATTCATTGGTTCAAATTTGCGATTATAAATCCTCCTTCAAACATTTGTGTCATTGGTTTGCTTGATGCCTGCTTTATGTAAGATGAGATTCATGCATCTCCATATGTGGCGTTGACCAGGTGTCCAATACATTTTATTTCACATTCACAGTACACCCTGATGCTCTGGAAGGTGGATTAAAGATTCGCAAAGTTCTGCCCGTAACAGAAGAGGAAGCTCGTCGTGTCCTTGAGCGTGTTGATGCTGAATGTTTGGACTAAGTCGGCAAAAGTCATTTCATCTTTAACTCAATTTTGAACATTTTGTCTCTAATCTATATAAAAGTATAACAAATTAGAAAATAAATGACTTGAAAAATCTGTGATTCATAGGTTATGAGCCGGGTAGTCTCTTAATTCCAATTCCGTGAATTGAGATTGCAAAAAGCAATGCAATGATGTTGTAGAGTTTCACGTATGACAAGAGACTGACGTCACAGCAATTCGCAATTTAGTAGTAAGCTTAGTTGAGTTTGTTATGATATTTTTTATATTAAAGTAGCTATTATGATTGAATATTTGGAGAGATTTTGGCATTATTAATATATTTTATATTATGATGGAATATTTGGAGAGATTTTGTCATTTTATATTATGATGGAATATTTGGAGAGATTTTGTCATGTATTAATATATTTCATATTATGATGGAATATTGGGAGAGATTTTTGTCATGTATTAATATATTTCATATAGACATTTTGATTGAATATTTGATTATAGAAATGGAGGTTGAAATATGCTCATGAATAAGAAGAAGGCCATGTGAAATTGTTGAATTTTTTTAGAACAAGTTATTTTGGTTGACATGTGACAAGAGGCCAGTTATTTTAATGTGTGATTATCTATTTTTCAATTTACAATAGATAAAATTCTTCAAAATAATTAACAATAATAATTTTAATATTTTGAATGGAGTGTTATGGCCCCAACATGTGAGTTAAATTTTTGGCCATCAAGCATCTAGGGACAAGGATGTGACCACATGCCCTTTGTACAATTTAGCCATAACTCCATTACAAGATTCTGATTATTATTTTGTTTAATGGTGGGCCATGTATCAATTCAATAATTTGTAGACACATGAAGTCATCCTTAATAAAAAATAATTAACAATAATAATTTTAATATTTTGAATGGAGTGTTAGAGCCCCAACATGTGAGTTAGATTTATGGCTATCAAACATCTAGGGACAAGGATGTGACCACACACTCTCTTGGTACAATTTTAGCTATACCTCCATTACAGGATTGTGATTATTATTTTGTTTAATCGTGGGCCAAGTATCAATTCAATAATCTGTAGACACGGGAAGTAATTGCTGGTGGTAATGTTTAGTTCATGTTAAATCTCCTATGCAAAATATTCATTTTGAACTCAAGTAGAAACTCATGGTAAGTATAGGGATGTTGCACCACACACAGATGGATTTATCAACATGGTTGGGTTGATAGAAAGGCATATTATTGGTTTTCATGGTTCTATTGTTTCTCATTACTCTTGTTACTCCAATCATCTTCTCCAGGTATCTTGTACATTACTATGTCTTGGGTTCATTATTTAATAATCGTCTCATTTACTCTCCACAACTTCAAAAAGTTGCAACCTATGCTCAACTCACTCTCAGTGGGAATTCACCTCTAGATCATTACCCTTTATTTTCTTCTAGTAGTTTTTTGGAGTCTGAAGAGGTGTAATGGTTTCCTACCTCAACTAATTTCTCTAAGGGAAATTCTCCCCATAATGTTCTACTAAGCCTCTTTTGATTTTGTTTTACTCTCTCCTTAGTGTGTCCCCATGAACTCGCTACCTTTTTTCTATGTGTTGTTAGTAAGGTTTCAACCTTGGTCTTTGGTCCATTTTGAGGTTATATCAGTGAACCAGAGTTTGAATCATTACAGTAACCGGGCTCCTTGTCTATCCCTTAAAGAATTTTCTCTCATTGTTTCACACCCCCTTTGATTACTCTCTTTCTCTCTCCCACTTGACTTTGTTCTTAGCCCTCCCCCTATTTTCTCTATTTTATCATGAAACTCTCACCCCTACAAGTCTTTTGTCACTTGGTGAATCTCCAATTGTAATTTCACATTAATGTGCTTGAAGAAAGTGATGGGTGGCTTACTTTTGGGAATGTGTTGGCTCTCACATCTAGCAAATGGTAGAGAACTCAACTTAAAGGTAATGGGTCAACATTTCTCAGACTATCTAGTAGGAAATTTCCCAATTGATCATGAAATTGATGGGGAGAGATAATGCTTAACAATCTCTACGTTGTTGATGGGGATTGTGTTGAAGAATGTAGGGAAATTAGAGATATTAGGATTCTTCTAAACTTGATAACAATTTGTGAAACACTTTTACAATTTTCTTTTTAGCTTGATCTTATTCTCCTATTATTATTGTATGTGTGTTTACTTCATCAAACTGCTACGAAAACACAAGAAACAAGAACACAAGATATTGGCTCTCTGCTAGGGAAAAACCTTTCTCTCTTAGAGAGGAAAACACTTTTGTAAATTTATCTTATTGAAGCTTCTATTGATCAATGCCAAACCCTAGACCCTTGACAAGAATATCCTCCAAGCACAAGTCAAGTCCTTCCTTCTTCTCACACTTCATTTCTTGGCACTTCGTCCTCCTTCTCCCAACAACTTGTGATAGTCCTTGTTATGCTAGCTCTATAAGAGATACTTATCTTTGATTCTTAGTGAGGTCCTTCACCTATGAGGATACATTCCTTCTCTTATCCAACTGAGCTCTTTCTTGATGTGTAGTTGCGAACTTGATATGACAGCACTTGAGCCCTAGTTTCTTCGTACGTGTGAGCATTTACCTTATCTATTTTTCTCCTTCCTTCTTTGCTTAAGAGAGTCACTTCCTCGCTTTAGTGGGAGGCCTTATAGGCCAAAGTTTCTAGCTCAAACAATGACATCTATGTGACTATGATAGTGTTGTTGTAATGACTGCATATAGCCCTCCTTTTCTCACATGTGTGACTGTAGTTCACCCTTAGAACAAACATTCAAGGCTCGATGTTTCTTCCTCTTTCTTCGCTGCATGAGAGGCTTCTTTTCTTCGCTTTCCCTTCACCCTTAACCTGTCTTCCTTCTCATTGATTTTAGAGGTGATTGTGCCTTGTCGTTGGAGGAGTGAACGACCTTTACATATAGATGTATGTCCCTCCTTTAGGATGACTTGAGGCGAACTTGTCTTTTCTTCTTCGGATTAGCTTCTTTGGTGATGTCATTGCATGGAGAGAACTTGTGAATTTTTTGGAGGGATATCTTTGACTCTAATACATAAATATACATGGTGTAACATTCCCTTAAGGGTCTTCAATATTTATTTTTACTCTTTGACTTTCCTATATCACTTTGACAGGTACTAGACCTATTTCATTGAGCAAGAAACTCATTGATATATATATATATATATATATATATATATATATATATATATATTCTTGAATAAATCCAAATAACAAAATTACATTTATGAAGATCGAACCTAGTTACACTTTCTTCAACACTCCCTCTAAACTAGGAAGGTATTCATAAATCATTACAAGGCATTTGGCTATCTTTTAAGCTTGAATAATTCACGTAGGAGAAACCATATTAGCAATCCATCTGTTATAGCATCATAGTAACCAACATTGTTTATAGCAGGGCCTTGACTAACAACTCTATCTCTCATTAGATCATAAAACAATGTTGGAAAGACCAATGATATATAAACACTTTTATCATTGTCTCTCAAGGTACATACCCAACTGAGTGTTCACTGAGTGTGATCTTCTAGGAATATTCTTATTTTGGGTTCCCAACCATCAAACAATATCGGTCCTCTTGCCTACTCTTATCTTGGATGCTCTACACATCCTCAAAGAGCATCGAATACAAGATGATTACCCAATCCTCCATTCTTTCTTCCAAAGTGAAGACAAGAATGTTGTGTCTATCTCTTCCTCTCAATTGAGGAAGATACGGAAAAGTTTCCTCTAACTAGGAACTTAACCAAGCTCCTTTGTAATTAGGAACTTGTTACAACTCCCTCTAAGCTAAGCACTTCTCCATTTATCAAAAAATTCTTCTTCATGGGTCCTTGAGCTGCTGGATCTCTTACTTTCTTTAATGTCATGAAGTCTTTGTTTGAAATTCTTCTTTTGTAGGGCATCGACCATCGATCACTTTCCTTCCCGGGTTTTCATTTCATTTATTCCTTCATGGAAAGTGGTCTTCTTGATACATGTCAAGATATTTCGTCATCTGGTTACTCCTTTTATATACTTTAAAATATTTACTATATGGATGCTTCATTTTATTTGCTTGTTTTCATAATTTAATCTAGTAGCCCTTCATGACTTCATCCTAATATTGCTTCAACACCAAATGGTGCTTTGCTGGATGGATTTCCATCATGACATCTTTGTAGACTTGAATCAATTATCTACATCTTAATATCTCCAAGACCTTCATGGGTGTCAAGGGTCCTTTTATCTTTTTCTTCCTTTGTCAGAGTTATCATGCCTCCTTTCGGGAGATGTCTTTAATGGATCTTCTTAAATATTGATTCTTTGTGGCCATGGTGCTCTTCACATGTTTGATCTGTTTCTTCATTTGTTTCTTCATGTATGTTTAGTCAACCACCTCATGCCCCTTATGAGGGCACTTCTTCAAGTTGACCTTCATTAGATTGTAGTACATGCTTTCAAGCATGTCACTGGTGAAAGAGATCCTTTTATACTTGATCATGTTTTAGAACTATTCTTATGATTCAAATAATACATATGATGACATGACTAAACTTTGACTCATACATACCTCATCTTGACTCCTCTTTTGATCATCTTGGGTTCTTGTTTGTTGGTCCTTATTGATTGGTGTAGTGTTTTCTTGCCTAAATGTCATCCTTTCTTGAATCCCAATTAATGGAACTCCCATTGAGACATTTGATCTTATTTATGAAATTCCTTTTGAAGATTCAGTGAGAGGATCTTGAAGACCATCATCCTGCAAATGTTTCTTCCTTTTGATGATGGATGTTTTCTAAGATTTTTTAATCATGATCATTTTCTTTCATCATGGATGAGGTCCTTTAATAGATATATTCCCTATAAGTGAATATCTTGAGCTATATCTACATCATGCTCCTATATTCGAGAATATATATTTTCACCATGCATTCCATCCTATTTGTATATGCTCCTATACTACTCAAAACATTGAAAGAAGACATATGTAAAGAAGTTGACGTAGTCATAGTAGAGATCTAGAGGATCTTCTTTCTTCTGCTTCTTGTCTTCTTCCTTCACTTCTTGAGTTATGTGATATTCTTCCCTTTCTCTCTTGTTGTTTTTTACCTTCTTAAGTTTGGGACAATCCCTTTTGTAGTGTCTGTATTCTTGACAGCCGAAGCATTGGACTTTGGACATATCTCTGTTGCTTGTCCTTTGTGGACCAAATTTTCCAAATTTTCCTTTTCTCTTGGCCATGGTAGAAAATTCTTATTCTTTGTATCCCACATCATCCTTGGCTTTGAGTCTAGCCTCCTCAATTTTTCATAGAGACCATAGTTCACTTAGTGGAGTCGCTTCCTTCTTGGCATATATGCTTTATGTGAAGTTGCCCCAATCCTTAGGTAGGGCATTGAGTACTACATTCGTCATTTCTTTGTATAATATGACTTATCCTAGTTCTTGAAGTTGAACTCTCATCTCAAAGATGTTCATGAAGTAGGAAGATATTACTTCATTTGATATCTTCATCTACAAATCATTACGTAGAGATGTCACTTCTTTAGTTGTGCTTACCAAGAATAGTTGTATTAGTTTATCATACATTTCTTTTGATGTTTCCAATTTGGAGACATAAGGAATGAGAGAGTCCTTGACAGATTCTATTAAAATCCTGTGAGCACTTATCTCATCCTTATTTTACTTGGCTAAGGATTGAGTTTGTTCCTTAGCAGGGATAGTGGTATTCCCTTTGATGAGGTCTAGAAGTTCATTTTCCTTGAGAAGTAAATCAATCCTCTTCTTCCATGCAAGGAAGTTAGTAATCCCTACCAATTTTTTTCTTTCCTTGCAAAAAGACATCGATGTATGTTCAGGAGGGGACATGTATACCTACTTGATAGATTTTGTGATGCTATAGTCTTTCTTTCTTCTTGAAGACTTGATGGATTGCCCTCGTTGATCTTGATGATCTTCAAATTTCTTCCTTAAAATAGACTTTTTTGATGATGATATATGCTTGGAGAGTGAGGCTTGACTTGTAGTGCCTTTTTTTGTAGATTATGTAATTTTGTGTAGACCCTTCTTTGGATGGATATTCTTGTAGGTGGCTTTAGATGAAGGTAAACTCTTCTTTCTTAGTAGTCATCCTTGATGGATAGTAGATGGTAGACCTTCTTTTCCTTGATGTATTTTAGACTTCTTGGCTTGAAGCTTAAATCTTGTATATGTTCTTGAGATGTCCTTCCTTGATGTGTCACCTTATGAGTGTTCTTGAGATGCCCTTTCCTTGATGTGTGACCTTTGCTCTGATTCCATGTTGAAGAATATAACACAATTAGAGATATTAGGATTCTTCTAAAATTGATAAAAAAATTTTGAAGAACTTTTACAATTTTCTTGTTAGCTTGATCTTCTACTCTTATTATTATTCTATCTATGTTTACTTCATCAAACTTCTACCAAACACAAGAAACAAGAAAACAAGATATTAGCTCTTTGCCAGGGCAAAACGTCTCTTTAGAGAGGAAAACAATTTTTTAAATTTCTCTTATTGAAGCTTTTATTGATCAATGGCAAACCCTACACCCATGGAAAGAATATCCTCCAAGCACAAGTCACGTCCTTCCTTCTTCCAGCACTTTGTTTCTTGACACTTCATCCTCCTTCTTCTGACACTTCGTCCTCCTCCTGGAAACTGATGATAGTCCTTGTTATGCTAGTTCTATAAGAGATAATTATATTTGATCCTCAACAAGGTCCTTCTCTTGTCCAACCAAGGTCCTTCTTAATGTGTAGTTGTGGACTTGATATGATATAATTGTAGCCCTAATTTCTTCGCACGTGTGATGGGTTACCTATTGTATTTGTCTCCTTCCTTCCTTTCTTGAGAGAGTCTCTTCCTCACTTTAGTGGGAGGCCTTATAGGCCTAAGTTTCTAGCTCAAAAAATGAGATATATGTGATTGTGATAGTGTTTCTGTAATGACCGCATATAGCCCTCCTTTTCTTGCATGTGTGACTGTAGTTCACCCTTAGAATAGATTTCTAAGGCTCGGTGTTTCTTCCTCTTTCTTTGGTGCACTGGAGGCTTCTTTTCTGCGCTTTCCCTTCACCCTTAACTCATATTCCTTCTCGCTTATTTCAGAGGTGATTGTGTATTGTTGTTAGAGGACCAGACAACCTCTATATATAGATGGGTGTCCCTCCTTTAAGCAGACTTGAGGCCGACTTGGAGACTTTAGGTCGACTTGGCTTTTCTTGTTCAGATTAGCTTCTTTGGTGATGTCTTTGCATGGAGAGGACTTGTGAATTTTCTTGGAGGGATATCTTTGACTCTAATACATAAATACACATGGTGTAACATGCTCTTAAAGGTCTTCAATATTTCTTTTGACTCTTTGAATTTACTATAGCACTTTGGCATGTGCTAGACCTATTTCAATGAGAAAGAAACTCCTTGATATAAATAACAAAAATAATATTTATTATCTCATATAAATGCAAAGATATAAATTACATTTATGAATACCAAACTTAGTTACACTTTCCTCAAGAGATTGTTGATTGGGTACTTGATATTAGTCACCCTAGGTGGTGCTTTAGTCAATAAATGCACATAATTGATATCTACTAACATCTAATTGATATTTTTAAAATTAAGAATAATATAAAACATCAATAATTTGATTCTTACTGTGCTCACTTAGTTACAACCTAATATTACGATCTAATGTGGAGGAAATGTATAATTTCTTTTGTGCTTAATATAGAGTTGACTTGTGATTTAGAAAAATAATAATAACAAAAACAAAAAATTGTGTGAGAAAAATGTGTTATTACTCTATCTTCTAAAATCATTTCAATATAACCATAAATAAAATATTTAATTATCCATGTTAACGAATATACAGCTATTTGGATTATTTTTTAGGAAATTGAATAAGGATTTGTTTGAATTGCAAGTTTAAGTTTTGTATTATTTACAATCTGATTGTCTCAGAGAGGTATCATCAAGGTTTTGAATCCATTTATACAAAAAAAATGCAAGTTAAACAATGAAAATTGTATCTCCGAAAAATTATATTTCATGATCAACATGGAGTTAATGCATGGTATACAAACACCTATTGGTGTGTTTCTTAGCTTGAAGTTGGTACATGGTATACACTCACATCTTGATGTTACTCAAAATGAAAGAAATTTGTAATTCCTTCCATAATGACTATGTAGGAAAAAACAGTAGAGGTCCATGTTAACTTCAAACCTATGAAACATATAATAAAAAAATGCATCTGAAAATACAAGCCTTTTTTAATTTGGTTTTGTGATATGAAATAGATTTATTTCTCAAAAGAATTGGTTCCCTCTCAACATTGATATATGAGAATTGTAATGAATCTATACTGATAATGTACATTAAATAATATCAAATCAATAGTTTAACTTTGGCAAAATAGAATAATCAACAAATTCAAATTAATTCAAATGGATGGTTTGAACATTATGATAATTTCCCATTTAATTATGATACATTTCTAACACTAATTATTATAATTAATATTAGCAAGGGTTTAATTCTAATTATGATAATTTTTTATTATTATAATTGGTTTATATTCTAATTATTATTATTTTTAATTAGGATTATTATAAAATATTTTTAAATAATTATGTTATAGTATACTTATCTTGTATTTCTAGTTGTTTTATTTTAATAAAAATGTCAATTTTTCTTATTGATATCTTACTGAAATTTCATTAATTAATTTAGAATCAATAATTTATTAATTCACCATTTTGTTGATTTAATAATCAATCAAATTATAAAAGAATTTGAGATTTAACTAAGTAAAAATACAATAAAATGCATTAATTTGAAAATTACATCAAATGTAATATCACTTTTACCGAATTATATATTGAAAATGATATTACATCCATATATATTAACCATTTGTTTTAAATTTAAGAAACCTAGTTTAGAAAGAAACTAATGTAGAGTAATGTCATAAATTTGTCGGTGCATAGTACGTGTTTTAGGAATTTATTGTTAATTTATGAAACCAAATCTTCACATTAACTCGTCGCTTTATAGTGAAATTATGTATAATAGTCCCCATGATTTCCAAAAAAAACTAATTCATTTTATTAAATGTAAATGATAAAATTAACGAAATCATTAACTACTTTATAAAAACACATATATATTCTCAAATATTTTCATGCCATTTTCACTATTGGTGAACACCTCACTTAAATAAGCATATTGGTCTCATTCAACCATACTTATTCATATATTTTATGAGGGGAATACAACCTCATAGCCATTGCATCCATGTTCTTATTCATTGCCATAGAATGCGCTCTACTTGTTATTCTTATTCATTGCCATAAAATACATTATACTTGTTGTTGGTAAGTTTGTAGTTTAAACTTTAAATACATGAGGGAATATTAACTAGCATTTGCACCCAGTGTTGCAAAGGAAACGCCGTAAGGCATAGTGTGTGGAAGAATATTGAAATGTGAATAGGTTTTTGTGGGTTTTTTTGGAAGCAAGGGTCGATGAATGCGAGCTTTTATTTGGGGGAGCGATGCCGGAAACCGTTGAAATAGAATGCAAGCAGCCATAAATATGCATTGAACCTGTTTAGAGACCTTTGTTTGTTGTTGGAAAAACTGTGGAGTTAAAGGTGAAGATAAATGAATGAGTCCATGTGAACAACAAACGGGCAACCATATTGATTTGGAAAGGGGTATTTAAGAAATCATTATTCAAATGGGAAATTAAATTAATATGCGAACAACAACCGAGCAACCATATTGATTTGGAAAGGGCTATTTAAGAAACCATTACTGAAATTGAAAATTAAATTAATATGAAGATATTTTGAAAACATGTATTATAATCATTAAAGTCAATTGATTTTGTAAACAAAATATGTTAAAACCCATTGACAATGAAATGGTTGTGAGGAAATAAACTATCAAAATGGCATTGATGTCGAAACATCCCTTTTTTAAGTTTGAAACGGGAAACACAAATAGTTGGGAGGACATGAACTATCAAAATGGTATTTGATGTTGAAACATCCTTTTTTAAGTGTGAAATGGAAAATACAAATATTGTATTGTAACATCCTTTTTAAAGTTTGAAATGGAAAATACAAAGTGTGATGTAACATCCTTTTTAAAGACTGGAATGGAAAACACAAATAGTTGTGAGGAAACAAACAATGAAAACGGTATCCGATCTTGAAACATATTTTTTCAAGTTTGAAATGCAAAATACAAACAGTGAATTGTAACAAAAGAGGTTCGAGAAGGAATATAATAGTCTAAAGAACATTGTGCTTGTCATTCCATATTTGAAGTTGTATGAAAACATGGCGGAGGCAGCGAAGGCCTTGAAGATGCAGCAATGGGCCTGCAAAATTTATATTTTGTTAGAATTAGTAATATGTAAACCAGTTGCAGAAATGTATTAGTAATACTCTGCAGGTGAGTTGTGTTCAAATGAATCTGGAATGAATGGTAATGAAGTTACCTTTGCTATGGGGATCCATATATTGTTAGTGGAAGATGCATGGTGAATAACGGCATATTGAACACAATTGGAGGTCAATGCACAGCTGGAGATGCAGTTTTTTTGCTTGCCAATCTACATGTAGTTGTGTAGGTATATTATTTCTGAGCCCATGTGGCCTGCTGCAAAAGAAAGAAAAGGTAAGAATGAGATGTATAGACAATATAAAGACATCCTAATATTTGCTTATTTACTAATAATGATTAAAGTTTGTTGTTGTTAAAAGATATGAAAAGTATGTTAATAAAGAGAATGAGGTAAATAAATGGAGGAAACCTTTTGGCGATGTCAAAGTACGGGTTGGAGCAGATTATCTGGAGGCGGCATTGAACGGAGAATTTCCTCCGCGTGTTTTCTGCGAGCAATGTTTTTGTTGTCCTTCATTTTACCGTAACGATCGAAACTGAATGCGGGGTTAATCCGGAGATCTTGCAGAGAAGGCACTCTTGAAATAGTTGTGAATGTGAGACCTTGACGTTCTGTTTTTCCAATGTCAATTGTTGCTTTTGGAAGGGTCATACCTTGAGATTTATGTATGGTTAAAGCCCAAGCCATCTTCAGTGGAATTTGTGCACGACCATTTCTTTTTACTGCTGGAATAGGCAAGTGAGTGGGGTTTCTTTCATCCCAAGGAGGCCCAATGTACTTGGGGAAATCTACAACAACAAATGTTGGAATTTGTGGTGGTGCAGTTGATTCTTTGTAAAAGATGGTTACAATTTTTCCAAGGGAACCATTAACAAGACCGGCTGAAACCCAAAGGTTGGAAGTCAACATAACTTTTTCGCCATTGCATAGCAATACAATTCGCTCAAGTTGCTCATCTTCAGAGGAAAGGCTGGAATATGTGGTGTCATCTTCAACAATGGATCGTGCGATAGGAGTGTTAAGAGATTTCATCATTTGCTTATTATGGACCGTTGTTTGAGCATTTGTTGGAAATAAATGCATGGAATCATGGAATGAACGTATTTCTTCTTCTGATAAAAAGGAATCTGTGCGCGACATGAGTATGTTGTAGTCATCGATTGTTGGATTTGCATCTCTAATGTTCTGTAGAATGTTCCTGAAAGTAACCTGTGCGATGTCGTCGCCTTGTTGACGAAATATTGTGTCCAATGTGATGACTGTGTCGAAGGTGCCCCACAATGCGCTTCCGTGGCTCGTCCCTGCATACAGAGGTATGTCTTTGACGGGTGGTAGCTGACCGAGATCACCAACTAATATTATGGAACAACCACCAAAAGGAGTGTTTCTTTGGTGGGGAAATGCCTCGCGAAGACGTGCATCAATATGGCTGAGAAGCTTTGGCCCAATGAAGCTCATTTCATCGATCAGTATGTATCTTATATGCTTGAGTTCTTCCTGGAATTTTGCAAGAGCACCACCTTCTAACGGCATAAGATCCTTTATAGGAAGGTGCAAAGCAGAATGGATTGTCGATGCTTGTATGTTGAAGGCAGCAACCCCTGTAGGGGCGAGGAGCATGATCGGTGAAGGTTCCAGGCTTGCAAGGCCTATGAGCATATCTTTGATGCAATTAATAAGGAGGGATTTTACCGTACCAGCAGTGCCTTGTATTATCATTCTGAGAGCGGGTAAATAATCCTTCCTAGAAAAATGATTAAAAATAATATTCAGAGCTTTTCTTTGCATTGGAGATAATGTAGTAAGGGTCGGCAGGGTATGTCGATGTGTTTGAAGAATGCGGTGGATGGAGCGGCTATTCTCAATGAATTGTATTGCATTATTTTGTAGATCCAATGGGATAGTGGTATGATTCCAGTTATGGGTGTCATCAAAGCCACGAAGACCAAGCATGTCAAGGTCATTTATGAGAAGCTCATTTGTAGGGTGTAATTGGGAAAGTAATTCCCATTCATTTATTTCCATGGCGTCTGCTGGATTGGCTTCATTCATAGTTGAGGTATCATTTGCGACAGATTCAATATCAGATGGTGTGCGGTGTTGATGCCAAGGATTGTAGAATGGGCGAAATGTTTGCCAATTTGTGATGAAATCTGCAGCAGAATCTCCTATATCTTGTACGATACGGCGAAAAGGTTTGTATAGCATAAGCTCAACCCTGCAAAAGTCAGCGTAGCAAGGTTCTGTTGTGGATGGTATGGAGGAGTAGCGTGGTATGACCCGAACAATTGCCTTTGTAGGCCTTTGTTTCCATTTGTTTGTTTTGCGACGAGGATCATATGACCAGGATCTTGCCGACTCTATTAGTGATGTGGACTCTAGGGTAGAAGGGCGTTGGATATATGTATCTATGAAGTGCGGGGATGTAGTGGAGGGGGCGTCCGTTTGTGGAAGGCGCATAAGAATTTTTTGGTTTACATTTAAAGAAATGAATGGCCGACTAGATAATGTTAACGGTAATTTTTGCAGCATATGGCAGGTTTCCTGGGCTCCAATGTCACGATCAACAAGGGTTTCAGCAAGAAATTTTCGGAATGCGGATGTTGCTGGGTCAGAAATGGGTGAAGCAAGGACAATTCTACGTAGCATGTCGTGGAAGCTTTCAGATTTTTTTTCAGCTTTGGATGCATATTTGGCGATATATTTTTGTACAGCGTGTATGGAGAGAACTGGTTGGCAGTCAACATTTGCACGCCAAATAGATAGGATGGTAGGGTTATGGCTATTGAGTCGATCGTCGTTCCGAGCAGGGGTGTATGTTTTTTGGCCATTGGAATCAATGAATAAGGCCGATTTTGGATGCAATTCCCACGGTGCTTTATAACGACATTGGAGTGAGGATCCATTTTTTCTTAGGCACGTGCTTTCTGAGCATTTTGTGTGACGTTCAACACAATTGACGAGTTGTTCATAGTCACTGAAAGGATTGGTTCTGAAGATTTGCGGTGTGGACAACAGGCAAGGGTCTTCGGGATTTGTCCAAGCATTTGGTTGGTTTGAACTCGAAGGAGCACGAGGGTTCCAAGCGGAAATATATTTGTCGAAGAACTGCCTTGCAATATCGACTGCTTCTGTGTCTTCCCAGTTGAGATTCCCCATATCAGGTGCATTTTCTATCCAAAGGAAACCATGGATGTGCGCAGATCCCCTATGTTGCCATTCATACCTAACAAGAATGCGTTTTTGTAAGATAATTTTGCAATAGGTGAGGAATGATGTTTAGAGTTCTTGGAGGAAAAAAAAAATGCGGTAGAATGCGTACCTGTACCAGTAATCTTTTGTATTCAGGTGTTTCTCCAAGATAATCTCACGAAATGCTGTGAATCTATGGTGCATATATAGCGATGTTAAATGTGGGTTAGAGATAATGTTATCATTTCTCCACTTTTGTTGTTTTCCAATATCAGTAGGAAGGCATCCGGGCATGACTGCATGAAGATCAGGCCATTTTGTATCAGCTGCACTTAATGTGAAGAAGAATGTCGGGCAACCGAGTTGAGATATCATGTCCATTAGCTCATTTTTAGCTTTGTGCCAAAATGACCTTGTTCCACGTAAAGAGCTACCGAAGCGCATGACTTGCTCCGCCAATTGCTCATCTGGAAACTGTTCTAATCGAATGTTCAGTTCTCGAATAGATATTGGAAAGTTATCTGTGATGTTTTTTTTCACAAAAATCGACGCTGTTGCTTGACTGCGATGCCGCATCATGAGATTATATATGTAATAACGAAAGCGTGGGTGGCTTCCAAATCTGTTATCGCAGTAACGTATGAGATGAAGTGCATATTCATGTAACTGCACTGCTTTCATTCTTGGCTGATTTGGCATTGCAGCGCCTGTTGGGAAAAGGGCGGGGAAAGCCATAGAGAGTAGACCTTCTGTGTTGTATTCATTGACTGGCGATAAACCAATTGTTGGCCACTCAATTGTAGTATCAGATTGGTGGTTGCAAGCATGCAAATAATGGCGGATTTCTTGAATTTCTGTATTTGTATTGGGTATGATGGGTACGAACGATGATGTTTGGGCAGCAGATGGGTCTGCGAAATCTTCGGTGAGCTCATGGGGTGGTTCAAGTGGAAGGCGAACAGTGGTTTCTGTAGTATTGGAATGGTGAAGCGAGGAGGAGACATCGGTGGGGATTGCTGGTAAGGATGCCAGTGCATTGGAATCAATACGAACATTCTTATAGTATGGGTCATTAGCCAATTTGTATTCCAATGCAGCGAGAACGCGATGTCTACTGACAATGAAATCATAAGCCTTATGGTCATTACCATGACGCGTGACAATTAGGATGTCCAAGTGCTCAACACGTCGTGGCAACATGTTTGCGATTTTTGTTATGTCTTGAGGAAAACAAATTGTGTGGCCACTGTATTTATACTGGCCACCACGTGCATGTGTTACCTGCAATATAGGGTTAACCCTAGCAATGAGCATTTCTTCTATTTGCGAAAGAGACGTAAGAGCAGCTGGTTGAGGGCCAGGGTCCATGTTGTTTGATAATGAGAAGCGATGACCCTTTGTTTCAGAGGCACATCTAGAGCAGCAATCCATGTGGTTGGAATTGCGGATATGTATTCCAGGATATGATTCAAGACAAATGGAGCATGGACATTTAGGTGGAAGTTTATCAAGCTTTGAATGGAAATCTCGATGTGCTTGATCGGTATAAACGTTGTTGAAAGCATGTGCAAAGGAGGAGTTAGGGCAATGAGGCATGGCTGTATTTGTTTGAGAGGTTTGCTGAGAAGATAAAGAGCCTGATAATTACAAGGGAGGATTGTTTTCAGGGTGGGGCATTTCAGACGAGGAAGGTTGGTCACCCTTTTGTTTTTTGTTTTTTTGACATTCTATGATGTTTTTTTTTGCTTGGTAAAGCTCACGGCGTCGTGCATTTATTCGTTCTTTATTTGTTGCATAGTATCTTCGAGCACGTTCATTATTAGAAGAAGAAGCCATTCGCAAAATTTATGGTACCTATAAGCAAGGGAGGGGAAAACAAGAATGTTATTTAGAGACAACAACCACGTTATTGTATGAAAGCGAAAGAAGGGTAAAAAATGCAAGCGAAAGCGAAAGAAGGGGAAAAAAAATCTAAGTTCTGAATAGTGCCATGTGATTTTTTTTATTTGAGAAATGTTTTTGAAAGAACGTATTAGTATTTTTGATGCATACATGTAGGTAGTTTCATGTGTAAAGTTGATAAAAGGAAAAAAAAAATGTGATTTTTGCTACTAACATATTGCTAGATACAATGGAGAACAAATATTTATTTCAATGGTATATAAGAAATTTTCATAAGAAGACATGCAACAATATATCTTGTAAAGTTGTATTTTTAAAATTGGGCAATAGGAATTGCCAAAAAGCAAGGAACACATTCTGCAATATTTATTTACAATGTCGAGATGCTCTGAATTTCTCGAAGGATGTTTTTGCATTCTGTCGTGAAATGTAGTTTTTCTTCTTTTATGATAACGCATTTCAATCGTGGGACTTCTTTAAAAGTTTCTGTCTTCACCGAAAGTGTGAAGATATGATCTGTCCATAGAGCTCTAGAGACAATTTCCTTGATTAGTTCTGGATCTGAAGATAATAGATAGAAGTCTTTGGCATTATTTCCAAGAATTGTAGAGCCCGCGTCTTCGAAAGCAACAGTTGAAGTCAATTCACCAGTGTGATCTTGTATGTCGATTTTCAATAAGTATCTCTAATCACAGTCGCTTACTTCAGCGTTGCACTTTGGACAGAACCACACCCCTGTATTTTGTGGAATAAGTTTTTTCATGCATTTTTTCCAACCAACAATGGACGGGCAAGAAATGTAGTAAAAACTATCCATAATAATTTTTGTTATTGTGCCCTTTAATTGGAAAAATGTTGGTTTCTCTAAGGAATCCATACTGTAAATGTCAGCAATTGTTATTTTATTTTTTTGGGGGCAAAAAGGAGATCTTGTTGTCAAAGATGTTGAAGCAGCAGTGGAGCCTTCTTTTTTAAACCACGACTTTAGCGTCTGGGCCTCTTCAATGTCAGGATCCACAAGAACAATGGATCTCGATGTAGTGCCGATATTTTTCCCATTAAATTCGCCAACACGTGCAGATTTGATTGCAACGATGGGGTTATTGCCTGTAGCACATAGGGAGGAGATTTCCTGTGAAACGGCTTTAAAATTATCGCCCCAAAAGATTGCATCTATGCTATACCCTGACATGTCTTGAAGCTGTACTGTTTGTTTATTGACTTCAGAGCCATCTCTTCTACGTATAGTGCATACACTGGAAATGTCTGTGACAACACCCAAAATATCAACAATGGAGTTGACGTTTGTTGTTCTGATATCATCAATTGATTTTATACTGAATTGAACTGCTGGATTATGTTTTTTTTCACTGGCAACATGTTCTATGGTAGATGTTGCATTCAACAAAATTTCCCAGTCATTGTTCAAGTGGTTGTATTGCTTATTAGCCATTTTCACATTCCCTTTAGAAACAATGTAGACATTTCCATTTTGGATTTTGTCGAAGAAATAATCTGCGACATTGTTGAAACATGTAATATGGATTTCTCCACCCTCTGTATCGAACAGGTCAAAGCCAAACACTTTACCGGGTCCGTATTGATTCTGAAATTGTCGAAGAGCTGTTTTCCTTTGGACATATCCTTTTATGCACCAGTTTGAGTGGTAAGGGTTTAACGATTTGATGGGAATTTGAACCGGTTGAACGGACGGGGCTGGAGTAGTTGGAAGAGGGCAGGGCCTTTTTGATGGAGGATGTGGATCCGATGAGGATGGAGAGTTTTCATCAGATGTGATGGGGAAACTCATAGTTGTTGGATTGCCAATTAAGGGTGCAAATGAAGTAGATATTTCAAAGTCTAATAGCTTTATAGACCTACACGACAAATGAGAGTCAAAGGAATAACTGTTAGAAGTGGTTGTGTTATAAGTAAAAGAATGTTAAATTTGAAATAAGAATTTTATAACAAACTTACGTTGAAGGACCAATAGCTGAGGTAGTCCAACTTTTAACATTTATAATAGAACCCTTTTGTAGCAAGCCTGTTGCTACGAGATCATTGAAATCTTTTGGAAGCATGATGTGTTTCTTATGTGTTCCGTCTGAAATTGCAGTACGATATCGTGGAGTTGAGTTTTGCATTGGTTGTATTGGCTCAAGCTCAGCAATTTGCAGGTATGGTTGAATATGAGCTGATCCAGATAACATTGAGGAAATTGCATTTTCAGTGAGGTTTGATGTCATTTTCTGGTACAAAACAAAACACAAAAATGTTGTAAGAAGCATGTTTAGTTTTTTTCTAAATGAGTGGGCATCTAAGCTTATAAACATAATGAAGAAAGATATTTATTACAACATCTTTATACGTTCATTTTTTGTAAGCATACTTCCACGAAGCGCAGAGGAAGGAGAGGGAGAAACAAATGAAATAGAAGGTTTGGGGATAACTCCAGTATCATCTGGTTGCTGATTTGATTGCCCAAAAATCATGGTGCTTTGAACGACAGAGGTCGAGAAAAGCCATACCAGCAGGCGAAGTGCAAGCCCTGGAAGGGACAATGTAGCCATATGAGGTACACCAACATCTCCCCTAGAGGAAAAGGGAGTAGGGGAAATCCTTAATTGGCGGACACCATTTTGTCAAACTGAGACCAACGAGGGAGCAGTGTTGTTATTCCGATTTGAATAAATTGTATGACACTTTGACACAACTGCTTTTTCAATTTTTAAGAGACGAGAAAAAGCTAAAGACGACTCTAGTCGCCTTCGATCTGGGCAACTCTAGTAGCATCTGGTTGCTGAGTTGATTGATCGAGAATCAAGGTGTTTTGAATGGCAGAGGTCGAGGAAAAAGTATATTGGCAGGGCAATTGCAAGGCCTGGAAGGGTCAATGTAGCCATATGAGGTGCACCAACATCTCCCCTAGAGGAAAAGGGAGCAGGATTCCTCCATGGGGAAATCCTTGAATGGTGGACTCCATTTTCTTACCCTAAGACCAACGAGGGAACAGTGAGGTTATTCCGATTTAAATAAATTTTATGACACTTTGACACAAGTTGCTTTTTCATTTTTTAAGAGTCGAGAAAAAGCTAAAGATGACTCTAGTCGCCTTCGATTTTTAATGAGCCTGAAGTGACAAGTGCTCAGATGGTCCTTTTCTTTTAAGGAGTCTGAAAAGGAATGAAAGTGACTACTCTGTGAGGTTATTCCGATTTAAATAAATTTTATGACACTTTGACACAATTTGCTTTTTCATTTTTAAGAGTCGAGAAAAAGCTAAAGATGACTCTAGTCGCCTTCGATTTTTAATGAGCCTGAAGTGACAAGTGCTCAGATGGTCCTTTTCTTTTAAGGAGTCTGAAAAGGAATGAAAGTGACTACCCTGTGAGGTTATTCCGATTTAAATAAATTTTATGACACTTTGACACAATTTGCTTTTTCATTTTTTAAGAGTCGAGAAAAAGCTAAAGATGACTCTAGTCGCCTTCGATTTTTAATGAGCCTGAAGTGACAAGTGCTCAGATGGTCCTTTTCTTTGAAGGAGTCTGAAAAGGAACGAAAGTGACTACTCTGGATATCTAGACAGGGGGATTACCAAACCAATCGCAAAACTGCAGAATACTTTTTATGGTACGGCAGTCAATCTTCCCGAATGCTGTGTTCAGTGCATTGCGATCGATAGGGCGGCAGACACGGCTTCCTAAGGATAAAGGATATAGCCTACTGTGGTCTCCCAATATATACTCGACGGTACGTGGGAGCACAAGTCCGTATTGGCACTTGTCATTTCAAAGAGGAGGAATCACCCAACCTACGATGAAAGTGATAGTTACCAGGTTTTACGACGTCGGAACACGTCTCTAGCCTAGACTTCTAAATGGTGTGCGTTAGGTTCCAAAGCGTTTTTATGTTTATTGAAATGTATTTTACAGTTGATCTTTCTTAAGAAGTTTGCCTTTAAGGTTGATCGCGTGATGTACAGATACAATTCCTAAATATGCAATCTAAGATGATAAACAATCATTTACTTTCTTTTTTTTGCAATGAAAAGCCTAGCTACTAAGGAAAGAGAAGCGAAACTATTTGAACATAGAGCAGAGAGCACACGCAAAGTCCTAAATCAATTACCACATGCATTCTAAATGTAAATGTACATGCATGTATTTGCTTTCCGCTTTCTTAATGTGTGGATGACAAAAAAAATGACAAGTGGAATATAATATCAACACACACTAAAAAACAAGACAGCCACGATGGCACCACTTTGCATTAGTTAAACACAAAGGAATAAAATTTAAATTATCAAGAAAGCATATATATAACTGAATCATTTCAACCGGAAAATAATTTTGAATGAAATTTATAAGACTCTTTAGTTGCTCAGTGGCTAATGTACAATTGATGGAAGAGGATTTTGTATCATGGCCCATGGATGAAATAGAAATGGAGCAAAAGCTCGGAAAGGAGATTAAGGTTGTTACCAGAGATGAAGCAATATAGAAAACGCCCAGAAATGTCCGTCAACGCTGAAAGTTGGATTGCCCAGTGACAAAACAAAGTAGGCCAAGGCAAAGTATCTGTATTTAACATTGTTGTGTGAGTAACCAAAACAAGCTGCACATTGCTATGCAAATTAATAGTCTTTGCGAGAAGAAAACCCAACATAATCCACACAATATAATCCTCGCAAGGAAGGTTTTGCAGGGATTTAAAGGCTTTCTTATGCTATAAAATCCTAGGCAAATGTGGGTGCCCCAGCAAATAAAAATGTTTACCATAATACCCACTTACTATTAAGCATTGTCTCCAAAGGAACTTGAACAATATGATAAAAGACTGATCTTTTACTTCTATAATATACATAATGTTAAATATATGAAAAACACTTTCTGCTTGCAAGTAAGACTCTATGGTTGCTGAGTGGCTAATGTACAATTGATGGAAGAGGATTTTCTATCATGCTCCATGGATGAAATAGAAATGAAGCAAAAACTCGGAAAGGAGATTAAGGTTGTTACCGGAGTTGAAGCAATACAGAGAACGTCCAGAAATGTCCTTCAACGCTGAAAGTTGAACAGCAACTACAAATTAGTTTGCAACTGCTTCACACATAGTAAAAAATGGATATTGTCAGATAAAGGCAGGGAGAAATTCAATAACAAAGCAGAGATTAAACTACGTGCAAGATGATCCGAGAACAAGTAGTTTAATATCATCTGTTAATATAATTTGATGGTTAAAAAAATATGTTGCATCATTCAAAAGTTATCAATTCAAATTTACAGATTGAATATGCATGACTTTGCACACTAAAAATAGAATATGCATAACTTTGCAAACTTAAATAGTGATTTCAGAAGTAAAATATATAAATACATTTTATGAGTCAAATTACTTCCAAAGTTAACAAGACTGGATCTCGTTACAAGAACTTCCAGCCACCTTGTTCTAAGACCTTCATATTTAAAAACATTTTACCCTACTTATACTCTGTAATTGAGAGTATAGCTAGAATATAAGGCTGTACTTCGTTACACGGGATATATAAATATGCACATCAAAGCCTGATCGAATAACATGAGAGCATAGTTCAAAACACCAAGTTGAAGCCTAGATTTATATTTAATGTTGCACAAAATTTGGCATAAAGCATAGGATAAACCACTGACAAAGTTAACAAAGCCTGATTGAATAACCTGAGAGCATAGTTCAAAACACCAAGTTGAAGCCTAGATTTATATTTAATGTTGCACAAATTTGCAAATGACAGATATGGTGGAAATTCATATATCTGTATTGTTCAGAGTTTTAAGAAGCACATGTATCTAAGAATCCAGGAACCTGAGGCTCTGGGCTTACGCTATCTTCATCAAGATTGCCGTCCTGCCATTGTACACAGAGATGTTAAGCCTAGCAATATATTGGTTGATTCTGACATGACTGCAAGGGTTGCAGATTTTGGAGTTGCAAAGCTGATTCGAACTGGTTCGGAGGCCATGTCTTCTGTTATTGGCTCCTATGGCTACATTGCTCCAGGTAAAGTAGTTTCAAACTTCAGAACTATAAGTGGTCATTCTTTTTATGGTAACATTAATTTTCTTTTCAGAAACCATATACATTCTAACATCTTAGGATATAGCTTGTTCTTGAATGATACTCTGTCCATCCATTTTATGTTACATGATTGTCTCTGATGTGAGCAATTTACTTACAAAGTGTCTAACATCTTAGGTTACTCCATCAATCCATTCTATGTCAACATGGTTGTCTCTGGTGTGAACAATATACTTGCAAAGTGTCTAACATCGTAGGTTATACTTTGTTCTTGAATGATACTCCATCAATCCATTTTATGTTAACATGATTGTCTCTGATGTGAATAATTTACTTACAAAGTGAGTTAGGATGGTCTAAGTGCATTTTTCTTTCAGTTTCATGATTGTGTACCCTGGAAAATCTAAGAATACAAAAGGAGAATCTTGTATTGGTTTTACATCCCTAAAGCATTAAGATTAGCTGAACACAAAAGTAAAAGGGAATCGGTTTTAGCTACTGTTTGGATTTGAAGAAGGAATTCAGAAATATGAGTATTCTCAGATCAGACAACCTTATGGAAAAGGTCTTATTATTTTTATGTATTTGTAAGTTAGTTTGTGTATCAGATTCTCAGTGATTGATGGGTATGGAGTTGTGTTTAGCCCAGCTTAGTTCAAAATCCTAAATTTGCTATAAGGTAGCATTCATTGTTTTCTACATAGCCAATCAAATTCTTACACAGATTTTCTCTTGTAATATATACCTGAAAGTTATATGTTAAACCTAGCACAGACTTGTACTGTTTCATTAATTGAGGATGGTAGCAATCTATTAAGTCCATGAGTCTGGAAGGTTCCCATAGATGTAATTGCCTTCACTGCTATATCTCTTGGATTGATCTATGTTGGATCTTGCAATGATGAAGTGTCTCAGTCAATTATTATTGCCTTGATGGAGAGAAGTGATTCTGAGCTAGGAGAGCCACTTACTCGATTTCTTTGTTTAGGCCTTGGCCTCTTATATCTTGGAAAGCAGGTGAGTGGATTGATTCTGAACAGAGTCCATTAACTGCCATTATATCCTCCAGACATATATTGGTCAATGATTTGTGCTTACTTTGGGAATATGCTGTAAGAAAAAGAAACATAAGATATGCTGTTTTTTTTTAAAAAGAGTGAAGAAAGAGGTATATTTAAAGGAAAATTATGAAATATTTTACATGAGATCCCGTCCACACAAACTCCAGAGGAGCTGCTCAATTACCAGCTAATACAGTGATTAAAGGGAAGTGGTCCACAAAATAATTGAAAGGAGATAGGACATAGAGGTTTCTGGGAGTGATGACTGATTAGAGATTGCTGATGTTCTCAACTCCCTGGCATTCCCAGAAAAGTGTTAGAAGCTCTATTTAATGTTGTATTTGTACTAACATTGAAGGTTGTTACCGTGTTGTTTAGCCAAGAGGTCGTTTTTAGGAATCTTGTTTGTTGCCATCTGTATGATTTTCTAAAGCACTCAACTATACAAACGTATGCAGGGAATTTATAGTTTAGTAACTTCTAGAAAAATACCTTTTGATAGCATTTTGACAAGGAACAAGTAAAACATTCATTTATATAACATACTGTTGCGGATTCCTGGGTGCTATTTTTTCTGCTTTCTGGTATTTCAACTTTTCCAAGGTGGAAAGATCTAGGTAAGCGCATGTAGGTAATGGTTTAAGCTAAAGATTAAATGAGGGTCACCATGCCGTTTCCAATATGTTGAAGAAGATTTATTGCCAATGATGCTATAGGTATTAAAGAAGTGTTTTGTTTGATTTTTGTGAGATGTTATGGCACTAGGTAGTGATGTATGCCTTGCATAATGTCTGTGCTAACAAGAATACAGGTTTTCCTTGCTTTTGCTCAAAGTCACAGGCTTTTAACTCTTCTCTTGAAATAAACAGGAAAAAGTTGATGCAACTTTGGAAGTAGCAAAGACATTCAATGAGAAAATATCAAGATATTGTCAAGTTACGCTGGAGTCCTGTGCATATGCAGGGACTGGAAATGTTCTCAAGGTAAGAAATGAATTGGCTGAAATGAGACCTGTTCTAGATGAAGCTATTAAAGCTAAAGAACAGATTACAAGAGATTTGAATGTTATAAGCTGGAGACATGTCCTACAATGGTTGAAAAAGAACAACTTGAGACAGAACCTATGAGAACAAGGCAGCTGACTGATGAACTTAATGGTCAAATATCTCAACTTAGTGATGAAATGCATGAAATAAAGGCTGAAAAGGTTAAAGCGATGAATGATCTTGATGAATTCAAGGTCTTGGTCAAAAAATTAGAAAATGAGAGAGCAGAGCTATCTGAATATCTTCATGTAGTGAGAGCTGAGCTGGAGCAAATGAAAAAAGAAGCTGATTTCCACCAAAAACATGAAGAAGAAAGGAATCGATTCTCTGAGGAGAATGCCAAACTTTCTGCAGAGCTATATGATTGCAAGGAATATTTATCAAGGAGGCAAGATGAAAAATCAGAACGTGATAAGCAATTGAGAGATATGGTACTTGAGCTTCATAAAGCTACATCAGAAAATATGAATTTTGCAAGCAATGTGTGCAAGCATAGACATATGTTAACAGAGGTAGAGGGTGAATGCTTTCTACCTATCCCTGAGGCAAGATGCGACTCAGCTTTGTTGCAGAGACAACCTTATGGAAAAGGTCTTATTATTTTTATGTATTTGTAAGTTAGTTTGTGTATCAGATTCTCAGTGATTGATGGGTATGGAGTTGTGTTTTAGCCCAGCTTAGTTCAAAATCCTAAATTTGCTATAAGGTAGCATTCATTGTTTTCTACATAGCCAATCAAATTCTTACAATTTTCTCTTGTAATATATATCTGAAAGTTATATGTTAAACCTAGCACAGACTTGTACTGTTTCATTAATTGAGGATGGTAGCAATCTATTAAGTCCATGGGTCTGGAAGGTTCCCATAGATGTAATTGCCTTCACTGCTATATCTCTTGGATTGATCTATGTTGGATCTTGCAATGATGAAGTGGCTCAGTCAATTATTATTGCCTTGATGGAGAGAAGTGATTCTGAGCTAGGAGAGCCAATAGTGGAGCGTTTACCTGGAGTTCTTTGGTGAAAAAATAAAAACTATGAACAGGAAAAACCATATTAAAGATTTATCTGGCATAATCTTAGAAAATGTTTTTACAGACAAATTCAGTGCATGTATCATTGTAATAGGGATTTTGGCCCTGTTTCCTCCATGACCTCACGTGCAGCACACTCCTCCCAAGTCTCTCATGCACATATGTGCGAATAAACAAGGATTTTGCATTCTACCCATTAATGAGTACAAGGGAAAACAATAAATTTGCAAGAGAGAAAGAACAAACAAAAAAGACCACTATTGACATTGTGGATGCAACATTCACTAGGCTTTGTAATTTGTATATGGATAAGTCCCTGAATCTATGTTAAGTTTGCAACTTAAAGCATGACCAAAAGCAGCACATTGGTAGAATTAAAGCTATTTTGCCACAGTAGTTGCAGGGCACAAAAGCCTCTAAAGACACCAATGCAATGATTTTGAATCAGGTTTGATTTGGACATGGAAGGCTCCATTAAAGATATCCTTGTAAGGAGCTATGTTTGAAGCTCTCAACAGGCTTGATCTGTTTGGCCCCCTCCTCTTGTGAACAGCACTATTGGATCCATTGAGCGGAGGCAATTTGAAGAGTGCCCAAGGACCCAGGTCACTTTGACTGCCATGAACAAAATTATAAATGGATGCCGTACTCATTAGGCGTTGTCTATGGGCAGACCCTAACCCTGGGTTATATATGTTGTGACAGAAAGCAACACAGTTAAGTCCCTGAATCTATGTTAAGTTTGCAACTTAAAGCATGACCAAAAGCAGCACATTGGTAGAATTAAAGCTATTTTGCCACAATAGTTGCAGGGCACAAAAGCCTCTAAAGACACCAATGCAATGATTTTGAATGAGGTTTGATTTGAACATGGAAGGCTCCATTAAAGATATCCTTGTAAGGAGCTATGTTTGAAGCTCTCAACAGGCTTGATCTGTTTGGCCCCCTCCACTTGTGAACAACACTGTTGGATCCATTGAGCGGAGGCAATTTGAAGAGTGCCCAAGGACCCAGGTCACTTCGACTGCCATGAACAAAATTATAAATGGATGCCGTACTCATTAGGCATTGTCTATGGGCAGACCCTAACCATGCTGGAACCATATGACAGTGAGGAAAATAATAGACAGACCATCAATATACGAAACATTCACACAACTGTAGAATACTATCAAATATGTCACAGGGATTGCCTGTAAGGCAATCTATACATCCTTGACATGCAGATCGAATCCCAGCACTAATGTAACATTGGTGCATAAATCCATCAATCAGTATGAAAGGCACGCACATAAACTTTGCAATTATTCATATTTCTCTAGATGTCATAGCATCAACCATTGAGTAGTAGTCACCATATAGGTAATACCCTGGATTCTTACAGGCTTAAACTTTACAGCATATTGGGTTTTATTCCAACAGTTTGTAGTAGTAATAAAACAACTTACATTGTTACCCAAAATCTTATAGTGAAGTTGTATATACAAGAATTTTAAACAGAGGATATAACAACATGTTATAATAATGCAATTGCTACAGCTATTGCTGAAAGTTCATGATGTAGCAACGTATTAAAAGGTAACAGCATTTTCATATCAGCAGTTTGAAACAATACTTGTCAACTACCTATGTGTGATAGCAGATTGCTTGTGTTCTTTTATTGATTGTATTAACACACTGAGACCGTGCAATACTAGTGGGTGACTTCATAATTCGAAGTTGCAAGGATCACTTGCTGTCACGAGTTCTCTCCTGCAGTCCTTTCATTGAGGCAATACCAACCTTGACAATAAAAGTGTAGAAATTTTCATTGAGGCAATACCAACCTTGACAATAAAAGCCAAGAAAAGCACAAAATTCACAAATTTAATCTAAACGTAACTTGATTGGTCTAATTATAGTTGCATGATAGAAACCACTGCTAAGCAGGAAGTGAATGTAAATATGGCTGGTTTTATTTTACGTTGAAGAGCATAAATCGTAACAGGCTTCCAGCCTAACCATTCTCTCTAAAAGATTAAAATACGCATCTTTACCTTCAAAATAGAATTAAAGCCAAGCTATAATCCAACGGACGGTTGGCCGCCGACTCGAGATAATAAACCAAAATTATTTCTCCCAATCTATACTGTGCCTCCAAAATGACTTTAAGTACAGAGGTGAGCATATTTAAATCACATCAATTCGTGATGGAATTTCTTTAATTTCGAGGAACCAAGGAAGAGGAAATGAGAATAAAAAACTTGTCTCATACGGATATTTAGTTTTTCCCCAGTCTCCAAATTAATTTATTATTATATGAATGTTCAAATTGTAAACTTAACACATAATAATCAAAAATATATTCTATGTAATTTGATATCACATCAAAACATTGACCTCCACTTATATAAGCAACCTCATATCAAAGCGCTGAAGCAGATAATGCGATGTCTGGCATTTATTTTACCGGCCACATGCATATTTGTTAATCAATGCCAGTTTCCACATAAGCAGAAACGTAAGATAATGGCGATCATATCTCTACACAACTAAATTTTATCATTTGGCCCTGAGGATCAAAATTCCAGATATGGGATAAGTGAGCCTGCCCCATATAAATTTCGGAGAGCAACTATTTTATTTTCTGGCTTGAACATGGGAAGAGCGTCAAATTTAATAAAACCGTTGCAATTAACCCATCAAAAATGCATCGAGATTTCATCATCAAAGAATTAATAATGAAAAGAATTCTTCTACATGCAGTGACATTGGGATAGCAAAAAGCTTTTATATGACACAAAACTCAACATGCAGCTCTAAAGTTTCCGCTGGATATTGAAACAGAAAGGGCGTTTAAGTCTAACATCCAATAATAACCTAAATCTCCCTTATCATTATTCATATATGTTCGCATGAGAAGAATATCCACTCTTCTCATGTTTGTTTTGAAGGTATATTCTCTATTCGTTTCAGGCATGCATCCGAAATTTTGCGCAAACCGTGGGTCGAATATATGATTCTAATGGTTGCGCAATCTTCATAAATAAATTTTCTAATGCTATTCGAATCGCACACCAAGGCAGAAGTAAATTAAGGCTCTGATACCAACTGTTAGATAACTAATAACTTAAACAGTGATTCTACATGCGGAAAGAACTGAAAAGAATCACTGAAACTTAATACCCAGGGATACGGGTTACCTCCAGCCATTGGTGATGTTTTGATGAAGGCCACAGTCCACTTTCCTGCTACTTCTTCAGCACTCCAGCTTCAATCCAAGCAAAAGAAAAAGAACACAAGAATTCTGAAGGCACTTCCAAGCTCTGCTATCTCAGCTAGATGGTGTAGAACTGAAGGGGGTTGAGATATGAGCTTGGGGACCAACAGATGAACATATAGCTAAGCTTCCATCAAGCTTCTAAAAGCTATGTGTTAGAAAAACCACAAATCAAGGTAGAGATCAGATCAAAGTAATGGACCACTTTAGTAGCTCCCAATTATAAATTTAGTAATTGCAGTTGATTTTCTTAACTTAAGGAAACTACTGCAGTTGGTTTCCATAAGTTAAGAAAAGCTGCAATTCCATAAATCAAGGTAGCTTTTGTGTAAAATCAATGGATCTTAACAGTCAGAATCATCGATCTCATACTTGGAAGCCAATAATACTGCTGGATATTGAGCTGTTAAGCAATGAAATGAAATCGGTGCCCTATCCATTCTCTGGCCGTTAAAATGATATTGAGACCAAATTTGCTGCATCTAAAGTTTGTCCTGGCTTGACTTTAGCGTGTCAGCCCCTTGTTTCTCTGCGCCTCTGTGAAAAAGGCATGGCTCAGTCGATTCACAAGAAAATGACTACTTCATGGATATCATATGAGGAATTGCCTTACGAATGGGTTTACTTGGTTGGACTTCATGGACAACTTAGTCATGGACATCAGGTTGGAGACATGGAGCATGGCAGTCTTATGTAGGGACATTATGCAGAGCACTTGTAGAGGTGTCGCTTATGGGCATTCGATGAGGAGTGCCAAGGCAGGGATGTTGTGCAGGTATGGGCTCCAATCCAATATAGGCTTTTCACCATATGACCAAGGCTACATATAAGAATCCACTGACCAGGGTATCGCTTTCCGCCTAGTTCCTCGCTTTATACTTATGAGCCTGTGCTGGTCCCGTACTCCGTTTATTCGCCACCAGCTCTCCGCCTTTCTATGACGTTCCGCCGCCTTCAGGATGCAGATATGATTAGCCGACAGCGGGGCCTGTACGAGTTCGGTCCTTTCCTAATTCAACGGTATATGGAATAGGAGATGCGACTAGAGAATCTCAAGCTGGTAGCGCCCCAACTTGCGGAGGATCTGCAACTTTCGTATATGCCCCTGGCATTCACTGATTATTCACCTATTGTTAATGAGCTTTCATACACTTCGTCTAATAAATATTTCATGGATATCTTTAAGACTTAACCATATCATAGAGAACAAATGCTTAGAGCACTTCATGGCATGGAGGTGGCCCCTCCACCTCATCCGGGCCAAGCTCCTACCATTCCTGCCGCATTATTTGCTAATGTGACATGGAGATGTTTTACTTATCAATTGATGGAGAGGTTGTGCACTCTTGTACAAGAAGGCCATGGACTTGGATGGAGTTGTGAGTAGACTATGGAGCATTCCTATTACATGGAGAGCTGAGGCATCTTGCAAAGACCTTTGGGCCGAGACATATATGCTTGCTAGGATGTTAGTTGGAGATGGATCATGGAGCTCATGACGACATGTGGTTGTGACTTTTGGGGACTTCATATATGGTGGACTTGGAGGATCTGATGCATTGAGGAGCTGAGGTCAGAGACTTTGATGCAGGATGGGGTGCATACTTTCAAGTACATGTATGAGAATGGCTTGAAAGAGTGACTTGATGTGGAGGATCGATATGAGATACTTTGAAGTGATGGAGTTACAACGATGATGATGCCTTGGTGGCAACACTTGGGCATGGGTTGAGCCAAGACTTAGCCACTTTAAACACATGGGAGCTAATTGATCTATGATCATGGACATCACATGGATAGATGAGACAGGTATATACTTGTTTCTATGGTAGACTTGAGGGATGGCACATACAAATATGATGGAGGTTGCTTCATGGACTTGGATGTGGCACATCGAGTGTTGGGAGGTGATCTCCTCCTTTGAGGAGATGGATGTTTTGTAGTTGGATGATGATGTTGGATAGAAAGCATCATGAATATCATGTTGTAGATGAGATGAGGACTACTTCATGGACCTGAACATGGGTTACACTTATATGGAGATGGATTCTTGATCGAGTTGAGGATGAGACGGGATGTTTTGAGAAACAACTGATGGTGGCATGAGGAAGTGAATTCTCATGCTTTGAGTGCGACAGTTGGACTGATCACCCAACTAGTTCGAATCATAAAGGGATCCAATGTATAGAGAGATGTTAGCATTTGTTGGAGTATCATGGCAGCAGTTCACATGATGACGACACATGATGAGGTCGACACGATGTTGCAGGAAGCATGTAGCTTGAGATGGAGGGACCAGCCTTCCACGATAGGGAGCAGCATGTGGAGATTGCGACGAGATGGTCGATGGTCATGGATTGAGATGATTTCTGATGTATGACATACCGATGGGGTGTATACCTTGGTATGGTGATCTTGGTGACAGATGGTTGCCGGGACGACACATGATGGAGATGGTGGTTCTACATATGTTGCAGAGATGGTTGCAGTATGTGGAGGAGTTGACATCATGGACGAGACAGATATTGATATTGATCTTGGTGGATGGCTACCAGGATGGTATGTTGTCGAGGACGACAACAACTTCAGGTGGAGGAGGATGTAAGGACCTGCAGTCCTTGCACGCGCTCCGGGTGAAGTGTGATGACAAATAATGAAGGAACGAGCTTGGACCATCAATGCGGAGGTGTTATGCGATGTGTAGGAAGGGAGAGCGATGGGTATATGTATGCATGGGAGCGTGAATGAACCACCCACGGGTTGACCAACAAGTGGAGCATTTGGGGGAAGGCCGACTCACGTTTAGTAGCATATGCGATGGAGTTTGAGGGCGTGGGTAGGTTGTCTGGGCAGCCACAACCTTGCCTTACCGCCCGTATAAACTAGCAAGGCATAGATCTCATTTGAAAACACAATGAACTTCGCTCATGAAGAAGAGAAAGGCGCAGAACTAAGGTGTGGATGTAGTAAAGGAGATAGGCGCAGTTTTGATGATGCACCATTCTTGGGCAAGGCTGCATGGATGTAGTGTATTCTTGGTTTGGGTGAAGGGCGTGGTTAGAGGAGCGCCCGCCGGTTGGAGAAGGGTGTGTACGGGTGTGTGGCACCCGGGTTGTGCGAAGGAGCACCCGATGGTGAAACGAAGGTGTGGGTGCCCGGTTTGTGCGACAACTTGGAACGAGTTCTTGGGTGACTCGGGTGAGCACCCGCCCATCGTGGAAGTTTGCACGGTGTAACTTCTGGTGAAGTGTTGAGATTCTGAATTGAGGTGCAACTCACGTAGAGGCACCTGTGTGTGGTGACTTGGAGGCGTGCCAAAGTTGGGCAGATAACACGATCGTGTGACGAGGTGAACGAGGGTTGTTGAGCCATGTGGCTATCGTGCGGAGGTGTCGACGAACTGGGCAACCGAGTTTGCCGAAGTTGAAAATTAGCTAAGTGTAAATTTGGGGTTTCCCAAGATTTAACTTGTAAAGATTTGTAACATTGAAGATTGTATAATATATTGCTTTAGGCAGACTCATATTGCAAGGAGTTTCCCCTCCCTTTATATTGTTATGCATTTGTCTTGTATAATGTTGTTTATATGAATGTTATGGGCTTTCACTTGTATAAAGGTTCACATTAATAAGACTTGGTAACGAAAATAAAACTATGTATGGAATGTTAGGCGTAGTCTACAATCATAAGTATAGGTGAAAAGAAAATGATTGGTAGTGCCGCACCTCGCTATAAGCGGTTGAAAGGGTACCACAGGTGTAGGGGCATGACAGGTGGTATCAAAGCTGGTCCAAGTTTTGGAGGAAACTTGATGCATTGAATCAAGAAGCTGATTCTATGAAGACCGAAGACTTGGCAGAGAGCTCAAGTTTTGTAGGTGACAGGTGCAATATCAGGGTGATTCAGGTGAATGGTGAAACAGGTTTAGTAGAGGAGAAGCTTTGTGCTTGGGCCAAGCTGAATGACAAGGCATGGCAGGTTTGGAAGAATGTGAAGGGAAGCTCTTACTTACCTTATACAGGTTGAAGCGGATGAAAGAAGAGAATCCTCGGATGAAAGAAGAGAATCCTCGGATTCGAAAGGAATTTGAAGTCTTGGAAAAGAATGTTATAGACGAACTTCTTGAACTTGGTTGGAAAATGGAGCAAGATGAAGTTGTCGATTGTGCTAACAAAGAAGAGGAAGCTGTGATGATCGAGGATGTTGCAGATTAGACAATGATGGATGATGAACTTGAGATTAATCAAGTTGGACAAGGATCGTGCAGTTTGCAGACATGGATGGGTGAGGATACTCACATGGAGGAGCCTCATGATGATGATGTAAGTACTGTTGATACTTGTGTTTCACTTGAGCATTTGGGAGATGGGCCATATCCAAGGAAGAGCAAAGTCAGTTTGCCGATGCTAGGGAGGATCTTACCATGGATGTCTACGATGAGACCTTGTATGGAGAAGCAAGGATTGTTGATTGTTGTAGGACTTGTTGGGGTTGTTTGTGACCTTATCATAAAAGGTGAAAGGGCCCGTGAGAAGGGAGGAACATGATGATCATTGCAAAGGATTGGGTCATGCTTTAGCGACATGGAGAATTGGCTAAGTGCCTGGCATGACTCATGGATAGATTGGAGGGCACACACTTAAGGTATGATGATGCTTGGGTGGAATTCTCATGGCCGAGACCAAGAGATATTCTTGGTGGAACCTTTAGTGGGGGAGCTATGATGGAAGGGAATCGTGATGATGATGATATGGTTGGGTGACTGAGTTCACTAGATCAAAGATTGCAGACTTGGATGAGGATGACCGATTGTTGTGATGGGTCTACTTGGTTGGAATACATGGACAACTTAGTCATGGACATCAGGTTGGAGACATGGAGCATGGCAGTTTTATGTAGGAACAATGTGTAGGAGCACTTGTAGAGGTGTCACTTATGGGCATCCGATGAGGAGTGCAAGGGCAAGCATGTTGTGCAGGTGGATTTTCTAATGTGACATGGAGATGTTTTACTTATGAGCCGATGGAGAGGTTGTGAAATCTTGTACAACAAGGCCATGGACTTGGATGGAGCTGTGAGCTGACTATGGAGCATTCCTACTACATGGAGAGTTGAGGCATCTTGCAATGACCTTTGGGCTGAGACATGTATGCTTGCTAGGATGTTAGTTGGAGATGGCTCACGGAGCTCTTGATGACATGTGGTTGTGATTTTTTGGGACATCATATATGGTGGACTTGGAGGATCTGATGCATTGAGGAGCTGAGGTCAGAGACTTTGATGTAGGATGGGGTGCATACTTTCAAGTACATGTATGGGAATGGCTTGAAAGAGTGACTTGATGTGGAGGATCGATATGAGACACTTTGAAGTGATGGAGTTACAACGATGATGATGCCTTGGTGGCAACAATTGGGCATGGGTTGAGCCGAGACTTAACCACTTTCAACACATGGGAGCTGATTGATCTATGATCATGGGCAGCACATAGATAGATGAGACAGGTATATACTTGTTTCTATGGCAGACTTTAGAGATGGCACATACAGATATGATGGAGGTTGCTTCATGGACCTGGATGTGGTACATCAAGAGTTGGGAGATGATCTCTTCCTTTGAGGAGCTGGATATTTTACAGATGGATGATGATGATGGATAGAAAACATCATGGACAGCATGTTGCAGATGAGATGAGGACTACTTCATGGACCTAAGCATGGCTTACACTTATATGGAGATGGATTCTTGATCGAGTTGAGGATGTGACGGGATGCTCTGAGAAACAACTGATGGTGGCATGAGGAAGTGCATTCTCATGATTTGAGCATGACAATTGGATTGATCACCCAACTAGTTTGAATCATGAGGGGATCCAATGTACAGAGAGATGTTAGCATTTGTTGGAGTATGATGGAAGCAGTTCGCATGATGACGACACATGACGAGGTCAATAGGATGTTGCAAGAAGCATGTAGCTTGAGATGGAGGGACCAGCCTTCGACGATAGGGAGCAACATGTGGAGATTGCGACGAGATGGTCGATGGTCATGGATTGAGATGATTTCTGATGTATGACATACCGATGGGGTGTATACCTTGCTATGCTGATCTTGGTGACAAATGGTTGATGGGACGAAACATGATGGAGATGGTGGTTCTAGATATGTTGGAGAGATGGGTGCAGTGTGTGGAGGAGTTGACATCATGTACGAGACAAATATTGATATTAATCTTGGTGGATGGCTACTAGGATGGTATGTTGTCGAGGACGACAAAGACTTCAGGTGGAGGAGGATGTAAGGACCTATAGTCCTTGCATGAGCTCTGGGTGAAGTGCGATGACAAATAACGAAGGAACGAGCTCGGACCATCAACGCGGAGGTGTTATGCGATGCGTAGGAAGGGAGAGCGATGGGTATATGTATGCGTGGGAGCGTGAATGAACCACCCATGGGCCGACCAACAAGTGGAGCGTTTGGGGGAAGGCCGACTCACGTTTAGTAGCATATGCGATGGAGTTTGAGGGCGTGGGCAGGTCGGCTGGGCAGCCACGACCTTGCCTTACCGCCCGTATAAACTAGCAAGGCGCAGAGCTCATTTGAAGACACAATGAACTTCACTCATGAAGAAGAGAAAGGCGCAGAACTAAGGTGTGGACGCAACAAAGGAGATAGGCGCAGTTTTGGTGATGTGCCCATTCTTGGGCAAGGCCGCATGGAAGTAGCGTATTCTTGGTTTGGGTGAAGGGCGCGGGTAGAGGAGCGCCCGCCGGTTGGAGAAGGGCGTGCACAGGTGTGTGGCGCCCGGGTTGTGCGAAGGAGCGCCCGACGGTGAAATGAAGGCGTGGGTGCCCGGTTTGTGTGATGACTTGGCACAGGTTATTGTGTGACTCGGGTGAGCGCCCGCCCATTGTGCATGTGTGCACGATGTAGCTTTTGGTGAAGTGTTGAGATTATGAACGTAGGTGCGATTCATGCAGAGGCGCCTATGTGTGGCGACTTGGAGGTGCGCCCAAGTTGGGCAAACAACACGATCGTGTGACGAGGTGAACGAAGGGTTTGCGAGTCATGTGACGACCGTGCGGAGGTGCCGATAAACTGGGCAACCGAGTTTGCCGAAGTTGAAAATTAGCTAAGTGTAAATTTGGGGTTTCCCAAGATTTAACTTGTAAAGCTTTGTAACATTGAAGATTGTATAATATATTGATTCAGGCAGACTCATATTGCAAGGAGTTACCCCTCCCTTTATACTGTTATGCATTTCTCTTGTATAATGTTGTTTATGTGAATGTTATGGGCTTTTCTTGTATAAAGGAACGCATTAATAAGACTTGGTAACAAAAATAAAACTAAGTATGGAATGTTAGGTGTAGTCTACAATCGTAAGTATTGGTGAAAAGAAAATGATTGGTAGTGTTGCACCTCGCTATAAGTGGTTGAAAGAGTACCGCAAGTGTAGGGGAATGACACAGAGGATCGAGACAGCCAAACAACCAAAGGACGGGAAAGCGGGTGAAATTGGGTTCATCACCTTCAGAGGTAGAGGCAAAAGTCATGTGCCGACAAAAAGCATGAAGAATCATTTGGTCCCAGGGACTCACGTGGAGAAGATAGAATAGTACGCCTCAGCCGTCAACCTTTCTGGCGTGGTGGTGGAAAGAGCTCTAGAGATTTATAAAGAATTCGCTGAGCATGGGGGTTATATAAAGGGCAAGAATGCTCCGGGCCTCCAAGTTGGTGCTGTCTATATCGCGGCTTGACAGTTGGGGCATATGAAAATGATGAAAGAATATCTCCTGAAATTCGAAGAGGAGATATCAAAATCCAGAGGGTTGCGCCGTCGGCCATCCCTCGAGATCTAGTTAGCAACACTCACTTCAACTTCATGGAGGGGGAAACAACGTCGGTAGAGAGCGATGGTAAGAGTGATGAAATGCATGATGCATACGCCGAGGCTGCCATTGATCGTGTGTGCAATGCATTGAAGGGAGCGGAATAGATGGCATACGCGGTGGGGAAGATGGGGTTGGCGGCGTCGATGCAGCCAGTGTCGATTGTGGGTGCGATAGTGTGGACATGCTCCCTTCTGTTTGGGTGTGAGGACATGGGTATAAAGGGCATTATGAAGCACTCTGCGGGCAGGACCACTATCCGCAAAGCATAGAAGTTGTTGCAACCCCATTTCACTAGTCTTATCTCCACAAATATCTTTCGAGATCCCAAGGACTGACAAAAGAAGTTGAAACTGCGTTAAGACCAATCACATTGCAACCTTGGCATTCCTAAAATCCAATTTATTTCTTTGCCTTCAATAATCAATCCCTGCACTTCATTTTATAAATCTCTCCCATTTTCTATTTCCAATCTTTTCGACCATGAACAATCCATTTCGTAAAATATGCAGTTTTGAGAGAAACAAAAAAAATAAAAAAAACAAAAAACAAAAAAATTAAAATTAGTGGGATGATATTAAATTTACAAATTATATAATTAGCATAATTATATTAAAAATATTAATATATTCGAATTCAAGCTTCTATGATCCATATTATATATAAAATATTTTTTTGAAAAAATTATATTGAAGATTTTAGTCAACGCGTTCAACCAATAAGAAATGTATTTAGGAAGAGGGTTAAATAGAGAGAGATCAACCTAATATCTAGAAGAAAATGGTTATATTTAACCACCCTAGGAATTAGTATTTTTCAAATAAATTTTATCAATTTATTGATTGATTATTATTTTATATATATATATATATATATATATATATATATATATATATATTAATTTAACCCATTTGCTAATTTGATTAGGGTTTTAATGATATTTTCTTCTTTATAAAAGAGCTATATATAAAATTTATATATATATATATATATATATATATATATATAATATTCTAAAGGGACTCCTCTTCTTCTTTTAACTAATAATAAAAATTAAATTATAATGATACTAAACATTAGTATTAATGTTAATAATGCTATTATTCATATTATTAATGTTTTAATACTAGTAATAATTATAATGTTACTAAACACTAGTATTAATGTTAATAATAATATGGATTATTATTAACATTAATACTAGTGTTTAGCATCATTATAATTTAATATTTGTTATTAGTTAAATAAAATAAGAAAAAAGAAGAGTCATTTAGAATATTATATTTATATAGTAATATAGACAAAAATAAAAATTAATTAATTTTAAGTATAGCGCTTTTATAAGGAAGTAAATATTATTAAAACCCTAATCAAATATAGTCATTGGGTTAAATTGATTAATAATAATAATAATAATACAATTTATTTAAAAAATATTAAACATTTCCCTTTTTCTCCCTTTGTCAAATATAGTCGTTTTCTTCTAGTTGTTAGGTTGACTTCTCTCCCTATTTAACCTTCTTCCTAGATCTGTTTCTTCATCGCGCGCTCGAGATGAACCACACTTGTTGGTTTGAAATGCCTCGACCAAAATCTTCAATGTTATTTCTTCCCAAAAATATTTTATACAATATTAATATAGTTGATATAGCCAAAGTTTTCATTTGTATTTACCATTAATAAATATTAAAAGATTTGATTACTTATATTTATAATGGGTTGTGTATATGTATTGGTTATCTATAAAAAGTATCTCAGACTTTATCTGACCTTAAATTATTGGACCTAAAAAGTGTAACTTCTTAATACATTTAAATTAAAAATATAAAATAATGATAAAATTTCATGCCACACTTAGATTCCTTGGATGTCAAATAACTAGCATATATCCATTTTAAATACGGATCTAACATGCGCTGAGAGGGATCCGATTTTTTTACATGCAATTTTTTTTATCAACCGACATTATTTTATTTGACTTTTTTATTTTTTATTTAAGTTTATATGAACAAAATTTCAACTTTGATAATAGTAGGTTGTTACACATTATATTTTTGTTAGTTTTAATTTAAAACTAAAAATTTACTCACACCATCACTATTATGGAAATATATATAATATATAAAAAATTTAAAAGAATTTATTAATTTTAATTTTAAATTATAATTCAAAGAAATATATATTAATATAGCATAAAACTATTTAGGTTATACATTAAAAAAAATAATAATATAAACTATTTTTATTATATTTATTTATTTATATATATATATATTAAAATAGCTTGAGAAATTAAAATAATATTTAACACATAATTTAATTTAGACATTCGATTAATAACCCAAAAAAGGGCATTTTTTACCAAATTAATAAACATGTACAGAAGTATTAATGTTGTCCAAATTTGAAATGTGTGCGCTGAGTTATTATTGGGTTTTGGGATCACTATAGTGCGATATGGAATCTCACCATAACCCTAGCAAGTGAGATAAGGATTTCAATTCTAAAACACGTTATAAATTTATGCAATTTATTTATTTAAATATCACTTTAACATTATGGAATTTTTTTTTCAAATAAAATAAAATAATTAGTCAAATTCCATTATTACTAATCAGTTTTATCAAATTTTTCGATACTTTTGTGTGTATTTAGTAATTGACATTTTATAATTGTTTTAAGCACAAAACTATATACACCACTTATATAAAAAAGCAATAACATACCACCAAATAACTATTATTTTGAAAATATTTCAACAAAATCATTATTTATATAATTAAATTTTATAATAATAACCTCCCAATTGATACATACAAGCCATGGCAATTCATGCTTTCAACCAGGACAATAACCTAAAAATTGATGAAAACAACAGTATATGTATTATATTTTGATGACCATTCATCCATACAACCATTAACTCTTTTTATATACAAACCTCTCTTTCGTCCCAAGAAACAATATGATTTTATTTTAAGTGAACATGAACCAGAACATCACTTATGAATAAAAAATGATACCAAAACAATTACATGAACCAGTGAACCGTGAACTGCTCTGTGGCATAAGAGTAGGCATGATCCACACTGTACATACAATGCAGTATTGTCGAAATTTCTGGTAATTGCAAACAAGAGAAATGAACAGAACAGAAAGCTTTGTTTTAAACACAGGATCTTAACACAATGGAAACTAAAAATTGTTTCGATGGAGAACAAATTTTTCAACAATACACAAAAACTTTGTATTCGTTAAGGCACTGTTGTTACAAAAGATTTGTCTTCCTCTATCAGAGGGATTGCAACAACAATACTGTGTAAAATTTTCTTTACGCTGTTGCATTCTGCACTGCTGTGCTCTAACTCTCATCAACTAACCACTTACTTACTTATTACATTTTTGTTCTAGGTATATATATGTAATCTATAAAAAAAATATCTCTTCTAGGTTATGCGTGGAGGTGTCATAATGGACCACCAACCACATTTACAATCTAACATGGGCCTCTGATACAAATCGGCACTTTCTGGTGCTTTGCTGTCCTTCTGGGGTAGACGCAGTAAAAAGTAAATGAAACCCATAACCTTTCAATGCTTTTGGCTGCTCGAGGCTCATCCCTCTCGTTCTTGGCCATTCTCTTCTTTAATGCTGTTGGTGAGCAGTTATGGTGCAAAGCCTTCTTTCTTCTTTGGGAACACAAAAAATAGGTTAAAGCATAAATAAGGCATAGCAATGGCGAACACAAGCCAGAACAAATCTCAGCCGTCGGATCTACAAATGAATGGTGGGATCGCATAGCAAAAGAAAAACGTTATTGGGGGATGAGGCGAGGTGAGAAGCGGTGATGTGCGATGTGCGATGATATCGTATCCCAGTATCGCAATCAACAGATACAAAAGTAGAGGGCTTAACACTCAATGGGCGAAAGTTGTGATGTGCAATGTACGATCGCATTGCAAGATCGCAATTACAGAAAACAAAGATAAACAGAATGAGGTGAGGGGCTAAAATAATGCGATTTGCGATATGATCGCATCGCAAGGGAAAAAGAATAGGCTATTTTCTGAAATAAACACGCGACAGTGCAAATTATATTTCAACACTCCCCTTTAATTTCAACTGCTGGGTTATCAGTCATACCCAAACATTTCCTCAAAAATTCAAAAACTTTTTTGTCCCAAAGGCTTGCTCAGAATGTCTACAATATGCTCCTGAGTTTTGCAATGTTGTAAAACAATTTTCACCATTATTTACCAATTCCCTGATGTAATGAAACTTTGTGTCAATGTGTTTTGTTCTCTTATGAAACACAAAATTCTTGTATAATGCAATAGCTGAGCTATTGTCACAAAAGATCACTATTCCTTTTGCTTGCTCTTGGCATAAGCTTCTTAGCATTCTTCTCATCCATATTGCTTGACATGTTGCTGCTATGGCTGCCACATATTCTGCCTCTGCTGTAGACAATGCTACAATAGGCTGTTTTTCTAGAGGCCCATGAAATAGCTCCTGAACCAATGTGAAAAACATAACCGGATGTGCTTTTTCGATCATCTACACTTCTAGCCCAACCACTATCATTGTATCCAACTAAATCTGAATATTCTGAAAGAGTGTATAAAATACCAAATCTCTTAATACCTTTAACATACATCAAAATCCTTTTTGCTGCCTGCCAATGTGCTTCTTTTCTCCTCTCCATAAATCCAGAAATTAAACTAACAACAAACATTATATCTGGCCTAGTAGCAATTAAATACATAAGGCTACCAGCTATACTCTTGTACAAGCTAGGATCAAAATCCTTGCTGCTGTCCTCTTTGCTGAGTTTTAATCCCATCACTGTGGGAGTGATTGTTGCCTTGCTGTCCTGCATATTGAATCTCTCCAATACTTCATTAACATATTTTTCTTGTGAGATAAAAATACCATTTTCATTTTGATCTACTTCTATTCCTAAGAAGTATCTCAGCAAACCCATGTCAGTCATTTCAAATTCTTTTTTCATGACTGTTTTGAAATTTTCAATAAGGTAGTCATCATTCCCTTTAAAAATAACACCATCAACATATAACACAATAATTAGAATTTTACCATCCATTTCTTTGATGTAGAGGGTGGGTTCTCCCTCACACTTTGCAAATCCATTTTCCAGTAGATAGGAATCTATCCTACTGTGCCATGCTCTTGGTGCTTGCTTCAGCCCATAAAGAGCTTTCTTCAATCTGCACACTTTGTGCTCTTGGACTTTCTTTTCATAGCCTAGAGGTTGTTCAATATAGACCTCTTCCTTTAACAATCCATTTAGGAATGCTGACTTCACATCCATTTGGTAAACTTTCCACTTGTTTTGTGCTGCTATGGACAACACTGCTCCCACTGTTTCCATTTTTGCAACCGGTGCAAAAGTCTCCTCATAGTCTCTCCCATACTGCTGCTTGTATCCTTTGACAACCAGCCTTGCTTTGTGTCTTTCTATTTTTCCTTCAGCATTACTCTTGGTCTTTTAAACCCATTTAACTCCAATGACTTCTTTTCCTTTTGGTAGAACAACCAAATTCCATGTCTTATTTCTCTCTATGGCATTGATCTCCTTATCCATAGTTTCTATCAATTTCCTATCTTTAATTGCTTCTTCAAAATGAATAGGGTCATCAACATGACAATATAATGCAAACAAAGAATTCATACCTTCATTTGCTGCCTCTTGCTTATAAATGTCATTTAAATTTCTGAACTTCTTACCTCTTTCATTTGGTGTGCAAGTGCTTGAAGAAGCACTTCAATTTCCTCCTTGTGGTGTGCTTGGAGAAGCACTTTCATTTCTCCTCAAGGGTGTCTCTTGCTGCCCTTGTGTTGGCACTACTGTTTGGGGATGTATTTCAACCATCTCCTCATCATCTTCATCATGAGACAAACAGTTTTTAACATTCACTGTTTTCTCTATGCTTCCATCCCAAGCTTCCTCCTCAATGAATTGAACATCTGTGCTCACAAAAAACTTCTTGGTAGATGGGATATACAACCAGTAAGCTTTGGATTCCTCACTATATCCAATGAAATTGCATTTTTCCCCTTTGCTGTCCAAATTTTTCCTTAGCTAATCTGGGATGTGTGCATAAGACACACAACCAAAAACTTTCATGTGGGTGACTCCTTGCTTTCTCCCACTCCATGCTTCTTCCGGCACTCTGTTCATCACTGCTTTTGTAGGGCATATATTCAAAATATACACTGCACAATGTACAGATTCAACCCAATAATCATTTGGCAAATGCTTTGCCTTTAACATGCTCCTCGCCATATCCATGATTGTCCTATTCTTCCTTTCGGCTACTCCATTTTGCTGCGGAGTGCTGCAGAGTGTACCTTGTGGTAAACTGCTTATGAATTCCATTTTCTCTACAAAAACGTAGAAATTCTTTGGAGATATACTCACCTCCTCTGTCAGTTTTCAAAACTTTGATTTGCAGCTCACTTTGATTTCCTACAAGTGCTTTGAAATTGCGAAAATTTTCAAACACTTCCCTTTTTTTCTTTAGAAAGTAAACCCAAGTTTTTCTAGTAAAATCATCAATGAATGTTAGAAACTATTGGCTGCCTGCTACTGATGGTGTTTGTATTGGTCCACATAAATCTGAGTGGACAATCTCTAAGGGTGATTTTTCCCTTATGTTTTTCCCTGATGGAAAACTTTCTCTGTGTTGCTTCCCCAAGATACAACCTTCACAAAGGCTGTTTGGTTTTTCTATCAATGGTAATCCTCTTACCATTCCTTTTCTACTCAACAAGTTAAGACCTCCAAAGTTGAGATGTCCAAATTTCAAGTGCTACAACCAATTTTCATCTTTTGGTACGCTTTGGAAAGCCTCTTGGGTAACTGCTGCAATTTCTCCTCCATCTTTCAAAACTGCTTTTATCCTGAGAGGGAACATCCTATTTCTCGTCATCTTCACTTCAGCAATACATCGTTTGTTGGGTGCTCTATCCATGATGGTGCATACATCATTCACAAAGAAAACATTGTAACCCTTTTGAACAAGCTGTCCAATACTTAAGAGGTTACATTTTATTCCAGGAACATAATAGACATCTGCTATGGTTTTCTTTTCACCTTTCTTTGTAAGTATTTTTACTTCTCCTTTTCCCATAACAGAAATTTCACTATCAGTCCCAAGTATGACTTGTGATTTCACATTTTGATCTAAAGCAGAAAACAGGGCTATGTTTCCTGTCATATGGTTACTACAACCGGAATCTAGAAACCATATATCATCACTCTTTGTTTCAGCCATATTACAAGCTAACAACATATTATCTGGGCTGATATTTTCTCTAGTGATATTTGCACTAGATCTATTACTCATATCATGCTGCTTCTTCCTACATTCATTTGCATAATACCCATATTTTCTACAATAATAACATTGGACATTGGATTTTTCATACGTTTTTCCTTGAGCATGATGTTGTCCACTTTGTTGGTTGCTACCTTGGCCTTGGTTCTGATTTGGATTGCTGCCTCTTCCTTTAGTATTTGCTGGACTGTTTCTTCCACCTCTGTTTTGGCTTCTGCCTCTTTCTCTCTTGTTTCCTCTGCCTTAACATCTTCCTCTTCCAAAGGACATCTGGGTCTTGAAGGCTTTCTCTAGAGATGAGTTTTTATTTCTACTCAACCTCCGCTCATGTGTTATCTGTGATGCATGTAGTTCATCAACTGAAAAGTTTGTGAGATCCTTTGTCTCTTCTATGGTGGTGACAATCACATCGAACTTTGAGGATAGAACCCTCAATAGTTTCTCCACAATCCTTCTTTCTTCAAGAGTTTATCCATGAGATCTTATTTGTGTGACCAGACCAATCACATGTGTGAAGAATGAGTCAATATTTTTTAACTCCTTCATGCACAGATTTTCAAAATCTCTCCTCAGCAACTCCAATTTTACTGTCTTCACTTTCTCCATGCCTTGATAGGCTGTCTTGAGAGTTTTCCATGCTTCTTTGGATGTCTTAGCTGCTGCTAACCTTGGAAATATGCTTCCATTCACTGCTTGATACAAGAAGAAGAGGGCTTTTGAATCCTTCTTCTTGTAGCTCTTCAACAAATCCTTCTCTGCCTGAGTTAGGTTATTAAACTCATTTTCATCTGCTGGTTCTTTAAAACCATATTCAACTATTTCCCATAAGTCTTGGGAAGCAAACAAGGCTTTCATTGTTATTGCCCAATAGTCATAATTTTTGCCATTAAATTGTGGGAGCTGAGTATTAAAGATACCCATGCTAGTGCTAGCCATTCTTGCACTCTAAACTATGTTGCAAATACTTGGCTGTGTATTTAAAAAATCACTCACTGTCTTCAACAGAAACACAAAAAACTTGAGAAATACCTTGTATCTTTCTTGACTGAGTCTTCACTCTACTGGAGAAGCTGCTGCAACAAGAAATCCTTCCTTCAGCTTCTTTGACACCTTCAAAGAGCCTGGACAAACTCCGATACCATGTTGGAATTTCTGGTAATTCGAAACAAGAGAAATGAACAGAACAAAAAGCTTTGTTTTAAACACAGGATCTTAACACAACAGAAACTAAAAATTGTTTTGCTGGAGAATAAAATTTTCAACAATACACATAAAAAAATTGTATTCATTAACAGACTGCTATTACAAAAGATTTTTCTTCCTCTATCAGAGGGATTACAACAACACTACTGTGTAAAATTTTCTTTACGCTGTTGCGTTCTACACTGCTGTGCTCTAACTCTCATCAACTCACCACTTACTTATTACATTGTTGTTCTAGGTATATATATGTAATCTATAAAAAAGATATCTCTTCTAGGTTATGTGTGGAGGTGTCATAATGGACCACCAACCACATTTACAATCTAACATGGGCCTCTGATACAAATTGGCACTTTCTGGTGCTTTGCTATCCTTCTGGAGTAGACGCAGTAAAAAGTAAATGAAACCCGTAACCTTTCAATGCTTTTGGCTGCTCGAGGCTCATCCCTCTTGTTCTCGGACATTATCTTCTTTAATGCTGTTGGTGAGCAGTTATGGCACAAAGCCTTCTTTCTTCTTCGGGAACACAAAAAATAGGTTAAAGTATAAATAAGGCATAGCGGTGGTGAACACAAGCTAGAACAAATCTCAGTCATCGGATCTACAGTTGAACGGCGGGATCATATCGCAAAAGAAAAACGTTGTCGGGGGATGAGGCGAGGTGAGAAGCGATGATGTGCGATGTGTGATGATACGTATCGCATTATCGCAATCAACGGATACAAAAGCAGAGGGCTTAATGCTCAATGGGTGAAGGTTGCGATGTGCGATGTGTGATCGCATCGCAAGATCGCAATTGCAGAAAACAAAGAAAAACAAAATTTGGAAAGGGGTAAAAGAATGCGATTTGCGATATGATCGCATCGCAAAGGAAAAAGAATAGGCGATTTTCTGAAATAAACACGTGACAGTGAAAATTATATTTCAACACTCCCCTTTAATTTCAACTGTTGGGTTATCAGTCATACCCTCAAAAATTCAAAACTTTTCTGTACCAAAGGCTTGCTCAGAATTTCTGCAACTTGCTCCTGAGTTCTGCGATGTTGTAAAACAATTTCACCATTGTTTACGAATTCCCTGATGTAATGAAACTTTGTGTCGATGTGTTTTGTTCTCTTATGAAACACAGAATTCTTGGATAATGCAATAGCTAAGCTATTGTCACAAAAGATCACTATTCATTTTGCTTGATCTTGGCATAAGCTTCTTAGCATTCTTCTCATCCATACTGCTTGACATGCTGCTGCTGTAACTGCCACATATTCTGCCTTTGTTGTAGACAATGCTACAATAGGCTATTTTCTAGAAGCCCATGAGATAGCTCCTGAACCCATGTGAAAAACATAACCGGATGTGCTTTTTCGATCATCTACACTTCCAGCCCAGTCACTATCAGTGTATCCAATTAAATCTGAACGTTCTGAAACAGTATATAAAATACCAAATCTCTTAGTACCTTTAACATACCTCAAAATCCTTTTTTCTGCCTGCTAATGTGCTTCTTTTGGCCTCTCCATAAATCTGGAAATTAAACTAACATCAAACATTATATCTGGCCTAGTTGCAATTAAATACATAAGGCTGCCAACTATACTCTTGTACAAGCTAGGATCAAAATCCTTGCTGTTGTCCTCTTTGCTGAGTTTTAATCCCATCACTGTGGAAGTGATTGCTGCCTTGCTGTCCTGCATATTGAATCTCTCCAATACTTCATTAACATATTTTACTTGTGAGATAAAAATACCATTTTCATTTTGATCTACTTCTATTCCTAAGAAGTATCTCAGTACACCCATGTCAGTCATTTCAAATTCTTCTTCCATGACTGTTTTGAAATTTTCAATAAGGTATTCATCATTAGTTGTAAAAATAACATCATCAACATATAACACAATAACTAGAATTTTACCATCCATTTCTTTGATGTAGAGGGTGGGTTCTCCCTCACACTTTGCAAATCCATTTTCCAGTAGATAGGAATCTATCCTACTGTACCACACTCTTGGTGCTTGCTTCAGCCCATAAAGAGCTTTCTTCAATCTGCACACTTTGTGCTCTTGGCCTTTCTTTTCATAGCCTAGAGGTTGTTCAATGTAGACCTCTTCCTTTAACACTCGATTTAGGAATGCTGACTTCACGTCCATTTGGTAAACTTTCCACTTGTTTTGTGCTGCTATGGACAGCGCTGCTCTCATTGTTTCCATTCTTGCAACCGGTGCGAAAGTCTCCTCATAGTCTCTCCCATATTGCTGCTTGTATCCTTTGACAACTAGCCTTGCTTTTTACCTTTCTATTTTGCCTTCAGCATTACTCTTGGTCTTGTAAACCCATTTAACTCCAATGACTTCTTTTCCTTTTGGTAGTTCAACCAAATCCCATGTCTTGTTTCTCTCTATGGAATTGATCTCCTTATCCATAGCTTCTATCCATTTCCTATTGTTGATTGCTTCTTCGAAATTTCTGAACTTATTACATCTTTCATTTGGTGTGCAAGTGCTTGAAGAAGCACTTGAATTTCCTCCTTGAGGTGTGCTTGGAGAAGAACTTTCATTTCTTCTCAAGGGTGTCTCTTGCTGCCCTTGTGTTGGCGCTGCTATTTGGGGATGTATTTCAGCCATCTCCTCATCGTCTTCATCATGAGACAAACATTTTTTAACATTCGTTGTTTTCTCTATGCTTCCATCCCAAGCTTCCTCCTCAATGAATTGAACATCTGTGCTCACAAAAAACTTCTTGGTAGATGGGATATACAACCTGTAAGCTTTGGATTCCTCACTATATCCAATTAAAATGCATTTCTCCCCTTTGTTGTCCAACTTCTTCCTTAGCTGATCTGGAATGTGTGCATAAGCCAGGCAACCAAAAACTTTCATGTGGGTGACTCGTTGCTTTCTCCCACTCCATGCTTCTTCTAACACTCTGTTCATCACTGCTTTTGTAGGGCATCTATTCAAAATATACACTACACAATGTATAGCTTCAGCCCAATAATCATTTGGCAAATGCTTTGCCTTTAACATGCTCCTTGCCATATCCATGATTGTCCTATTCTCCCTTTCGGCTACTCCATTTTTCGTCGTGGTGTACCTTGTGGTAAATTGCTTATGAATTCCATTTTCTCTACAAAAATGTAGAAATTATTTGGAGATATACTCACCTCCTCTATTAGTTCTCAAAACTTTGATATGCAGCTCACTTTTATTTCCTACAAGTGCTTTGAAATTGCGAAATTTTTCAAACACTTCACTTTTGTTCTTTAGAAAGTAAACCCAAGTTTTTCTAGTAAAATCATCAATGAATGTTAGAAAATATTGGCTGCCTACTAGTGATGGAGTTTGTATTGGTCCACATAAATCTGAGTGGACAATCTCTAAGGGTGCTTTTTCCCTTATGCTTTTCCTTGATGGAAAACATTCTTTGTGTTATTTTCTCAAGATACAACCTTCACAAAGGTTGTTTGGTTTTTCTATCAATAGTAATCCTCTTACCATTCCTTTTCTACTCAACAAGTTAAGACCTCCAAGGTTTAGATGTCCAAATCTCAAGTGCCACAACCAATTTTCATATTTTGGTATGCTTTGGAAAGCCTCTTGGGTAACTGCTGCAATTTCTCTTCCATCTTTCAAAACTGCTTTTATCCTGAGAGGGAACATCCTGTTCCTCGTCATCTTCGCTTCAACAATACATTGTTTGTTGGGTGCTCTATCCATGATGGTGCATACATCATTCACAAAGAAAACATTGTAACCCTTTTGAACAAGCTGTCCAATACTTAAGATGTTACATTTCATTCCAGGAACATAATAGACATCTGCTATGGTTTTCTTTTCACCTTTCTTTGTAAATATTTTTACTTCTCCTTTTCCCATAACAGAAATTTTACTATCAGTCCCAAGTTTGACTTGTGATTTCACATTTTGACCTAAAGCAGAAAACAGGGCTATGTTTCCTGTCATATGGTTACTACAACCGGAATCTAGAAACCATATATCATCATTGTTTGTTTCAGCCATATTACAAGCTAACTACACATTATCTGGGATGATGTTTTCTCTAGTGATATTTGCACTAGATCTATTACTCATATCATGCTGCTTCTTCCTACATTCATTTGCATAATGCCCATATTTTTTACAATAATAACATTGGACATTGGATTTTTCACACCTTTGTCCTTGAGCATGATGTTGTCCACTTTGTTGGCTGCTGCCTTGGCCTTGGTTCTGATTTGGATCGCTGCCTCTTCCTTGAGCATTTGCTGGACTGTTTCTTCCACCTCTGTTTTGGCTTCTGCCTCTTCCTCTCTTGTTTCCTCTGCCTTAACATCTTCCTCTTCCAAAGGACATCTCGGTCTTGAAGGCTTGCTCTAGAGATGAGTTTTGATTTCTACTTAACCTCTGCTCATGTGTTATCAGTGATACATGTAGTTCATCAACTCAGAAGTTTGTGAGATCCTTTGTCTCTTCTATGGTGGTGACAATCAAATCGAACTTTGAGGGTAGGACCCTTAATAGTTTCTCCACAATCCTCCTTTCTTCAAGAGTTTCTCCATGAGATCTTATTTGTGTGACCAGACCAATGACATGTTTGAAGAATGAGTCAATATTGTCTGACTCCTTCACGCACAGATTCTCAAAATCTCTCCTCAGCAACTGTAGTTTTGTTGTCTTCACTTTCTCTATGCCTTGATAGGCTGTCTTGAGAGTTTGCCATGCTTCTTTGGATGTCTTAGCTGTTGCTAATCTTGGAAACACGCTTCCATGCACTGATTGATACAAGAAGAAGAGGGCTTTTGAATCCTTCTTCTTATAACTCTTCAATAGATCCTTCTCTGCCTGAGTTAGATTATTAAACTCATTTTCATCTGCTAGTTCTTTAAAACCATCTTCAACTATTTCCCATAAGTCTTGGGAAGAAAACAAGGCTTTCATTGTTATTTCCCAATAGTAATAATTTTTGCCATCAAATTGTAGGAGCTGAGTATTAAAGATACCCATGCTAGTGCTGGCCATTCTTGCACTCTAAACTATGCTGCAAATACTTGACTGTGTATTTAAAAAATCACTGACTGTCTTCAACAGCAACACAAAAAACTTGAGAAATACCTTGGATCTTTCTTGACTGAGTCTTCACTCTACTGGAGAAGCTGATGCAACAAGAAATCCTTCCTTCAGCTTCTTTGACACCTTCAAAGAGCCTGGACAAGCTCCGATACCATGTCGAAATTTCTGGTAATTCCAAACAAGAGAAATGAACAGAATAGAAAGCTCTGTTTAAAACACAGGATCTTAACACAGCGGAAACTAAATTTTTTTTTGAATTCATTAAGAGACTGCTATTACAAAATATTTGTCTTCCTCTATCAGAAGGATTACAACAACATTACTGTGTAAAATTTTCTTTACGTTGTTGCGTTCTGCACTGTTGTGCTCTAACTCTCATCAACTCACCACTTACTTACTTATTACATTGTTGTTTTGGGTATATATATGTAATCTATAAAAAAGATATCTCTTCTAGGTTATGCATGGAGGTGTCATAATGGACCACCAACCACATTTACAATCTAACATAGGCCTCTGATACAAATTGGCACTTTTTGGTGCCTTGCTGTTATTCTGGGGTAGAAGCAGTAAAAAGTAAATGAAACTCATAACCTTTCAATGATTTTGGCTGCTCGAGGCTCGTCCCTCTTGTTCTCAGCCATTCTCTTCTTTAATGCTATTGGTGAGTAGTTATGGCGCAAAGCCTTCTTTCTTCTTCGGGAACACAAAAAACAGGTTAAAGCATAAACAAGGCATGGTGGTGGCGAACACAAGCCATAACAAATCTCAGTTGTCGGATCTAAAAATGAACGGCGGGATCACATCGCAAAAGAAAAACATTATTGGGGGATGAGGCGAGGTGAGAAGCGACAATGTGTGATGATATCATATCACAGTATCGCAATCGGCGGATACAAAGTAAATTTAGAATTATTAAGAGGCATAGATAATATTTTCAAGTTGGAATTTAGAACATGGGGATATGGGAATTGATTGTTGACATTTTCGAATTGATGGAGAATATTGGCATAAAAAATGAGAAGGTTAAAAGGTGTAAACCCATAATATGTACCAACAGTAAGACGGGTCCTGAAATGAAGCAACTTCCAGATGATATGACTATCACAACGTGGACAACGATGCAAGGTGTGAAAGATGAAAACTAGTCAAATCAATATCATGTTGTGTGAGGTCAGGTGAATTGTCATTAGAGGAAATGTGCTCAGAATTTCAAAAGTATGTTTGTTGAATTATTTTTACTTTTTCTTGGATTATAATTTTCTTGTAAATATAACATATTTTTGTTGGTATTATTTTTTATACATATCACTATATTAACAACTTTTAATTTATTTATCCAATCATAAGATTTATATGAAAATACAATAACATATGGTTAAAATGTTGAATGAAGAGAGTTGAAATGATGTTGTGCTCAACTACCCAGAATCAAGTTCGACAATAACACTTAAAGATTTTTATCTTACATTCAAGAAGGTATGTTGATTTTTACATTCATTTTATTCATAAAATTTTTTATTTTATCATATTACTTATACTTATATTTATTTATTGCATTAAAGATGCCGAAGAAGGATGTGAATGGAGAACCAAATACTTTCAAAAGTTTCATTGAAAAAGTTAAGTTGGAAAGGCTAAGAAAACAGTGTCTTAGGAATGTTGAACTTGATCCTACTCTTACTCATTTCATTTGGAATGAGCTGGAGACTATCCAATATCAAATAATACAAGGTGACTATGAAGACATTACAAAAATCGTACCTAAAAGGCAATATGCCCTGGTTATTGAAGACGTTCCTCATGGTTTCAATTTCCCAGACATTGAATATCATAGTGAGGCTTACATTTATCAATCTTTTAATAAAGTGGTTACGGGCTTTTAGAAGTCACAACATCACCACTTTGGAGATTTGTGACATTTCATTCATACACAAAATTTGTAATGTATTAGCAAGGTTCAAGGGAAAATCAAACTCAAGGATGCAGCTTACGTGGTAAGACATTGAAACTGTATGTTTGATTAATGTAATTTTTTTTTATGTACAAGTGGATTGAAATTTTACTATGTCACGTTATAGGGAAAATTCAAATCTTATTTCTTCTAGACATCCATGTTGAATTTTGGGCAAAAGATGATAACTATAAGTCCATTCTTCTGAACCAAGTAGATGGAAAGAGTCATAGCCAACTACTGGTTCATGATGTTGTTGTGAAAAAGTTAACATATGAGGATAAAGATGAAAAGGGAGAGATAGTTAACATTTATCAAAAACCACAAACATTGATTAACTATCTTATAGATTTATGTTTAAATGAAGGAGGTTGGGTTTTGGGTTTATTTTCAGGTTCAAGTAAGTTTTATTATATAAAATTGAATTTTAATATTTTATAATTTTTTTTATGTGTTTATACTAATTTACTTACATATTGTTTTTCTGCTTGATGATTAGGTACAACACTAGCATGTTTCCTACAAAAAGGAAGAAATTGCATGGCAATTGAAAGGGACCCTCTACAATGCAATTTTATTCAACAAAGAATTAATGCTCTTCAATTTCTTCTAGATGAAATGCAAGAAGTTGGTTTGAGGAAAGGAGATTTTAATGAATCGCATATGGAAAAAAAGGCAAAGAAACCTCAACCACCATTATATGGAATGATTGGAAAAGGACACTTTGGGAGATTTGCAGACATGAAAAATCCAGCAGACGAGGAAAATGAGGAAAATCGAGCAGGAAATATTGTGGAAGAAGAAAATAATGAATTTGCAGAAGATGATGAACATGGATTATATGATATTGTTGATGACATTTAAGTTATGATTGCAAATCAAACTCAATTTTGAGAGATATTCATTAGTTTTACTTGTAATGTTTTGACTTTGAGATTTTGCAAGAAGAATGAACAAGTTGGGTCCCTATAATACTACTGATTACCCCATTACTATTGTAGTTTTATCCCTTATTAATATTGTTGTACGCCTATTGTCCCCATATTGTTATTACTGTGCCCCATAGAATCCCTCTATTGTTATTTTTTTATCTTTATATTATTATTGTTAGGTTGGCTAGGTTATATTGTGACTCCTTAGAATCCTATATATAGAAAGGAGGTTTTGTCATTTGAATCATCCAAGAATTGTTAATTTGTGTAATGTAAAGGAGGTTTCCCCCTCATAGAGGCTGAATTCTAAGGCGTTGATCTCCCTTTTCTATCTTTTTATGAGCTGGTTTCATAACATTTGGTATCAAAGCTTTGGATTCTAGGGTTTCGCTACTCCAAACAGGTCATTGTGGCATTTTCACTATAAATTTTTTTCTGCGACGTTTCAAAAGCTAAAAAAAAACAATTTGAGAAGAAATTGTTTTGAATCTTCGGTCCAAATTTCAGAACTTTTCGCGCTATATTTGCAGAGATATGAACTGAGGAAGTTTGTCTTTTTGCAAACACCTAAATTACATTTCAAACAGCTGACCTGGGGAAAATCGTCATAACTTTCTCTCTGAGCATTGGATTGAAATTTCATAAGAAGGTACAGAAAGAGGACGAACTTTAGTTTCTTGTATATATTTTTCAGAGCCAATGGTCGAAACAGTGACTCGTGGCTTGTCGTACAATTTCGCTCTACTGAACTAGTCTATAATCAAGTCATCTTGGGAGATTGTGCATAAATCTTCCTTCGAGAATCCAATTTGGATCAAACTGGTGGCATTAGAAAGAGGACACAAACGGCTACTATAGGTCACAATTTCAAAACTGGGTGATTTGAAATTGTAGAGATACATCAGATTCAATATCAAGCTTCTACAAACTGAAAAAAGGTGTGTAGTTTTTTTTTTAATTTTTGCATAAGCTTGTTTTGAAAAATTAGTTTGAATCAATAATTGATGCCCTGAGGAAAGAAAATGAAAACACCTAATAAGAAACCTGAAAGCTCTAGCATGACTCATGAAGAAGAGGAAGAAATGCAACATGATATCAAAATTACGAGACCAAGTGCAACAAGTGTCACTTGCATAACAAGCAACAAAATATAAGATGGATGGTTTAAGGAAAGATGTAGAAGCTAAGATGGATGGTTTAAAGAAAGGTGTAGAAGATAAGATGGATTTTTTAAAGAAAGGCATAGAAGCTAAGATAGATGGCATTGGAGCGAAGATGAATGGCATGGACGCTAAAATTAATGGCGTGGATGATAAGATGGAAGAATTGAAGATAAATATGAATAAGTTGCTACAAGAAATGGTCGCTAATGGTGAAAGGGTAGTAAAGGAAACTAATGATGAGAACAAAAGAAATGTTAATCATGATTCCATAGACTCTAATGTTGCAGCGAAGACCCACCATATTCCAAAATTCGATATGAGGAAGTTTGATGGCAAGGATCCCGCAACATGGATATTACATATGGAGCAATTTTTCGATCTCAATAAAGTGCAAAACACACAAAAGGTACGTATTGAAACTTTATATTTGGAACCAAATAAGTTTGTATGGTATCAATGGCTTTGCTCTCGTAAACAAATTATCACTTAGGCAATCTTTACCGAAGAATTGACAACACATTATGAGGATACAAAAAGCAACACTTTTTTTAGCGAATTGATCTGTCTCAAACAAAAGGTTTCAATAATGGAGCACATTGAGGAGTTCCAAAAATTCAACGTAAGGGTAAAAAATATTCCAGAGGAGCATAGGATTGATGTGCTCATAGAGACTTTAAAGGATAATATCCAACATGATGTTCTCCTTTGGGAACCTGATTCATTAAAGAAGGCATTCAGGTTAGCAAGAAAAATGGAAAGCAAAATTATGGCAACCAGGAAGCATACCACTCACAACTATAAAGATGGAAGTATTGTTGCTCCTAGTCTTCCACAACCCATAAGGTTGAAACCACAAAAATTGGAAGAAAAAAGAGCAAAAGGGCTTTGTTACAGTTGTGATAGCAAATACACTAAAGGTCATAAGTGTGCTGAAAAGAGATTATTCTACATAGATTGTGAAGAGGAAGAAGAAAAGGAGCAAGAAAGTTCAAAACAAGAGGATATACTCCAGTAACAAAGTCTAGATAAAGAAGAAATGAATCCGACCATATCTTGTAATGCATTGGCGGGAATCACCACTCCTCAAACCATCAAGATAGAAGGAAAAATCAAGAAGAAAAAGGTAATAGTGTTGATTGATTCAGGAAGTACCCACAACTTTATTCATTGTAAGGTAGCAAAAGAATTTAATTGCTTCTTATATCTAGCACCAGAGTGTCAAGTGATGGTTGCAAATGGAGGAACAATAAATTTCTCTGGAAATTGCCATAATATCAAGCTATCCATGGGAGAATATGTATTGACTAGCCCAATGCTTTCCATTCCAATGGGAGGTGTTGATGTTGTACTAGGAGTCCAATGGCTACAATCCTTGGGTACAATAGCTTTTAATTTTCAAGAACTTTTCATGAAATTTTCTGTGGAAGGAAAGGAAGTTGAATTAAGGGGTGTTGCAGGGAAACCGGGAAAGATAATCAGCTCTAACGGTATGACAAAGCATCGAAAAAAGGAACAAAGAGGTGTAATTGCACAATTATGTTTGCTAGATGTTTCCACATTGGAATCGTCTATTTCTCTAGATCTCCAAAAAGTCTTGGACAATCATTCCAAGGTATTTGAGACTCCCAAAGGTCTCCCACCTATTCGTGATCATGATCATGCTATTCATCTGATTCCAGGAAGTGTTCCTCCAAACATCAGGCTGTATAGATATCCCTATGCCCAAAAGAGTGAAATTGAACGTATTGTTGCAGAAATGCTAGAGGCTGGTATAATTCAACCGAGTCAAAGTTGTTTCTCTGCTCTAGTAGTATTGGTGCAAAAGAAGGATGGATCATGGCACATGTGTCCAGATTATAGGGAGCTCAACAAGCTCACTATTAATGATAAGTTTCCCATTCCTGTCATTGATGAATTACTGGATGAATTGCATGGATCAATTTACTTCACCAAGTTGGATATTCGTTCAAGATATCATCAAATCAGAATGAAGACTGAAGACATTCTGAAAACAACATTTAGAACTCATGAGGGTCATTTATGAGTTTTTGGTCATGCCTTTTGGCCTTACCAATGCAACTTCAACATTTCAAGGTTTGATGAATTCCATTTTCAAACCATTCCTTAGAAAATTTGTGTTAGTATTTTTTGATGATATACTAATCTACATCAAGTCTTGGAAGGATCATGTTGAACATGTTGACAGGGTGCTACAACTATTGGAGGAGAAACAATTATATGAAAAAATATCCAAATGTTTCTTTGTAGTACAAGAGGTGGAATATCTGGGTCATATTGTATCTCATGAAGGAGTTAAGGTAGACCCTAGCAAAATTAAAGCCATTAAGGAATGGAAAATCCCCACATCCATAAAGCATCTGTGAGGATTTCTCGGGTTGAGAGGGTATTATCGCAAGTTTGTTAAGAATTATGGGAGAATAGCAGCACCTCTAACAACATTATTGAAGAAATATGCATTTTCATGGACTCTAGAAGCAACAAAGGCCTTCGAGAATCTTAAAGAGGCAATGTGCCAAGCACCAGTCTTAGCTACACTAAACTTCACAAAAACCTTTATTGTGAAATGTGATGCTTCAGGAAATGGAATTGGTGTTGTTTCAATGCAAGATGAAAGACCCATTGCTTTTGAAAGTCGTCCAATCAAGGGAAAGTTTTACACAAAGCTATTTATGAGAAGGAAATGTTGGGAATACTCCATGCACTTAAGAAATGGTGACCCTACCTAATGGGAAGACACCTCAAGGTAAAAATAGATCATGATAGCCTTAAATACTTTTTAGAACAAAGATTATCCTCCGAAGAGCAACAAAAGTGGGTCACAAAGATGTTGGGTTATGAATTTGAAATCATCTACAAAAAAGGGAAGCAAAATGTGGTGGCAGATGCACTCTCAAGAAATGATGAGGATGTAGAAGCATTATTGTGTGCCATTTCTATTATCCAACCAAACTGGATAAATGAAGCAAGGGAGGAATGGAAGAACGACAAATAAGTGTGGGAACGTATTCGAAAGTTAGAACAAGACTCCAGTACGTCTTATACATTTAGCTGGAAAAATGATTCGTTATGGTACAAAGATCGCTTATACCTCTATAAGAATTCCCAGCTAAAACAAAAGATTCTTATGGAATTGCACACTTCTCCCTTAAGAGGGCACTCAGGACTTTTAAAAACTTACCACAGGGTTAAGAAGGAATTTTTTTGGGAGGGCCTTAAATCAGATATTCAAAAGTTTGTGGTGGAATGTTTGGTTTGCCAACAAAATAAAGTTGAAACAATTAAGACACTGAGTCTATTACAACCTTTATCCATTCCAAGCCAATGTCGGGAGGAGGTTTCAATGGATTTTATCACAGGTTTACCCACGTCTGAGGGAAAGAGTGTCATCACGGTGGTAATTGACAGACTTACCAAGTATGCATACTTTTGTGCATTATCACATCCATTTAAAGCCAGTACAGTTTCTACTGCATTTATGGAAACAATTCAAAAGCTACATGGAAACCAAAAGATTATTGTAAGTGATAGAGATCCCATTTTCACTGGCAATTTTTGGACATAATTATTTTCTTGTCTTGGTACTCAGTTAGCTCATAGCTCATCTTATCATCTTGAATCTGATGGGCAAACTAAGATAGTAAACAAATGTTTGGAAGGATATCTTCATTGCTTTGTATGTGATAAACAAACACAATGGGTCAAATGGTTGCCTTTGGATGAATGGTGGTATAACACTTCCTTCCATACAACAACAAAAATGACCCCATTTATGGCACTTTATGGATATCAGCCACCATCTATCACTTCATATTTAAGAGAAAATTCTAAGGTTCAAGCAGTGGAACATCACATCGAACATCAACAACAAGTCCTCCAACTCTTAAGGGATAACCTCGTGTTGGCACATAATAGAATGAAACAACATGCAGATCAACATCACAGTGAAAGGAGTTTTAGTGTAGGTGATTGGGTATTCCTATGGCTACAACCATATAAGCAAATGTCCCTCTAGCAAGCTAAGAAGGATAATAAATTATCACCAAAGTATTATGGTCTGTACAAGGTGTTCAAAAGATTGGTACTATGGCATACAAATTGGAGCTTCCTGCAGCTTCTCGATTGCACACAATTTTCCATGTTCATGTTTAACGAAGGTTATAGGCGACAAGCTCCCAGTTCAAACAATATTGCTAGAACTTGATGAGGAAGGAAAAATTATATTGGAACCAAAAGCAGTTACAGAAACAAGAACTCAACAGTTACAAAATCGATCAATTTCGGAGGATATTATCAAGAGGAAGAACTTATCCACTGAAGATTCCACATGAGAGGGTGAGAGTTTTATACAGAAGCATCCAAAACTACTCAAGCATTGAGGACAACCCTTTTTTGAAGGAGAGGGGCATGTTGGGTCCCTATAATACTACTGATTACCCCATTACTACTGTAATTGTATCCCTTATTAATATTGTTGTGCCCCTATTGTCTCCATATTGTTATTACTATGCCCCACAGAATCCCTCTATTTTTATTTTTGTGGCTTTATATTATTATTGTTAGGTCAGCTAGGTTATATTGTGACTCCTTAGACTCCTATATATAGAAAGGAGGTTTTTTCATTTGAATCATCCAAGAATTGTTCATTTGTGTAATGTAAAGGAGGTTTCCCCCTCGAAGAGTCTGAATTCTAAGGCGTTGATCTCTCTTTTCTATCTTTTTGTGAGCTGGTTTCATAACAAAACATTTTATTATTATTGCTATATGTTCAATATTTGTATTATCTAATTTTAACTTCAATTTTTATGTGAATCCTTTTTCTTAATTACTATTATTTTTTAACATAAAATTCATAAAAAAATGCTATTTTTTAAAGTTTTTTTGTTAGGATTTTCCCATAAAAGTTGTTTATTTGAAATGTCATTTTAGAAAAAAATTATGAAAATGTATATTTTTTTCATTATATTTATATTGAAAATGTGCTTTTTGTCAAATGTTTAAAATTAATGTGTTTTAGTGACAATTATTTGATGTCCATTGAAATATTAATCAACATTACACAAACATATAGAAAATAGTAACTTTAAAATATTGACCATTTTTTTTATTTTTTTAACTACGCAAAAAAAAAAAAGAAGATTTCATTACAAAAAAAAATGAAAAGAAAAATGAAAACACAAAAAATACATTTAAAAAAAATCTTAGGGGAAGAAGAAGGCATTAGAAAATTTAAAGTCTCAAAAATCAACCCTCTAGAAAAAAGGGGTTGATGCTGCATCAACACTTTTCAAAATCAGCATGAAAATCACTAACATCGAAAAAAATGTTCATACTTGATACATAATAAATTTTAAAGTGCCAAAAATATGCTAATATATCTATATATATATATATATATATATATATATATATATATATATATATATATATATATATATATATTCTCGCATCACACTTTTCAAAATCAGGTGATTTTTTGCTATCTCAAAAAACGGGTACCAATTCATTTTCTCGTTTGATCGGTAACTATGTTAGATGTCTTAAGATTTCGAATCCCCTACTTATACGTCGCAACTCCTCATGAACAATTGATGCACAATTAGCAAATGGCATCAAATTCGTCTTATGATATGTCTCATTTTACTACTACATTCAACGGTTCCAAAGATTCCTCCCTTAGTGCCTGAAGCAATATTATTTTCAAGATGTTGTTATCTAGATCACGATGGCTTGATCTCTGCTAACTATATTTAAACTCTCCACAATGTCCTCCATGTTCTCATCCTCTTTCTACATAATCTTAAAGATTTCTTCCTTCACATCTCAATATTTGAAATTTTCTTGATATTTCTCTAGGAAAATTGTCTTCATATTTTCCCATGTAGTAATATATTCTACCTCTATACCCATAAACCATCTCAAAGTTGTTCCCTTCAAAGTATGAGGGAATATCTTCAATTTTTGAGCATCAATAATATAATAATACCCCCTACAAACAATGTCAAATTCAAAAAGGAATGTGTTTGTATCCTTAGAAGAAAGATGATGGAATTTAGGTAATGTTGTCAAAGGAATAGGCTTCATAGGTGCATCACCTTTGATATATCCAATTGGGAATTCAATCGAAGAAGTTGTAGGAGCCATGAATATCTTTCAATATTCACCTGGAATCTCAACAGGTTATGGATATTTTTGTTCTATAGCATGTGATTGAGGTTCTATGAAAACACTACCTCGATCAAATGGTGTAGAGAATTCCCTCATATCTTCTTCCGCTGAACTTGCAATATGCAGTTCCTCAAATCCTCTACTTGCTACTTCTTCTTCCTAGAATTTCACTTCTATTATTGGGGGAGGTTCTAGTTGTGAAACTGATTTCCCTCCAGATCTCACCCTAATAGCAACTCACGACGATACTCCTAACTCCACTCTTGAAATGATCTCTTCAATGTAGGTATTTTTTCCTAGATCTCTCCCTCTTCTTTTAGGGGCTCTTCCTTTGCCCCTTTTATTTGTATCTCTGTTCATGCAATCAAAAAATAAAAGGAAAAAATTCAAGAAAATTGAAAGCTTGGGGCTTGGAGCAGGGTGAGAAATTCCCTCCCCAAGATGAGAGAGTGGCCTCTAGAAAGAAAGCAAGAGAAGAAAATAAATCAATCACAAATTTAAGCTCAGGACCTGAAACATGGTGTAATAAAAACTTCCCTTCCCAAGAGAAGAGAGTGGTTCCTATGAAAAATACAATCAAAGCAATCGAAATGATAAAATGCTTAGAACCTGGAGCAGGGTGAAAAATTCCTTCCCCTAGACGAGAGATCAATCCTATGGTCAATATTAGTCATACTTTTGCGCCTTCGATAGCCTCCCTAGCAATGATGCCAAAATGTAGGTGTTCAGATAGGAATCATGCAATTCACCCAATTCCACATTAAATGTCAACCTAGGGCTCTACGACCTATTTCAAGGCTATCATAAAAAGTATATGCAGGCCACAATTTCCCTACCCAGTATTGAAAATTCAATTATAAATTTAACAATCTTTAACAACAAGTAATAAATGTAACAACAAGAGAAACAACAAGTAATGACAGAAACAACAATAAGAGTAACAAAAAAGGAAGACTCACATCAACACGTTGATAATCATTCAGAACATTAAGTAACTTAACCAAGATAAACCTATGAACACATCTATCTATAGACACCTCGCCAGGGGAGTGGGCCCAACTCCCTAATCAGTGTTGTCGAAGGATCAACAAGTCACAAAATGCTTAGAAGATCGTACTTTAATTAAATCAAAATGATATTTCAATGTATGTTGTTACAGAGTCAAATTTAACATAATTCTCTGTGATGTTAACTGCCATCTTTCACAACCCTGTAACTCTACTTATACAATTTGTTAATAGTAACAGCTCCTAAAATTACGACAATTGTCTGCTTACAATTACATAGTGGTTTCCAAAGAAAAATAGAATATAAAGATAACAGTACATTCATTGATAGGTTGATCCACCATTGTAGCTGATGTCTCAGGATAGCGCTACTATCTTGATGGTCACCATTCGTTAAATCACGGTCTTTATCATTCTTCCTGCAAATCTTCAAGAGTAATCGAATTAGCAAGCCACTTGGGAAACAATCCCCTATGACTATACTTCATTGATTAATGATTAATAATGACATGACAAGAGGTATACTTGTGAATTTTCACATGTAAATTGACCAACAATGATGTAAAATGGATACAAGAAATAGGGTAAAAAGGTGGGTAAAAGCATGAAAATTCATCCACCAACACAATGTATCTGACCAAATGTACCCACTTGATTTTCTTCCTTCATATTCATTTACATCCAAAAAAACATTTGTTTCAAAAACAAATACATTCCCAATATATGCAGATCCTAATGCTCATCCATATTTTCCATAAACCATAAGAATTAATACTCTTTTATGCTCAACATTTTACAACAATGAAGCTGGAAAAAACTAACTATTCATCTAAAACAAAAATGAAGCTATTGGTCTAAAACAAAAAATGAAGCTTAATTTATATTCGTATAATGAAGCTTAATTTCTATTGGTAACTAAAAAAACTAGAAATGAAGTTATTGGTATAAAACAAACAACAATGAAGCTACACAAAACACTAAGTCAATCGGTATAAATTCCAAACATAATGAGAAAAGGAGCAATGCATCATTCTCTACCATGTGTTCTGCCAAATAAAATGGTAAAATTACTAGAGGAACACTCTCTTCATTACAATGCATTTTAAGAATAATAAATGGATACTCGATACCTTATATTCTATTTTAAGAAATCAATTTTCATTCCAATTTTGAAGTACGTTGACATAAAGAGATATAACATTTCAAGTTTCCACATACATCATAGAAATTCAGGATGATACTTCCATAAACAAGAAAATGAATTAGACCCAGAAAAATCACATACTTGTGAAAAGAAAAGGTATGCAAAGAATTGGTTATCTTGCACAAATAAAAAAGTTTCATTGTTTTTCCCATGGGTCACGAAGCCAATACCCACTAAATTAAAGAATTGAATGCAAGACAGTTAAACTGAATCAATAGGAATACACTTTATCAGAAAAAGAAAACAAAAATAATACCTCAACCAAACAAAAGTCATACTGCAATAGAAACGAGAAAATAAACCTTATTGATATGTGCATGAATTGAAAAAGAAATGAGAACAATATCACAAGAAGGAAAGTGCAAGAGAAAATCAAATTGTAAACTCTATGTTATATTAGGTATATATAAGAGTATAAATTTGGTGGATAGAAATATTTTATGAGTTAGGAGAGTGATAATCTTCCATCCACCTAAGTGTAATAAGCTTACATATTTCACCAAAATTTGTAGGGGAAGATGCATTACGTCTTTTCCAATCGAAATTTGTGAGGGATGCACATTTTTCGGAAATTTCCTAGGACTTTTACTAGCCCTTTTGAATCTCTAAGTCATGAGTGGTGTGTATCTATTCTTTTCCTTTAAAATTCGTAAGGGAAGCACCTTCTGCTAAAATTTCCTGGGACTTTCACCCATCATTGTCCTTTTGTAAGTCATGAGGGGTGTGTATCTATTTTTTTCCTTTGAAATTAATAAGGGAAGTCCCTTTTTACTGAAATTGATTGGGACATGCACCCATTCATGTCCCTCTGAAATTCATCATGATGGGTATCTATTCTCCCAAACTCACTCAGGAATTGTACCTTGGATCTTCGCTTTGAGGTTCACATCATATGTTTGGGGCATAATTTCTCACCACTGAACTAATGCCTCTTTGGAATATTTTTAATAGTTAGGTTTAAATTTGTTAAAACCTATGAGATCTAATTTTGGAGCCCATGATTAAGTAACTTGTTCAGTGTTTGGAGCCCTCCACTATGTATATCACTAAACTAATACCTCTTTGGAATATTTCTAATTATTTGGTTTAAATATGCTAAAATATATGAGATTTTTTTAGAGCCCACTATTACATAACCTATTTAGTGGAGGCCTCCATTGTGTATATACAAATCTCTAGTTTAAATGATATTTTACTTGCTACTATAACCACATATCTACATATATTAGGAGACCTCTAGATTTTGTGAAATGATTATGTCGTTATTCAAGGTTCAAATTTGATTCTTTAATGCCACCATGTGTTATCTCAACTACTAGACCACAATGCAATGAATATCCATTTTTTCCTATAACCATGCATTTGGAACATTGAGAACACAGGTAGGGGGATGCCCCAATTCATGAATTTTTTCGCTGAAAATTAAAGTTTTTACAATCAAGAACTTTGTTGGCTCCAACTAAATTCATCTAAATTTAATGTCATTTTAGTGGGGAGATATTTACTCACATCCATCTTCATGCAAATTCTAGCAAAGGGGACCATCACCTTTCCTTAAAGACAACGATTGTACAAAGAATAGAAACTCTCTAAATTGTTTAGGAAATTTCTTTTTCTATTTTTAATATGAGAGGCTCGTGCTCTAGAATATGCTTTGACGCAAACAATTATAACATTTTAGTTGGGAGATCTTTACTCACATCCATCTCCATTTAAATTATAGCACATGAGACAATTATGTTTCCTGGAAGTGGACCAGTAGAGAAGACACCAACTCTTTGAACTACTTATGAAATTTATTTTACTATTTTTCATATGAGAGGCTCATTCTGTAGAAGAGGCTTTGAAGCAGAAAATTATAACATTGGAGTAGATTTACTCTCTTGTTATTTCTGTTATTTATGTTGATCTTCAAGGATTATTTTCTAATTCTTAGTAAATCAAAATAACTTGAAATGAGATATGTTTCTCCTTTCCCTTCTAATTCCCCTCACCTTAAAGCTTTATGTTATGGATTATATTGTTCTAGGTAGACGATGGAGAAGAAGACACTACTAATATTTCTGCTACTGATTTTGTTTTTCATTCCACAACTTTGACCAAATATATTTCTTATGTGGATTTTGCTATAAAATTAAAAATGATTAATGTTGGCATTATGATACATGTTTTATTTGTCATGGAAACTCACTTATGACAAAATTCACAAGCTAGTTCAGAAGTGACATAATGAATACAACAAAATACCAGAATGAATACAGATGTGATAGAATGCATGACAATTCAGAGGAATCAGTTTAGAAGAAAGATAAATTTCAAGGTTTAAGAACTATACACGGGTTTTGTTAAGCCAACTCGTGTATGCAAGTGAGCTCAGTGAAGAAAATTAGTGTATCCTTAGCATGGTATTGGCCCATAATAATGAGCGTGAAAATGAATATTGATCCTGTCAAATATTACCATTGGCACTAATGTTGTTTTGCCCCATGGTATTGGACGAGGGCTAACCTATGTAAAGAAGTGAAGATCAAAGGGCTAAGTGTGCAAGAGAAAGTGTTCTTGATGAATACTTCAATATGAAGTATATTTGCATTGTAAGGGCCATAATTATCACATTGATCTGAAATAATTATGCATTGATGGATATAATGATGGATCAAGATCATGAGACCTGAAATTACTGCTCATTGTATGATATGTTCAAGCATTGATTGGATCTAAGTACTGATGAATGTTTTTATCCTTGATTATTATAATCTGCATCTTTTACAACTTCTGAAGAATTGCGCAATTATAGGTCAAAATTTGCAGATCTATACGTGGGTTGGTTTCAGGAAAAGCGCGTATACATGAAGGTTCACTTTTGCAAAGTCACATATATAAAGTAAGGAGTTTTCTATTCATCAATTACTGATCAACCTAATCAGTGCTAATGTTTCTCTATTGTTTTTCAATGATGTCCTCATGTTGATGTGGGTTGAGTGATAATGTCTAAAGTAGATATGATTGAATGATGAAGTTGAATTTGGGTATTAAACGATTGATGAATGTTAAGATTACTAGCTGATTGTGATTGAAGATTACTGACAGTCCTCTGATTGGTTAAGAGCGTGCAGTGGTCAATTTTTCAGTTTTCAATATATTAAGATCTATACACGTGTTTCTCTCCATAAAAGCGCGTATGCATGTGGGTTGCCTTAAGAGAAGTGGTGTATACATTTTAGCAAATGAATGATCAGGGTTGCAGTTGATTCTGTGTGTTAATGCAACATTCTAAGTTCAATTTTTTGTACTAGTTACAGTGATATGACTCTTCCAATTAATTGGTTAAGTTTTAATTATGTATCAGTTGTTTAGGTTTCAGTGATTAGTTGTGTCAGATATTGATGATTGTTTTTTAGCATAAGTGTTGATATTGGATCCAGTCTAAAATTTGATGAAACATCATCCATGGATATTGCTGAGGGTTGAAGCCTTTAGTGAGGAAGTCAAAGCTTCCTACCAGTTGTAGCCAGTGATCAGATCAGGGGGTTCAAGCTCCCTTCCAGTAGGAGTCGGAGAACGAGTGAAGGTTGTAGCCTTCAGCGGGTAGGTTCCTGCATATTGGTACGAGTTTATGCCAGTAAAAGAATGAAGCAATTTTTGATATTAATAAGTTTTGAAGATTGCGATGACAACAAAAGAGGTTTTCTACCACATTTGGTTTCCACCTTAAATCTTGGTGTTCATGTGCGTTTTATGTGTGGTACTTTAATCCATTCTTACTGCACCTATTTGCTTCTTATCAAATGCATGATAAATCTCTTACATTTTGGTTCAAAGTTTAATAGATAAATAATTAGCTATTTTACAAAGTTTACTTGGAATACACTAGTTTACGTTACAACAGTCGCGTATATATGCTAATTGGGTTCAGTTAAGTCGTGTATACATTTCAAAAAAGAAATTTTTTTTTTTTTTAAATATTGATTCACACCCCCCCCCCCCCCCCCCCCCCCCCCAATAATTTTCCTAATAATTGGCATCAGAGAAGGTCCTTCAAAATAATTTTGATTGCTTGAAGGAAGATGTTGCAAGATGAACAATCAAGAAGGATCGACATCTGTCAAATCACCACTTTTCAACGGAAATAATCTTATATATTGGAAAACAAGAACCAGAGCCTCTATTCAGTCTCTTGTAGAAGACGTTTGGGCAATTGTGGAAGGAGGTTACCAATATCCAATGGCAGTTCCCATAGATGCAGCAGAAAAGAAGACTTATGAAGAAAATGCCAACTGTCAATTCTTTATTGGGAAGTTTGATAGAATCATAATGTGTCAAAGTTATGTAGCTAAGCACAGCAAAAGAAATATGGAACAGAATCATTCAAAGCTATGAAGGTGATACTAAGGTAGAAAGTGTTAAAATGCAAACTCTCAAAATTCAATATGAAGATCTCAGAATGCATAATGATGAAATTATTGCTAGTTTGTTTTTTAGGTCCCTATACTACTATTGTAACCCCTTATTGTTATTAGTGCAACCCCCTTATTATGTTGTTGTGCCCATGTAGTCCCCATATTGTTATTATTGTGACCCATAGAAGCCCACTATTGTTATTATGGTTCCCTTATGTTATTATTGTTATGTCGGTTCTAATTATATTATGACGCCTTAGACTCCTATATATAGAAAGGATGTCTTGCCATTTGTATCATCGAAGAATTATTCATTTCTGTAATTTTAAGGAGGTTGCCCCCTCAAAAAGATGAATTCTAAGGTGTTTATATTTCTTTTCTATCTTTTTGTGAGCTGGTTTCATAACATTTGGTATCAAAGCTTTGGATTCTAGGGTTTCGCTGCTCCAAACAATTCATTGTGGAATTTTCGCTATAATTTTTTTTTTTTGTGACGTTTACAAATCTAAACAAAAAACCCATTTGAGAATAAATCACGCTAAAACTCGGGCCTGAATTTCAGATCTTGATTCGCTATATTTTCAGAGATATAATCTGAAGAAGTTAGGGTTTTTGAAGACCCCTGAATTACATTCCAAACAGGTGACCTTGGGAAAATTGTCATAACATTCGCTCTAAGCATCAGATTGAATTTTCGTAAGAAGTTACAAAATAGGATGGACTTTAGTTTTTTGGATATCATTTTCAGAACCGAAGGTTGAAATAGTGACCCGCTGCATGTCGTACAATTTTACTCTACCGAACCATTCTATCCTCATGTCATCGTGGGATATTTGGCATAAATCTTCATTAGAGAATCAAATCTTGATTAGAGTTACGGGGTTAAAAATATTACTCAGAGGGTTACCACAGGAAGAAATTTCAAACCTCAAGGATCTGAAATTATAGATATAATCCTTTCAATATCAAGCTCCTAAAATCAAGAAAAGGTGACATGAGGAAGTTTTATGGAAAGGATTCGGTAAATTGGATACTACAGGTGGAGCAATATTTTGATCTACATGAGGTGCAACTGTTACAAAAGGTATGTATTGCATCTTCATATTTATAACCGGATCAATTTTTATGGTATAAAGGGCTTTGTTCTGATAAACCACTTGTTACATGGCCAATTGGAGGAAATGATAGCACATTATGAGGATACAAAGAGAAACACCTTCTTTAGCCAATTAATAAATCTAAAAGAAAAGTGTTCAATGGCAGAGCACATTGAGGAATTTCAAAAATTATATATAAGGGAAAATGATATTCCAGAGAAGTAGAGGATTGATGTCTCCATAGGGACTTTAAAGCATAACATTCAACATGAGGTTCATCTTTGGGAACCTAATTCATGGGAGAATGCATTCAGGTAGGCAAGAAAAGTGGAAAGAAAAATTATGGTAACAAGTCTACCCCTCACAACTATAAAGATGGAAGTGTTGTTTCTCCTAGCCTTCCACAACCTACAAGGTTGACACCACAAAAATTGGAAGAAAATAGAGCAAAAGGGTTTTTCTACAATTGTGATAACAAATACATTAGAGGTCATAAGTGTGCTGAGAAGAAATTATTTTACATTGATTGTGAAGAGGAGGAAGAAAAGGATCAAGAAACGTCAAAAGAAGAGGACATACACCAGGAACCAACCCCAGAGAAAGAAGAAATGAATCTGACCATATCTTGTAAATCATTAGCAAGAATTACCACTCCTTAAACTCTCAAGATAGAAGGACATATCAAGAAGAAAAAGTTTCAAGAAGTGAAAGATCACATTGAGAAAGAAGAAATGAATCCGACCATATCTTGTAATGCATTCGTTGGAATTACCACTCCTCAAACTATCAAGATAGAAGGACATATCAAGAAGAAAAATGTTCAAGAAGTGAAAGGTCCCATCGAGCATCAAGAAATGAATCCGGCCATATCTTGTATTGAATTGGAAGAAATTAATACTCCTAAAACTCTCAATATAGAAGGACATATCAATAAGAAAAAGATTCAAGCAGTGAAACATCACATCAAGCATCAACAACAAGTTCTCCAACTTTTAAAGGATAATGCCACTTTGGTGCAGAATCGAATGAAATAACAAGCAGATCAACATCGCAGTGAAAGAAGTTTTGATGTAGGCGATTGGGTATTTTTATGGCTACATCTCAAGCAAGCTATTTATGAGAAGGAAATGTTGGCAATACTACATGCACTTAGGAAATGGAAACCTTACCTAATGGGAAGACACTTCAATGTAAAAATGGATCATGATAGTCTTAAATACTTTTTAGAACAAAGATTATCTCTAAAAGAACAAAAAAAATGGGTCACAAATATGTTGGGATATGACTTTGAAACCATCTACAAAAAAGGGAAGAAAAATGTTGTTGCAGATGCACTCTCAAGAAAGGATGAGGATGTGGAAGCTTTTTGTGCTATTTTTATTATCCAACTAGATTGGATAAACGAAGCAAGGGATGAATGGAAGAAGGACGAGGAAGTGTGGCCACTCATTCAAAACTTGCAGAAGATCCCAGTTCAAAGAATATTTCCAAAACTTGACAAGAAAGGAAAAAGCATATTGGAACCTGGAGTAGTCATAGAAACACGAACCCGACAGCTATGGAAACGATCAATTTCATAGTATCTCATCAAGTGGAAGAACCTACGCACAGAAGATTCCATATGTGAGGACAAGAATTTTATACAGAAGCATCAAGAACTACTCAAGTATTGAGGACAACACTTTTTGAAGGGGAGGGGCATGTTAGGTCCCTATACTACTAGTGCAAGCCCTTATTGTTATTAGTATGATCCCTTATTATATTGTTCTGCCCATGTAGTCCCCATATTGTTATTATTGTGCCCCATAGAAGCCCATTATTGTTATTAATTTTTCCCTTACATTATTATTGTTATGTTGACTCTGATTATATTATGACCTCTTAGAATCTTATATATAGAAAGGAGGTCTTGTCATTTGTATCATCCAAAAATTGTTCATTTGTGTAATGTAAAGGAGGTTTCCCCCTTGAAGAGGATGAATTCTATGGCGTTTATATTTATCTTCTATATTTTTGTCAGCTAGTTTCATAACATTATTTCTTCGTATAGATGAGATTGTAAATCGCATGAAAAATCTGGGTGAGGAAATAAAGGACACTTTAGTAAAGAAAATATTAATATCTCTAACTCCTAAATTTGAGTCGAAAGTGTCTTCCATTGAGGAGAAGAGAGATCTACAGACTCTTACTGTTGTTCAATTTCATGGTATTGTGACTGCTTTGGAAATGAGGAAAAGTGGTCCCTTAGAAGACATAGAAGCCACATTTAAAGCATATGCAAAGGTAAAATAAAAGGAGGTATGCAAGGAATCATGATACATATCAGAAGAAGATGAGATGAACTTTGTAAAGAAACATGAACTGGGCACCAAAAGGTTTAGAGGTAAGCCTCCATTCAATTTTTTTGCTTGTGGTAGAGTTGGTCATTATGGTGCTAAATGTCCTCATAAAGACAACCATGACAAAGGGAAGGATTTTGCAAAAATTAATAGGAGAGAGAGTTTGACAGTAGAAAAAGCTATTATACTTATGAAGATAGTGATGGCTTGTCAAATGGTGAAGAAGGTGAATCTGATCAAGATCTTAAATTAATCATGGATTTTGAGTCTAACGATAAATTGGTGGATGCATTTGAAGAAAATGATTTCTTTGAAGAAATTACTCAACTCAAAAATTTGCTTGGAAGAAAACAAAGTAGCCATAGATACTTTGTATCATAAATTCATAGAAAAAAAAGCATAATAAGAAGTTAGAATGTGAAGTAGTAAGTCTAAGAAAGGAACTTGAGAAAATAAAAACTTTGAATATTAGATTTGCTAAAGGATCTGGAACCTGAGATGAAATTGTAAGGCACAACACTCTCCTTTTATGAAGATAGGTCTTCGATACACTAGAGAAACATCTCGTTCAAAAAAGTTTTTAACCACCACCAGAAGCTATCTAAATGCAGAAAATATACATATTAGAAGCAATGATTTAAAAATAGAACAATAAAGTAATATTTGAATTTTTTAAATTATGAACCAATTTAATTTAATAATTAAAAAAATTGTATTGCTTTTATTAAGATCATAAGTTTTAATTCAAAAAAACTAATATATATATATATATATATACACTTCAATTTTAGTATTATTATAAATTTATTCTATCCAATAAATTTTAATTATCTATATTATTATAATAATAAATAAATTACTTAATCATATTAAAATATAAGATAATTATTATTGATTATCATGTAAATAATATTTATAATCATCTTAAATTGTATTTGTTATCAAAAATAGAAATTGAATTATAAAATGATATAAATATCTCTTGCTTATATTTATAATTATCTTAAATTATATTTAGTAATTCTTTATAATTTTAATCTGATTAAAATAAAATTAACGTTAAATAATTACATAAAAAAATTAAAACTTATCCAATTAAAATCTAAGAAATAAAATATTAATATATTAAAAAATAATTTAAATGAAATTTTAAAATTGTGATATATTAATAAAAATAGCATGAGAAATTAAAATAATATTTAACAAATAATTTAATTTAGACATTTGATTAATAAAAAAAAAGAAAAATGGCCATTGTTGACAAAATTAATAAATGTGTTCAAACAAATTAAGGAGTATTAATGTTGTGGAAGTTTGAAATGTGTGTTGTGAGTTATTATTGGGCTTTGTGATCACTATGATGTGAATATGGAATCTCACTATGACTCTAGCAAGTAGGGTAAGAATTTTAAATCTAAAACACTCTTTAAATTTAAGCAATCTATACAATCTATCTATTTTGATTATTTTAACATTATAGAATTTTTTATCTTTTAACAAGTAAATAAATAAGAAGTAATGACTCTCAAATTCAATTTTATCCTAAACCTCTTCTATACTTTTTGTGTCTTTTGCAATTGACATTTTATAATTATTTTAAAGACAATACTACACGCACATCACTCACTTATATAAAGAAGCAATAACATACCACTAAATAACTCTTATTTTAAAAATATTTCAACAAAATCATTATCTATTTAATTAAATTTTATAATAATAACCTCTCAATTGATACATACATGCCTACCCACCGAGACAATAACCTGACAATTGATGAAAACAACAGTATATGTATTCTTTTTGGTAACCGTTCATCCATACAACAATTAACTCTTTTTACATCCAAACCTCTCTTTCGTCGCAAGAAGCAATATTATTTTATTTTAAACGAACACGAACTTAATAAATAAACGATACCATGAACGAGAACAACATTACAATAAAAAATGATACCAAAACAATAACAGTCACGTATATATGCTAATTGGGTTCAGTTAAGTTGTGTATACATTTCAAAAAAGAAAAACTATTATTATTTTTTAAAATATTGATTCAACCCCCCGGTATTTTTCCCAATAATTGGCATTAGAGAAGGTCCTTCAAAATAATTTTGATTGCTTGAAGGAAGATCCTACAAGATGAACAATTAAGAAGGATCGACATCTATCAGACCACCACTTTTCAATGGAAATAATCTTATATACTGGAAAACAAGAATCAGAGACTCTGTTTAGTCTCTTGGAGAAGAGGTTTGGGCAATTGTGGAAGGAGGTTACCAATATCTAGTGGAAGTTGCCATATATGCAGTAGAAAAGAAGACGTATGAAGACAATTCCGACTACTAATACTTTACTGGGAAGTCTAATAGAATCGAAAGTTGTCAAATTTATGCAACTAAGCATAGCAAAATAAATATGGGATAGAATCATTAAAATTTATCAAGGCGATACTAAGGTAGAAATTGCTAAAATCCAAACTCTAAGAATTCAATATGAAACTCTAAGAATGCATAATGATGAAAGTATTGCTAGTTTCTTTCTTTGCATAGATGGGATTGTAGATAGCATGAAAAATATGGGTGAAGAAATAAAGGACACTACTTTAGTAGATAAAATATTAAGATCTCTAACTCCTAAATTCGAGTCAAAAGTGTCTACCATTGAAGAGATTGTTCAATTTCATGGGATCGTGACTAATTTTGAAATGAGGAAAGCAGGTCCCTCAGAAGTAAGAGAAGTCGCTTTTAAAGCATTTACAAAGGGAAAAGAAAAGAAGGAACACAAGGAATTAGGATATATATCAGAAGAAGATGAGCTGAACATTGTAATGAAATATGAACTGGGCACCAGAAGGTTTAGAGGTGAGATTCCTTTCAAATGTTTTTTTTGTGGTAGAGTTGGTCATTATGTTGTCAAATGTCCTCATAAAGATAACCATGACAAAGGGAAGGATTCTGCAAAAATTAAAAGGAGAGAGTTTGATAGTAGAAAAAGTTATTATACTCGTGAAGATAGTGATGGCTTGTCAAATAGTGAAGAAGGTGAATATGATCCAGATCTTAAATTACTCATGGCTTTTGAGTCTAATGATAAATTTGTGGATGCATTAGAAGAAAATGATCTCTTTGAAGAAATTACTCAACTCAAAATTTGCTTGGAAGAAAATGAAGTAGTAATAGATACTTTAAAGCATAAACTCATAGAAAAAAAAGCATAATAAGAAGTTAGAATGTGAAGTAGTAAGTCTAAGAAAGGAACCTAAGACAATAAAAACTTTGAATCTTAGATTTACTAAAAGATCTAGAACCTTATATGAAATTATCAAGGCACAACACTCCTCTTATGAAGATAGGTCTTGGATACACTGGAGAAACATCTCATCCAGAAAAGTCTTTAGCCAGCACCGGAAGCTATCTAAATGTAGAAAATATACATATTAGAAGTAATGATTTAAAAATAGACCAATACAGTAATATTTGAATTTTTTAATTATGAACCAATTTAATTTAGTAATTAAAAAATTATTGTATTTTTTTTAATATTGTAAAGTTTAATTAAAAAAACAAATATATATACACTTCAATTTTAGTATTATTATAAATTTATTCTATCAAATAAATTGCAATTATCTATAATATTGTAATATAAAAAATTACTTAATCATATTAAAATATAAGATAGTTATTATTAATTATCATGTCAATGATACTTATAATCATCTTAAATTGTATTTATGGTCAACAATAGAAATTGAATTATAAAATGATATAAAATATCACTTACTTATATTTATAATTATCTTAAATTATCTTTATTAATTCATTATTATTTTAAATGGATTAAATTAACATTAAGATTAAATAATCACATAAAAAATTAAAATAAATAAAACTTATCCAAATTAAATTCTAAAAAATAAAATATTAATATATTAAAAAATGATTTAAATGAAATTTTAAAATTGTGATATATTAATAAAAAATAGCCTGAGAAATTAAAATAATATTTAACGAATAATTTAATTTAAAGATTTCATTAATAACAAAAAAATGGCCACTTTTGACAAAATTAATTAATGTGTTCAAATAAATTAAGAAGTATTAATTTTGTGGAAATTTGAAATGTGTGTGGTGAGTTATTATTGCGCTTTGTGACCATTGTGGTGCGAATATGGAATCTCACTATGACTCTAGCAAGTAGGGTAAAAATTTCAAATCTAAAACACCTTTTAAATTTATACAATCTATCTATTTTGATCATTTTAACATTATGGAATTTTTGTATCTTTTCACAAATAAATAATAAATAATGACTCTCAAATTCAATTTTATCCTAAACCTTTTCTATGCATTTGTTTTTTTTCTTTTTTGCAATTAATCTTTTATAATTATTTTAAACACAAAACTACATGCACATCACTCACATATATAAAGAAGCAATAACATACCACTAAATAGCTCTTATTTTGAAAATATTTCAACAAAATCATTATCTATATAATTAAATTTTATAATAATAACCTCTCAATTGATACAACATGCCTGACAATTGATGAGAACAACAATATATGTATTCTATTTTGGTGACCATTCATCCATACAACAATTAACTCTTTTTATATCCCAACCTCTCTTTTGTCGCAAGAAACAGTATTATTTTATTTTAAATGAACATGAACTTAATAAAAAAACGATACCATGAACCAGAACATCACTTACAAATAAAAAACGATACCAAAACAATAACATGAACCAGCGAACCGTGAAGCATTCCGTGGCATGATGCACACTGTACATAAAATACGGTATATCATCTGGAAGAATCTACAGACGCCTATAAAACGCCAACCTGGACGATGAATCAAAGTGAGCATTTTGGGCTGCCATTTACAAGTCGCCTCCCTTCTTTATTGTCTCCCTCATTGTATCACCATAGTAACTTCATAGAGTGCCACTGTGCTCTGCCTCTTTTCAATGACCACCATTTCCCTGTAGCTTCTCCTCTCGACGAATCCCCCCAATAGACGCTTGGGAGACCCTCTGCAAGCTCCTTAGCCTGTGGCCGCGTCTCTACAACTCGACTGTCACAAATGCTCTCTGGCAGGTCAGACGCAGCATATTGGAAAAGCATGTGTTAAATTTTTCTCTCAGACCCCCACAGTCAGTGCCTAGTGGCGCCCAAAACAAAAAGTCCGAGTCAGAGCCGCATAAGCATACTCTACAACTTTTCCTCCGATCACATGCTGCGAGAGCAATACAGGGATCCCTACGATGAGGTCAGGATCGGGAAGCTTTTGGAGGATTTAGATGCCTTAGCGGGCACCATTGCTCTCAAGGTAATTTGTATTTTATTTGTGGAGTTATTTGATTTATCTGGTTCTACTTCTAAAATCTCAGAGAGATTTATGACGTATCTGATTCTACTTTTAATTTATGCTCTTCACCTCAAGTAGAGACCATAGCGTCTCCCATATAATAGCTCGGAGTAGAAAATCATTGATTTTTTCATTGATATTTACAGATATATATACAATGGTATTGCTGATATACAATGCCGCCCCATCCGAACGATGCATGCCAAGCACCCATGAGCTAATTTATCTAAGGGAAATTATCCCCATAATGTTGTACTAAGCTTATTTTGATTTTGTTTTAGTCTCTCCTTAGTGTGTCCTCATGAACTAGTTACTTTTATTCTATGTGTTATTAGTAAGGTTTCAACCTTGGTCTTTGGTCCATTTTGAAGTTATATCAGTGAACCAGAGTTTGAATCATTACAGTTTCCTAGCTCCTTGTCTATCCCTTAAAGAATTTTCTCTCATTGTTTCGCACCCCCTTTGATTACTCTCCTTCTATCTCCCACTTGACTTTGTTCTTAGCCCTCCCCCTCTTTGTCTCTATTTTTTCATGAAACTCTCACCCCTACAAGTCCCTTGTCACTTGGTGAATCTCCAATTGTAATTTCACATTAATGTGCTTGGAGAAAGTGATGGGTAGCTTACTTTTGGGAATGTGTTGGCTCTCACCTCTAGCAATGGGTAGAGAACTCAACTCAAATGTAATGGGTCAACATTTCTCAGACTATCTAGGAGGAAATTTCCCAATTGATCATGAAATTGATGTGGAGAGAGAATGCTTAACAATCTGTTAGTTGTTGATGGGGATTGTGTTGAAGAATGTAGGGAAATTAGAGATATTAGGATTCTTCTAAATTTGATAACAATTTCTGAAGCACTTTTACAATTTTCTTGTTACCTTGATCTTATTCTCCTATTATTATTATTGAATGAGTGTTTACTTCATCAAATTTCTACCAAAACACAAGAAACAAGAACACAAGTTATTGGCTCTCTGTTAGGGGAAAACCTTTCTCTCTTAGAGAGGCAAACCCTTTCGTAAATTCATCTTATTGAAGCTTCTATTGATCAATGTCAAACCCTAGACCCTTGACAAGAATATCCTCCAAGCACAAGTCAAGTCCTTCCTTTTTCCGACACTTCATTCCCTGGCACTTTGTCCTTCTTCTTCCGACAACTAGTGATAGTCGTTGTTATGCTAGCTCTATAAGAGATACTTATCTTTGATCGTGGTGATGTCCTTCACCTATGAGGATACATTCCTTCTCTTATCCAAATGAGCTCTTTCTTGATGTGTAGTTGCGAAATTGATATGACAACACTGCACCCCTAGTTTCTTCACACATGTGAGCATTTACCTTATGTATTTTTCTCCTTCCTTCCTTGCTGAGAGAGTCTCTTCCTCAATTTAGTGGGAGGCCTTATAGGCCTAAGTTTCTAGCTCAAACAATGACAGATATGTGACTGTGGTAGTGTTGTAGTAACGACCGCATATAGCCCTCCTTTTCTCACACGTGTCATTGTAGTTCACCCTTAGAACAAACTTCCAAGGCTCGATGTTTCTTCCTCTTTCTTCGTTGCACGAGAGACTTTTTTTCTTCGCTTTCCCTTCACCCTTAACTTGTATTCTTTCTCATTGATTTTAGAGGTGATTGTGTCTTGTTGTTGGAGGAGTGAACGACCTTTACATATACATGTATGTCCATCCTTTAGGATGACTTGAGGCCAACTTGTCTTTTCTTCTTTGGATTAGCTTCTTTAGTGATGTCGTTGCATGGAGAGAACTTGTGAATTTTCTTGGAGGGATATCTTTCACTATAATACATAAATATACATGGTGTAACATTCCCTTAAGTGTCTTAAATATCTATTTTGACTCTTTGACTTTCCTATATCACTTTGACATGTACTAGACCTATTTCATTGAGCAAGAAACTCATTGATATAAAATAAATAAATAAATAAATTCTTGAATAAATCCAAATATCAAAATTACATTTATGAAGACCGAACCTAGTTATACTTTATTCAACACTCGCTTTAAACTAGGAAGGCATTCATAAATAATTACAAGGCATTTGATTATTTTTTAATCTTGAATAATTCACATAAGAGAAACCAAATTAGCAATCCATCTATTATAGAATCATAGTAACCAACATTGTTGATAGCAAGGCCTTGACTAACAACTCTATCTCTCATAAGATCATAGAACAATGTTGGCAAGACCAATGATATATAGACACTTTTATCATTGTCTCTCAAGGTACATACCCAACCCGGTGTTCACTGAGTGTGACCTTCTAAGACTATTCCTATTTTGGGTTCCCAACCATCAAACAATATCAGTCCTCTTGCCTACTCTTATCTTGGATGCTCTACACATCCTCAAAGAGCATTAGATGCTAGCTGATTACCCAATCCTCCATTCCTTCTTCCAAAGTGAAGACAAGAATGTTGTGTCTATCTCTTCCTCTTAATTGAGGAAGATATGGCAAATTTCCTCTCACAAGGAACTTGACCAAGCCCCTTTGTAATTAGTAACTTGTTACAATTCCCTCTTAGCTAAGCACTTGTCCATTTATCAAAAAATAATTCTTCATGGTTCCTTGAGTTGTTGGATCTCTTACTTTCTTTAATGTTATGAAGTCTTTGTTCGAACTTCTTCTTTTTGTAGGGCATCGACCATCGATCACTTTACTTCCTGGTTTTTCATGTCATTTATTCCTTCATGGAAAGTGGTCTTCTTGATACATGTTGGGATATTTCATCATCTGGTTACTCCTTTTATCTACTTTAAAATATTTACCATATAGATGCTTTGTTTTATTTTCTTGTTTCCATAACTTTATCTAGTAGCCCTTCATGACTTCATCCTAATATTGCTTTAACATCACATGGTGCTTTGCTGGATGGATTTCCATCATGACATCCTTGTAGAATCGAATCAGTTATATGCATCTTAATATCTCCAAGGCCTTCATGGGTGTCAAGGGTCCTTTTATGTTTTTCTTCCTTTGTCAGAGTTGTCATGCATTCTTTTGGAGATGTCTTTAATGGATCTTGTCAAATAATTATTCTGTGTGGCCATGGTGTTCTTCACATGTTTGATCCATTTCTTCATTTTTTTCTTCATGTATGTTTAGTCAACCACCTCATGCCCCTTATGAGGGCACTTCTTCATGTTGACCTTCATTGGATTATAGTACATGCTTTCGAGCATGTCATTGGTGAAAGAGATCCTTTTATACTTGATGATATTTTAGAACTATTCCCATGATTCAATAATACATATGATGACATGACTAAACTTTGACTCATAAATACCTCATCTTGATTCTTCTTTTGATCATATCGGGTTCCTATTTGTTGGTCCTTCTTGATTTGTGTAGTCTTTTCTTGCTTGCATGTCATTCTTTCTTGAATCCCATGAATGGAACTCCCATTGAGACATTTGCTCTTATTTATGAGCTTCCTTTTGAAGATTCTGTGAGAGGATCTTGAAGACCCTCATCGTGAAAATGTTTCTTCCTTTTGATGATGGATGCCTTCTAATATTTTTTAATCATGATCATTTTCTTTCATCATGGGAGAGCTCCTTTAATATATATATTCCTTATAAATGAATATCTTGAGCTATATCTACATCATGGTCCTATATTCTAGAAGATATATTTTAACCATGCATTCCATCCTATTTTTATATGCTCCTATACTACTAAAAACTTTGAAAGAAGACATATGTAAAGAAGTTGATGTAGTCATAGTAGAGATCTGGAGGATCTTCCTTCTTCTGCTTCTTGTCTTCTTCTTTGACTTCTTGAGTTATATGACATTATTGCTTTTTTCTCTTGTTTTTTTTTACCTTCTTAAGTTTGGGACAATCCCTTTTGTAGTGTCCATATTCTTGACAACCGAAACATTGGACTTTGGACATATCTCTATTGCTTGTTCTTTGTCGACCAAATTTTCCAAATTTTCCTTTTCTCTTGGCCATGGTAGCAAATGCTTATTCTTTTTATCCCACATCATCCTTGGCTTTCAGTCTAGTCTCCTCAATTTTCCATAGAGACCACAATTCACTTAGTGGGGTAGCTTCCTTCTTGGCATATATGCTTGATGTGAAGTTGCCTCAATCCTTAGGTAGGGCATTGAGTACTACATTTGTCCTTTATTTCTCTAATATGACTTCTCCTAGTTCTTGAAGTTGATCTCTCATCTCAGAGATCTTCATGAAGTAGGAAGATATTACTTCCTTTGATATCTTCATCTACAAATCATTACGTAGAGATATCACTTCTTTAGTTGTTCTTACCTAGAATAGCTCTATTAGTTTATCATACATTTCTTTTGATGTTTCAAATTTGGAGACATAAGGAATGAGAGAGTCCTTGATAGATTCTATTAGAATCCTTTGATCTCTTGTCTCATCCTTATTTTACTTGGCTAAGGATTGAGTTTCTTCCTTAGCCGGGATAGTGGTATTCCCTTTGATGAGGTCTAGAAGTTCATTCTCCTTGAGAAGTAAATCAATCTTCTTCTTCCATGCAAGGAAGTTAGTAATCCCTACCAATTTTTTTCTTTCCTTGCAAGAAGACATCGATGTATGTTCAAGAGGGGACATATATACTTACTTGATAAATTTTGTGATGCAGTAGCCTTTCTTTCTTCTTGAAGACTTGATGGATTGCCTTCTTTGATCTTGATGATCTCCTTTGATCTTGAAGACTTGATTGGATAGCATATGCTTTCAATGTAAGTTCATCCTTCAGAGGAATCAAACTTAGTGAACTTGACAAGCCATAGTAAGGAGAAGCTCATGTTTGTCATGGTGATGAATCCGACATTTAATATTTTAACGAGTCCGACAAAGGTGTAACTCGGTATGTTTTCCATGTTTAGAGAGTTTGAACAAGACATGTAAAATAAAACTCCACATGGTCCCCTTTCGTACATTTGTGTCTCTCGAGCACGAAAAGGTAGAAAACGATACTTGAGAAAACCACTTGACCATTTTAGTGAAGGAGTACCTTTTTCGTAAATAGTGCATCCCTACCTGAAAAAGGGGTAAACTTATACTAGGCGCACGACATTTCACATCCGTTAATGAGTTCGAAATGACAAGGGCTCAACTATCTTTTCATTTTTGAATGGTCAAAAAAGAGCTTGAAAGCAAACCCCCCATTTTAATCTCTTTTATTTGTCAAAAGGGAAAAATACTCAGCAATCTTTTCATTCGAGTTTATGAGTCGAGAAAAGAGTTGAAACGTGACTCAGCATCATCGTCAAACATCCATCATCTATCGCTCCAAGAAAAGGTAAAGTGCATTATCTAATTCTTGAGGCAAAATAGGTCAAAAGATTTACAGAACCTAATATTTCATGAAAAAACTGAATAAAAGGGAGGAAAAGTAAATATATTTTACCATTTACCATTTGACCTTGCTATGAACAACTTTTCACCCACTTTTTTCCTGATTATTCCGGAGCAGATTGCGGGAGATCTGGGAGGTCATTCGCCGAGCCGCTAGTTACAGGTAAGAGCCAAAGCCCTAAGATTCATTTTCATACCATTTATTCCTATTTTCATCTATTTTTTGGAATTTTGATGGAAGTTTTGTGAAAAAAAATTCACCCTCGGTCGGCGCAAGTTCAGCCATGGAGTCACGCCAGCTGAGGGTGATTAAAATTTCATATCGCATACTGGGCGCAACTATTCTTAAAACAGTTGCAAAAACATCATGAATAAGGAAAACATCAGTTTCCCTTCAAAACCACCATTGGAATCCAAATTTTATTGGCCAAGAATGATTATTGACTTGAATACATGGTTTTTGTAGGAAAGAATCGTCATAAATGATAGACTGGAAAGAAAGTGAGCATGAAGATGTGGACACCAAGGCACTTAATGATCCAAATTTCCTAAATGCTTTGAGGAACTGTGAGCTCCTCAAGTTTTTCTTCATACTTGGGATATGGACCCAACCTGAGCTGCTTCGATACCTAATTAGACTCTAGGAAATAAATCAGGAAATATTCATCGTTGGTGACCAAGAGCTAGAGTTAGAAACTTCAGACATCTATTTCGTCACAGGACTGTCTCGAAGAGGGGAACCAGTCAACCTATATGGGTCACAAGTGATTGGGGCAAGCATATCTGTGCTGCTTGCCAAACATTTCCCTGAAGCACTCATATCCAAGAGCGGCAAGATTGAGATTGCCACTGTGCAAGATTTGACAATGAGAGTGCTATTGTTGACTATCAACAGAGTGGTGGGGTCCCAAGAAGTGCACGAGACTAATAAGCTGAAATTTCTATATGCCATCGACTATATAGTACCGACAATCTTCAATTGGGTGGAAACCATGAAGATCAATATAAAACGACAGCTGAGAAAAGCTAATACGGGAAATGTGAAGCAATTTTGCTTCAAATCTGTACTAGTGACCTTTTTCTTGGAACAACTGTCATTGTTCCAGTACTAGTTGACTGAGGTAGATCATCCAATGCCACGCGGCCCACGGATGGCCCTTTGGAGCTGTTTGATGCCTAAGATCACTGGGGCTAGCATATGTCTTATAGGCCCGCCTTCTTTTCATGGCTACGAAGGTAGCTGATTGTCGTGGAGGATTGGCCATACAGTGGCACTGATTCTATGGAGATCTAGACATGCCACTGCCAGATGGAGAGGATTCCAATGATGAAGGTAAAATATCAATTTTTTAATTTTGTGATTTTTTAGTTGTTTTTGATATGTATGTGTTTATAACATTTCGTTTTTCCAATGCAGATGTTGGACCAGAGTGTCCTACTGGGATATCCCCAATAGTCAGGTGCTTCGCCCGCCAGTTTGATGTCGCTCCTTATCAGGAGGAGAGTGACAACAAGGAGGAGATAGAAAGGAACCTTTAGGGGTTAATTCATGGTATTCCAGAGTATACTCGGGTGAGAGGCATTCCTCTCTAGTACCAAAGACACACGGTGGGAGTATGAGATCAGACCCACCGACCACTGACTCGTGTTGCATGAGCCATGTCATGCTACGATGATCACGATGTTCTTTAGTTCCTAGGTCTAGAATATTGCATTTTTAAGGTCTGCATGCCATGGATATATGAGATCTGTGAGGTGCCGATGTTATTTTGAACATGCATTATTTTTTGGGGTTTTGATCTATCAAACATTATCACCATATATGTGTGTGTATATATATATATATATATATATACATATACATATATATATATATATATATATATATATATATGTATATATATATATATATATAGATATATATACATATATATATATATATATACATATGTATATATATATATATATGTATATATATATATATATGTATATATATATATATATATATATATATATATATATATATATATATATAGATATATATATATATATATATATATATATATATATATATATATATATATATATATATATACACACACATATATGGTGATAATGTTTGATAGATAAAACCCCAAAAAATAATGCATGTTCAAAATAACATCGGCGCCTCACAGATCTCATATATCCATGGCATGCAGACCTTAAAAATGCAATATTCTAGACCTAGGAACTAAAGAACATCGTGATCATCATAGCATGACATGGCTCATGCAACACGAGTCAGTGGTCGGTGGGTCTGATCTCATACTCCCACCGTGTGTCTTTCATACTAGAGAGGGTTTCTGATGAAATATTTCCCGTTGAGTTGAAGAACAATAAGTTGTGAATCCAGGTTGACAACCAACTCTCGAATGTCAAGGGAAATGGCTTCATACAATAGTTCGATGACTGCACTATATTCAACAATGTTATTAGTTGTAGGACCTTAAAAAATACCTTGAAGATCAATCAACTCACCGTAAAGGTCATAAATAGCCCATGCCGCGGAGGATAGATTCTGGGTACTATGACAAGCACCATTAGCGAAACCAATGTGAGGAGTCACAAACATCTGCAAAGTAGGGAAAAACATAGTAAACAGGAAAGTTGTTTGAAAACTAACACACCAAACCACACTGCACAAAAATGAATGAGACACTAATGTACACAAGTAACCATGAAAGATGACCTAAGCATGGTACTTTTTGAGATAAAGCTCGTTTTGGGGCTTATCCAAAGGATTTCCTTCATAATCAATAAGCTCATATGCCCCTTTATGCAAAACACATTTTACAATGTAGGGTCCATGCCACATGGGCTCGAACTTGCCTGCCCCTATCTTATCATTAGCTTGGTCGTATAGTAAAACCAAATCACCCTCAGAGAATGTGTTGGGGCAGACCGACTAATCAAAATGGGACGTGACTCATTTCTTTTTTGCTTCGATGACCAAAGAAGTGAGACAAAGAGTCTCATCTAGTCATTCTAAATATAAGAGGCACTCTTCCTGAGGAGTTGTTTCACAGAGAAGTTTGACAGCTAGCATTAATGAAGGAATCTCACATTCAATTGGTAACATTTCTTCCAAACCATAGATAGGTTGGAATTGTGTGAAACTAGTTGCATCTTTGGTCAAGGTTCGATAAGCCCACATAGCTGAGAAGAGCATGAGATGCCAGTTTGACTTGTGCATCCCAATAATATGTTAAAGCATTGTAACCAAAACCTTGTTCACAACTTCAACTTGACCATTGGCCTATCAGTAATATTAGGTTGAGCCATTGTAGCGCAAACCCAAAGTATAGGTCAGCTCAGCCATCATGTAATCTCACAAATGGGAGCAATGTTTTGTGACAATGGCTTGAGGTATGCCAAACCTGGAAATAATGTGATTGAAAAGAAATTAAGTCATCGTTTTATCATCTACAAAGTATGTAGGCATCGCTTCGACCCATTTGGTGAAATAATCCACAACAACAATAATATAACCATGCCCCTCGGCCGAACGAGGGTTACATGTCATATAATCAATGTCGTATTTGGCCAAAGAACCAACAGTAATGATGGTGTGTAGGTGAGCGAGTGGGGCATGCATCTTTCATTGGTAAATTTGGTATTCATGGCACTTGCGAAGAATAAGGATGTTGTCCTTGAAAATGGATGGCCAGAAATAACCAGCGCGAAAGATTTTTTGAGCGGTAGCATAGCTAGACATATGACCGCCACATGCCCCAAAATGGCATTCATTGAGAACACTCTCAGCCTCCTCGAGAGTAAGACATCAGCAAATAATTGAATCGACACCAACATAGTATAAAGTATCATCAATAATATTGTAGGGTTTGGAGTGATGGTGAATCCGTCGGCGATCATCTGTAGTCAATGCGGACCGAAATGTGCACGTCTGGGGATACATCATGATATCACCGTACCGTGGGTCAAGGGTGCTAATTAAGAAAAGAGTCACGTCCAGAAGTTGTTCATCTGCACCAATGGGGAGAGACATAGAAGGAAGGGAACAAATCAACTTAGCGAAAACTAGTGACTTCTTAGATTTGGCAGTGGTAAACACCAAATCGAATACTTGCAGGATGATGATCCATTTACAATACTTTCCCCCAACAACGGATGAGTTAGGATGTAGTTCATGGGGTTTTATTTAGAAATCATAGTACTAGTGTGTAAGAGAATGTAGTCCCAAAAGCACTGAACACCCTATATGGTAGCCAAATCCAACTTCTCGACATGGGCATAAAGTGTTTTGGTGTCGAGGATGTTACCACTAAGGTAGTAGATAATGTGTACATTGCCTTCATCGTCATCTTGGACCAATACCATATCAATGGTGCTAGGTGTTGCAGTTAGGTAAAGGAAGTAATCTTGATGGTAATCCGGGGGATGCAGCAAAGGAGCATTTACAAGGACATCCTTAAGGTCATCGAAAGACTTTTGAGCAACATCATCCTAGACAAAGGGTGTTCCTTTGTGAGCAACCGGGTAAATCTTGTAGGTAGCCTAGCATAATTGGGTATGAAAGGACAGAGGAAATTTTCCTTTTGTTATAGGCTCTGGAGTTGGTGTAATGAAGATGCAGGGGGTAAATTTAAAATGGCCTAGACTTTAAGTGGGTCAAGGTGGATACCATCCTAGAGAATGATAAAGCTGAGGAGTCGTCTGGATTCTATATAGAAAACACATTTATGTGGGTTTAACTGAATGTTGTAGTGTCTACAGTGAATAAAAATATGTCGAAGATGGTCAAGGTGATCTTGGTGCTTACGAGAATGAGTGGGAAGGTCATCCAAGTAAGGTTGAACAATGTTACAAATATCATGAAACGCATAGGACATCGCCCGCTGAAAAGTAGCCCCAACATTTTTTAGGCCGAAAGGGAGATTTTTGTACGCGAAGGTACCCCATTGGAAAATAAAAGTTGTCTTTTCTTGATCGACCAGTGCAATGTTAATCTGGTCATAACCAGAAAAGCTATCCATAAAGGAAAAAAAATTTCTTCTAGCACATTCATCAATATTCTGATCAATGAAAGGAGTAGGGTAGTTATCCATAGGACAAGCACGTTTGAGATCACGGTAATCAATGGAAAACATAGATTGTGCCTTGTTTCTTTATCACTGGGACAATATTTGATGCCCAATCTATAAGATGGATCAAATAGATGAATCCATCTTTTAGAAGTTTTTCAAATTCACCCTCAATAGTGGCGGCTTTCCTAGGGTGCACTAGATGGAGCTGTTGGCGAACGAGATTTGCATGAGGATAGTGTGTATTTCGTGCACAACAATGCTAGGATCAATTCCAGGCATTTCTTCATATGACCACGTAAACACATCACGAAATTGTTGAAACAAATGACTATAGGTCTTAATCTCATCTGGAGAACAAGTTACCCCGATATGGACATGTTCAAGAATATTGGGCTTGATAGAAATATCAATTGGCATAGTTTGGGTAATATTACCTAAATTTTCTTCCGACCATAATTTGTGAGTCAAGGTTGGTTCTAGATGCAGGAGGGAAGGAAACTGAGAAGAGAGCTCTTCGAGACTGGTAGACATGACCATTGGGCGAGGCAAGAACGAGGAACGATGATGAGTATCGTTCCAATGTGGTTCCTTGAGATACATTACTTCCATGACACTTTCATTAGCAATAAAAGTCTCAGCTAAGGGATCAAGAGATTCTGAAGGACCACGCCATGGGGATTGAGAATTCGTATTGAGAGAAGTCCTCGAAACAGGAGAATCAAATGATATGAAGCTTGAGGCTGGAACAATGTCCATGTAATTGATTTCAGCAAGACTAAGTGGCATAACCTTGGCCCAGGTACCGAGAAGATCTAGTGAAGGTATGACCCAAGGGTCAGATTTGACCGAGATCATGTTGACAGATGCAACATGAAGAGGTGGGAGTAGAAAAATTCCCATCAAGGAAGAATATTTGAAAATACCTGCCCCCACACTCCCATAGGGAGCACGAGTGTGCTTGACATATGGAACATTGCCATTCGAGCAGGAAGAGGCAAAGAAGGAAAGTTGGTCGATAGTGACGATCTTCCCTTGATGAGGAAAATAAATCACGTGGAATAGGGAAGAGGCTACAACATGCATGGCATAGGTCCAGCTCCGTCTAAGTAGAAGATTATAATTGAGATTAGTGTCAACAATCTCTACCTCGACTTGTATTGCCTTTCCCTCCAAAGTAATGGAAAGGTTAGGTAAAACAACAAACGGTCACAAATCACACCCGTCAAAATATTCCAAAGTGTTCAAGGATTGGTTCAAAGTAGGGGAACCAATGGCCTTCCAGCAAGCAATTGACATGATGCAGGTAGAAGCACCTTCATCAATGACAGTCCTATGAATGGTTTTCTCATTGAGTATTACGTGAAAGAGAAAGGTAATCTGATGAGGCAGGCGCAAAATTTGGTTCTTTAGATAAAAACATATCAAATTGGAGTCGGTAGGATCAATACCCCCAATAGATGACAACAAAGATTTCCATTGAGACCAAAAACTTTGGAGCACCTCGAGGGCTGACATAGCTGACAACACCTGACCCAAATCTTCAATAATATTATATTGTTGAATAGCTCGAGCATGGGGATTGTATGAGAATTTCCTTAGCACACCTCGAGAGGGTGTCCAAAAAGCGGAATTAGGGTTAGGGCGGTTGATATGAAGAGGGCCAGAACATGGGGCAAAAGAAGAAGGGGTGGCCTCTTTCTCTTTCGTGGCTGTCAAAGCAGGAGTTTGGTAATATTTTGATCTAGTAGCCACATTAATAAGCGTACTCATCATGAACACTTGAGATCCTAAGGAAGAAGATGATTGAGGTTGGTCTACCATTTGAGTCTACTGAGACAGAAACGACTCTTTCAGGATAGTTGGAGTCCCTTTAAGCAAACGAATAGCTTCGGATCATTGGGGACAATCCTTGGTATAGTGATCTTCCTCGCAGATGAGGCATGGATACTTAGGCTTCCATTGTGAAGAATCACCACCACACAACTTAGGAGGACCCTGTTTTGGGGCATCAGCTTTACCCTTGCCTTTTCCCTTCTTCTTACCTTTTGAGGATTTGTCTGTTGTGGTAGACTAAAGAGTGTGGACCTCTCAGGTTCTGTTAGGTGTGGAGCATGACTATCATCCTAATTTAGAGGTCTTTGTTTCAGTCAGATATACACACCAGGAATATTGTACACCTCTCCATGCTGGGGTGTGTGGGTTCCCCCCTGCGGGAGTTCGGGGGGGGCCATCCCCCCCGGGTGGGAGGTCTGGGGGCCAGTGGTCCTCCAGTGGTGGCTTCAGGGGCAGTGCCCCTAAAGCTAAAAACAAATGTAAAATTGCCTTGAAAAAGTATAGTAATTTCTAGTCAATCTAGGCCATTCATTAGGCGGATGATCTGACGGTAGAATTTATGTTTAGTTTAGGGTTTTTTTACCTAGAAGGAAACCACTCTCTTTGTAAGAGGGTATTGTATTGAGGCTATGATAAACATGTGTATTCTTAGAGTGAGGAACAGAGGTGTGAGACTGTGAGAGAAAACAGAGGATATTATAGCGGATCTGTCGTAGATTGTATCTCTTCATTTTGCTAGATAATAGAAAGGAAGGACTGGATATTCAATGTGGACGTAGCCCAAACTGGGTGAAAAATGTATATCTTCGTCTCTCTGGTTTTAGGTGTTTGTGTTTTTTCGCATATTATATGTCTTTCATTTCTCTGTCATATATACTATTTCTCTAACAGGTTTTCCCATGGCCGGGTGGATTCTCGAAGGAACTATTGGAAGCAGTGTTTAAGACCAACTTCTGTTTGGAAGAAGATTTATCAAGGGTCTGGGACACTGAACCAATTACTCCATCAATAGAAGTTGTAGCCCGCGACTTTGATGTCGTGCGATCGGATGATGGCCACAGAGCATCAACTAATAACTCATACAAAGTGCCAGACTGAGAATAAACTAGATCTAAGTATTGGGCACTAGCAATAGCTTGTTCTTCAGCAACACATCCACCCATAGCTATATCATGAGAAATTGGAGCTAAAAATGACTTAGTAAACCATTCGTTAAGCAACTGATCAACAATATTGAATTTGACCAGGCAACGTCTATGTCTCCATTTATGGATGTGATTAGAGATGTGTGTTGCAGTATCTTGCTTAAGCGATGTGAGAAAATAGGTGCCAGTTTCATAGCAAATCGACAACTGGAAATGCATGAGGAAATCCATGGCTAAAGATTTTAAGTCATGGTAAGTACCTCGAGGACGTTCAATGTACCATTTGGTGGTAGCACCTGTGAGGGTTCATTGGCAAAAATGAAGAAGAATAAAATTCCCAACGTAAGTTTTCGAAGAACACCAAAGGTGATATGTCACCATATGGGCTTGAGGATCTTCTTTTTCTTTCCCATCGAACTTAGGACAATCATTTGGGATCTTGGACGGAACCGGAGGCCAGTGTGGTGAATGAAGGATTGGATTATTAGTAGGGTGAGACACATTTTGTAACTCTAGTGTGGCCTAGAATGGAAATTTAGTTTTAAAAGGCATTGAAGGTCGATAAGTGGGTCCAACTGGAGGATCCCAACCCTGTTGGTAAGGATTTTGACCCCATAGTGGGGGGACTTTGGGCATATGGCATTTGATTATGCCCTGTTTATGGGTTACCTTGGCCGTAGGTAGGATTTGACCTTGAACACCTTAGAACATTCCAGTAATAGGTTGATGATAAGAAACATACAGGTTAAGAGTTTGTTGAGCCTAAACAAGAGGATTTTGGACATGTTGTCCTTGCATGTAAGGATTTTACACTTGTTGCCCTTGGAAATCGGGATTATGTAGTTGTTATCCTTGGGAGAAAGGATTATGTACCTATTGACCTAGGACATTAGGATTTTGGGCCCGTTGTTACAGGACTTGTCCCTGGCTTTGTCCTTGCAAGGGTTGACCCCGTTGATATGTATATAAGGGTTGCTACTGCCTGGGTTGGCTCTGCTAATGCAAGGTTTGACCTTGCTGCTGAAAAGGTTGTCCCTGGGGCTACAGAGGTTGGCCCTACGAAGACATAGGTTGGGAGGTTTGTGGAGCATACTGCATCTGTTGCTTCATGGTTTGCTGCAACTGTTGCGAGGGTTGTCGTTGTGGTTGTTGCAGTTGACGTTATTGTGGTATCAATTGCCCTTTATGTTGCACAGACGGCCCTTATTGCAAAAAAGGTTTCCTTTGTTGCTACAAAGGTTTTCCTTGTTGTTACAAGGGTACTTGAACTGTGCCCAGAAAATTTCTGAACTAAATCTGGCCATAGCCACCCTAAAAAGTGAATGAGCCAGGTTGAACGTACTACCCAAACTGAAAGACCTAAGTCAAATTGACCATCCCTTGTGAACTAGATGGAATGTAAGGAGTTTGGTACTAAACCTAAGCCTCATAAGGCTACTTATACTGGAAATTACTTGACCTAGACGTACCAATGGGATTTTGAACCTATTGGTATTGGACATTGCTTGATCCAACAGGACCAGTAGGGTTTTGAATAATGCCAGAAGAAGGTTGGTTCATACCAACCATGTCAGCCTGTGAGCTACTCACATTGGTGGTGCCTGGCACCATAGAAACACTTAGATTCTACCCCCCAAGAGGTGGCACAACTTGACCACTTACTGGAGGGATCGAAGAACTGACAATAACATTCTTCGAGACCACCTGTTGAATTGGAAAAGTAACCGAGACTGATGATGCAAGAGGGTTCAGAATGGTGGGTTGCACCGGCACTGAGGTAATAGCCTATTGGGAGGTTTGGTTCACAATGAATGGACCTATAGTAGGCATGGCACTAGAGGCCCAAACAAGGTTATGGTAGAGTGATGAGGCCCTAGGTGTACCTAAAACCAATTGTGCCAAAGACACATAATTAGGCAACAATTCCCAAAACACACTAATGGAAATGCTCCCTATATAGGGGAAACCTTTAGGAGGAAATGGATGTTCTTCCTCCTCAACAATGTGTGGAGTAGAAACTTCTGGCTCATCCAGAGAGATAACTAGAGCATCCCCTTCAGGTTCCATAGATGGGAACAAACAACGGTGAACTACCGAAGAGGTATAAGGGGATAATTCTAAAGGAACGCCAGGCTGATCTTACGAACTGTACGAATGCTGCAGTGATATCACAATAGGGTCAAACAAAGGATTCAGAGGATAGACAACTATTCCAAGTTGTCCGTCAATAGTCGACGAACTCTGAGGAGTTTGGACGGGATTTTCCGAAGATTCCAAGACAAAATTAGTAGGTGACCCAGTATCTGAAATAGGTAGAGGATGAGATGATAAAGGTTGAATGCTCAGAACGATTCTGAGTTCAACACCTTGGTCCTTAAGTGACTATGGTAATTTAGGAAAAAAGCTCCTTAGACAATCTTTCAAATAGAGGAGAGGAAGAGGAAATATGTGAACTAGATGGTTCAACCACGATGACCTTATATTAGTTAATAGGAAAAGGGAGAGATAAACTTCAAGGCTTTAAAATTTTCTTTAAGGAAAACTCACGATTTGGTCTAGAGAAGACTAACAAGATGTTATAAGATCATGGGCAATCAATTTTTTATGACAAATAAATACACTGGTGCTCTTTCATGTTTCAAGAGTCGAGAATGAAACAAAGATGACTTTATCAGTTTCGATTGGAAACAAGCTCGAAAGGAAAAGTGCTCGAATCATATTTTAAGTTTAATGAGTCAAAAATATCAAATGATTGCTCTGGATGATCTAGGTAAAAAGGATTACCAGGCAACCGTGAGCTGCAGAATACCTCCCGGCAAACCAAGAATTACGGGCATGCGATCTCCCCGAATGTTGTGTTTGGTGTATGAAGTTTGCAAGGTGGCTAACTTGACTTCCTATAGATAAAGGATTGAAGCCTAGAGGGGTATCACGTTATATATTCGACGGTACGAGGAGCGCAAATCCATACTAGCGTTGTCTAGTGCTGAAGCGAATGAGAATTGTTAGGTGTAAAGATGCTGGAACAGGTGTCTAACCTAGACATTCTAGATGTGATTATTAGGTTTCAAATGTGCCTTAGGTTAATTGAGTTCATTTTAAATTTTATCTCGAGTTATGTCTCAGTTTTCAAGCCTTAGCAATGTGACTCGAAAAACCCTAAATGAAGCTAAATGAGACAAGACCCTTTCAATTCGATGAATTTTCTACACTAGAGAGGGTAGAAAACACACAATCAAATGCAAACAACCAAGCAACGAAAGAAAAAATGATTTTTCACTACTTCACTTTTTTAGAGAATAAACTAATGAAAAATACATTTCAATTCCTAATTTCCTGACAAGTACACTCTAATAGTCCTTTCAAAAGAAAAGAAAATTCTTTTTCTTTTCAAATTCCAATGCAATCCTAGTGTTCAATGATGCTAAGCATCGTAACATATTGATGTAGCAAACTAAAATTTTATACTTTTCATGAAATGACAAAATGAATTTCTCACAAAACACCTCAATGAAAAAGTTTTCGAGACAATTAATTCCCAAGCAAATGAAAAACACGAAAAGAGAATCTCTTTCAAATTAATGACACAACGACTTTATCGAAAACATGACAAGCAATGTGATCCATGCTGAAAAATAAATGTTTAGACGAGCAAATGAAAACTTTTCAAACTTGTGTAATGGATTTCGAAGTCGTAGAAGGACCATAAACAAAATGCAAGGAGTAAATGCACCAACAACTTGACTCACTGAGTTCACAATCAGCTGAATGGATGAAAATCTAGATGCCCTAGTGCCACTAACCATCCAATGACGCAAAAAATAAAGCGAAAAAATGACAAATCAACCAGAAAACAAGCCAAATGAAAAGCAACCTTTTAGTTACGAAGAAGACGGTCTAAAACAATTACAAGGTAGAAATCATGAGAGAAAAACACACTACTCAAGATTTGGGGTAAACCATAATCTTCACTTACACACATCGGTGTGACTACCTAACTAAGAACAAGTGCCAGAAGGGGGTTGACGCGACTGTTTCTGAGCATATCATGTTGATCAGAGCGACTGTCAGTGAATTAAGCACAGTGAGCGAGGATGCTAAGAAAAAAATATAAAATTCCAAAAGTTGGGACTAGACTTGCTACTATGAATATCAAACCGAGACTAGTAAGCAAAGGAAAACAAACAGAATGAAATGGAAATGGTGAAACTAGAAAAGTCCAAACAAAACCATGAAATTATAAGAAAACAAAGAGAAGGATTGGGTCCCAAGTGGAGTCGCCAATTTTTGGTGAAGTAGAATTATGAATGTAGACACAAACAATTCCTCTAGCTCGATAATGGGTCTAGCCACAACCGATACATTTATTTCCTTAGGTTGAACCAATTAAGAGGGCGTACCTCTTAGTATGCTCATCTCGTTTGATGATGACCTTGCTTGCTTGCTCCAACTATCTTCCATTTCCTTGTTCGAACACCTGAAACAAGTAAACAACAGAAAACAACAACTGTAATAATAAAAAAATTGTAATTCAACCTACTTAACAAGTCAAGAAAAATTAAGCCATAAACATGTAAGATGACACATTATGTAGGAAATCAATCAATGGTTGCATATATATTGAATCAAGAATATATTACAACCATTGTTTTGATTTTTTCATTTTGCTTCGACAAAACTAGGTTCCTACACACTTCTGTTAGCATTCCATGATGGCCTCAATAATGATAGTTTTAAGGCTCTTCCATTTAGGCTTCACTAAACCAAATTCACACTTCTCCCTCACACAACTAGAGAGCTACAACTATGAATAACTTGTTTCTTACTCCAAAATTAATTAGCACTAGCACACGAACATTAACACTAGCTCGTGCTTGGGAAAAATGGAGATTTATATAGCATGAATGGATGGGAGATGGTTCCTCTTCTCATGGCAGAAGGTCTTATCTCTTGAGGTAGTTCCATCCTTATAGGAGAAAGGAGCCCAAACTGATATCATCAACTCCATCCGGCCCAACCATTTAGCAGACTTCCGTTACGAAGCTTCTAGAGTTGGAAGCTCCAAAAGAGGATCAGCGCAACTGAAGCAAAGCTTGGTCGCTCCAATTGGTGCTAGGTATAGTGTTAATTCCTACATATTGGGGCGAGGAGGACAAGGGTCATTAGCATTGGTCTTGTAAACTAGGAAAAACAAAAAAATATTGGGAAATGGTGCAAAAGAGAATTGTTTTGTTCGTGAAGAGGGACACAATGGGAGTTTCTTCATGAAGGGAAAGCCTGTAGGATTCAATGTAGAGGTCCTCCAGGATCAAGAAACAGGGAGTACAGGGACAGTGAAAAAATGCTATGTAATAGGGAGGCATGTTTTTTCTTTGTCTTCTATTAACATCCTAATGTGAACCTTAATTTTGTAGTGGGGATGTCATTTCCTTATTGAGCCATGTACCAGAGTTGGTAGGGGTTAGTCTAGTGTTGGCATATTTTGTATTACGTGCCTAGTTGAGATGGATGTAATGTAGACATCTTCTTAGGTCATTCCTCCAAAACTATTTAGATTTTGTTACAATCCATATTCTCATTATTTACTTTAACTTAGAATATAAACTATAGAAATCAGATATTCAGAGAGGAACCCTATTTTGTTAGTTCTAAGGATTGTTCATTATCCATTGGAGCTAAAACTTCATCATAGAAATAGAAGTATCTATTCTCCCACTATGGGTGAAGGTGTGACACCTTCCAATTATTTTCTTGGATGAAGCATTGCTGAAATCTATTGAAGATATATTAGGCCACTATGTAAATCGTAGTTGAGCTTAAGGAAATATAATTACCTGTCTCAAAATTTTTGTGGAAATAAGTTTGAAAAGGGGTTTTATATAGGTAATTCAAATAAACATGAAGGGTTTCAATTATTTTCAATTCTTAACTAAAAGCGAAACCCCATCAAGTGTAACTCTTTCTATAAGTATGACCACTTAGATGACTGTAACATCCCTAACAAATTAATTTACCTTGCAATCCTCATATAAATAATAAATAATATATCTATATATCTATATATATATATATATATATATATATATATATTCAATCAAGGAGAAGTTATCTCTGGTGAGTTACATTCCCCTTAATTTGCATAAGGTCCAAAGAACATAATTTTTCCTCTTTAGGTTTCAGATCTTAGTAATTCAGATAGAAAACTGGAGTCATTTCCTTAGCTATTATCTATCTTCTTACACCCAGTAAATAACAACTTCAAAATTTTATTTCCCACATATTTCTCATATTTCTCTTCACTATGCAATAGGCCTCGTTTGATATGAATCAAGGGTTATTCTTAGCACGTATTGAATTTTTTTTATAAATTTTAAATGATGCAACTTATGGTAGAAAAACCACTATGAAATTTGGAGTTTGTGTTTTCTAGCCTTTCGGCATTACAAATGGTTTCCTTTATATTTATGTCATATGCTCAGTTATTCATATTTTATCAGGTCTATGTAATGTTCTAAGATTGAACATTCAATAAACTGGCAATTTTGAAGAAAGTTCGAAGGGTCTAGATGATCGCATGGTGTATAATTGATGTGGCCTATCATTAAATGGAAATTATGGTGTGTCTAACAATCAATGTTGATCATGTATTGGGTTTTGATCGAAGACTCATAAGGCTTGGAATGAGCTCTGCAACTAGTCCCATTTTTATATCTCGTTGCTTGGGAATGAGCTCTGCAACTATGGAGGGTTGTACAGTTTTCCTTTTGTCAATTTATTTCTCTACTTTGGCTCTAGTTATCGGGATTTTGGTTGCATATTAGGAGAGTTCCTACCGACAAGCCATGATTGGATGGCTCGGCTCAATAATTATTTTCCCACTAATAAGGTTAATGTGTCGTATTTTTTAGAAATAAAACCCCTTTTATTTTGGTCAGTGTTTAATAACTATTTACTTTATAATGGTGCTCGTTGTGGGTAGAGTTTCACCATGTTTTGATTTGTCAAAATAATTATCACACCCGTGGTTCTCATGATGACACTTATTGTTTTAGATTGTCTGTAGAATTTAGTAGTCGGTAAGTTTAGGTAGAAATAAATGAGAGTTTGTGAAATCCATGTAGATTTTTCTGCTCACTTTATGTATAAATTGAAGTTTTCTGTAAGTGAAATATCCAAGATTTTGCATTCCGTTTTCTCCTCTGATATTGTATGAGAGCCAGTGTGGCTTCAGGAGCATGTGTTTCGTGCGTGTAATGGAGTCTTGTAATAGTGTGTTTCCAATAGTGGAGTTAACAACCTGTTGTCGTGTTGCTATCAAAGGTATGCTAAGGACAAACAACAGAGGAGGTGACGTGGTATGGTCAAGTGTCTAGCACTGCAAACCTCTCCAACTTGTAAAGTGCAGTCAAGGATTCAGGGTTTCGGGTTAGTGTTTCTATGAGTGCAGTAGTTACACCGAAAGTAGTGTTGTGGGGTTATGACATTGTATGATCACAACGCCGAGCTTGGAATAGTGTTGTTGGAATCTGGTGGAGGACGCCTAGATTGGTGCTTGTGTTATGTACCATTGGTAGCCCGTCGAGGATAAACAAGGCTTGTTGGTAACCCATAGAGGGGAAAGGAGGCTTGTAGAGCCTGAAGTGTTTTTTCTCACTCTTTAAAACGAAGGTCTAGTGGCATTGATGAAGGCTAGAGAGTCAACATAAGAGATGACCTGCATGTAATAGATATAAGCGGTAATGCTGTTAATTGTTATGAGTCTATGTTGCTTTGGTGAGATATTGTTTGCTATCCATCGAAGCCTCTGGTATTTTCAATTTTGAGGTAGTGTGGAAGATTGGTATGTGGATTGTATTTTATCACTGTTGCAAAGTGTAGGGTATTGGATCACCATTGGAGGTGGTGCCATGAAATTTGTTGAATCGACTATGGTGTCGAGCTATTGAATTTGTTTCAACTACCAATAGTGTTCCCTGATTTTAGTTCCCTCATAGCCTATTTCATGAGCGAGAGTCGTGATGTTCTAGTAAATTGAAGGATTGTTGGAACTATGAGTTGTTATGAGGTCGCTAAGGGGGAATGTGAGCCAAGTGTGACTATTGTGTGAAGTGAGTTGTCTGAGTCCGCAAGAGTGTAGCATGGAGCCAATGCTATGTTTTGTCACTAGTGGAAGTGAAGTTTGCACTGGAAGAGGAAATTATGGTTGTGTGGTTTTCAAGAGGCATGAAGCCTATGCATATACTATATAGATCCAAGTGATCGTTGTTGCATTCTATAGATAATTAGTGAAGGATTGAACTCTGGTGTGAGCGCTAGTGGGTGTTGAGCCTATTATAAAGTAGCTGAGTGAAAAGGAGTAATTGTTAGTGGTTAAATGTTGTTCTTGTGTGAATGAAGCGGAAATCGTCCATCTTATTGAAAATGATCCTCTATTGAGTTAGGAATATTCCTCCATGGATTGATTGTGTGGAGCATGTAAACACTATGACTGGTATTATTGTTGGTTTGTGTAAAGGTAGACGTCTTTGGGAAGTTCTGTTTCATCTGTGTTGAGAAGTTGGCAACCACGGTGGGACGATCTCGTATTTGCGTTCAGATCCCTTGGTTGTGATATATGAAGTTGTGTTAAAATCTTGGTGTGTTGAAGTCGATATCGTGTGAAATTCCATGAGTGAGTCGTTATTTGAATGCATTGTTTATCTGTTTCTCTTGTGCACTTTTTAACAAGGGTGGATTCTTGAAGAGTCGTGAAAGTTTTCCAATACTAGATTTAGCTTGAAACTAGAGCTAGCATTGTGTTGCTTGCATTTTTCACTCACCTCACATACTTTTGTAATATTTTGAGGTGGCCCTGTATTTGGTGTTGCTAAGTGTTCCAAGAAGGAATTTGTAGCCGAAGAGGCAAAAAAGGGAATTGTAGCTTCTCCAATGTGTGTAGTGTGGTTGGTACGGCTCGTTTTTGAGATTCCTTATTACTCAAGAAATCTACTTTGTGTGCAAAGAAAACATAAGACAACGCTACATGTTGAAGAGTGGCTAGCAAAAAGACATGAGTACTCGATGGTGAATGGCTAGCACAAAGACATGAGTGCTCAATGGTGTAAAGGTCACATGCAATCGTTGAAGGAGTTATGAAACAAGTAGAATTAGATCAGAGTGGTAGGGTGAAGAAACTCAAACATGAATAATCAGAAGTTGTGCTCAAAATAACTATATTTATGTGTGAGGCCTATGTGTAAAAATTCTAGAGAACGAGTTCGATTTGATGTTAATTTAAGGGTCAAAATGTTGTAGAGACAAACACATTTTTAAGGTGAGCCTGTTGTTGTAAAGTGCGAAGGTAAATGTAGGAAGAGGAGTGGAGGAGTAGAAAAGTTGCCTTGAGGAGTGGCCAGTGTGTGTAAACTATATGCTAGAGTTTGTAGGGAAGTTGCCACTAACTGATGCAAAGTTGTGGGGTGTGGCCTGTCTCAATTGCGGTCCCCTATGATTATAGTGTAAAGTAGGATATTATTTGATGTTGTTGATAAAGAGGAATTTTTAACAACAATAAAATTTGATGATGGATACCTATTTTATGAAAATTAAATGGGGGTTATCACTGAAAAACGTTGATTTATATTTTTTTTTTTGCTTTTGAAGACCAAGGGGTTGATGATCTCCAAATAGTAGTAGAAGAAGCAATAGAAAAAGAGGAATATAACTCAGTTGTAATGTCTATATATAATTAAGACTTGGACTTTGTTTAAAACAACATGAATGAGTCAAATGAACAATACTTAAAAACTATCAATGATGGATGTGAACACATTGAAAAAGGATTTGAAATGAATTGAAATCATCCTATGGTCCAGGTGGCTCCAGAAAGGCTCAAAAATAAAAAAAAAGGTCTTTGGAAAAGCTCAAAAATAAAATTCCTTGGATTTTCATGAAACAATAGAAAATCAAAGAGCTTATCATTTTGAATCCAACAGCATGAACGACACCTCAAACAAACACCCTATACAAACATTATGGCCCACTAAAGCTTTTAGTAAGAATTAAAAAAAATTGTTGATGTAAGATAGGTGCCAGGCGACATGTCTCTATAGTACCATGTGGAATGCCTGTACAAGATGATATCAGTAGAATCTGGAATATTCTGGACAAATCAGAGCACGACATGTGGCACAGTTATATGGTTGTTGACGTCAGGAGGGTGACGTCATAGGACGAACCAATAAACAATTAATAGGTGGCGGTTGACTTAGTGTATGATGGAGAAATGAGGAGGCATTACACGGCCCAATTGAATCAAGTCTCGTGGCACCAAGTTGGTAGTGGACTAACTATTCGAAAAATTGTAGTAGCAATGGTGATCGAGAGTGGGGTATTGGCAGTGACCAAATTGTCGCCTAGTTAATTTTTTTGATGACCCCAAAGGATGTCGGTCGGGTCGACTGGCGATAGTTACATGGCGCGTGGGTTTCTTTTATAAGAAAATAAAATATCATGGTCGGCCCACGTGCTTGAACCCATGACATCTAGCCCACTACTACTATAACTTACCAAATGACCAACCAAGTGGTCAATAATCACAATGCTAAATTTTTTATTTAACCTTGTGTTGTCGCCAATGAGGGCGAGGTGCTGGGAGAGAGAGGATGACCAAAGACAAAAAAGGGTCGTATGGGTATGCAGAAGTCGAGGCAGGTCAGAACCCTATGGCATAGAATATGAGGTAGAATATTCTGCTTAAGATTCTTAGGAATATTATCTATGGAATCTTTGAGATTCCCTTGAGCCCAAAAATCTACCAGCTCAGAAATAGGGAAACTTTATACTCATTCATCTCAGTCTTTTGTAGGTAATGTGATGGTGTAATCAGTTTCCTCATCTCAACAGTAGATCTTTGGTCAACTTGTGGAGATGAACCTTTGCAAAATCATAAGGGATCTAAAAGATTCCCTTGGGGCCAGATTTTCACAGTGATATAATCTTGCCAACTTTATACTGAAAATAAAATAGAATTTCACTGAGAGTTTAATGGAGTGATCGATTTTCTAATATGAGAAGTGTAATCTCAGTCACCATGTAGAGAGGAATATTTGTGGAATCATGAGGCATCTAAGAGATTCCCTAAGGGCCGATTTTCGACAATTTCATAACCAGACCAACTTTATACTCATTTTACTTAGTTTTTCACAAGAAGCACAGTGGTGAAGCCATATTTGTCATCTCAGCAGCATAATTCAAATCAACCAGTGAGAAGGAATATTTGGGGAATATTTGAGATTCCCAAGGGTCTAAATTTGACTAAAGAATAAAGGGATCGAATTTACATCCATTTGACATTATTTCATGCCATGAATTAAATGATGCAATTCATTTCTTCAGCAACAATGTACATTTTTAGGTCATCCCCAGAAATGGAGGTATAAGGTGTCTTTTGTACATGCATGTAATTTGATTTTTGTTGATTTTTAATGAAAGAGGCCTCCCCACTTTGAGCAAAGCTTCAAGAAGTAGCCCACATTAGGTGAACTTCGTTATTAACCTATTGTGTCTTTTCTTCTCATGGTTTCCATTCATTTTTTCTTACATTACATGTATGCATTTCATGATTACATTTTATTTTACATGTGATTCTGAATACATCAATGAAGTAAAAAGATTCAGATTAAGTTTGGTATCAAAGCCAAGTTCTTTTTTCGATGTGAATTACAAGTGTACGACAACTGGGGAAATCTGCAAACAGCTGAAGGAAAACTTAATTCCTTTGATCTAGAAGCAGGGTGTGCAACATGAAGAAAAAAATGGTAGACGAATATGTTCAATTAATGGAGGAAGAGCGAAATTATTGCAAAGCCTTCTACACCATGACAAAAAAAAGTGGACAAATTGTTTGCAGAATCTGAGAAGACAATGAAGAAAGAGAAGAAAGAAGTCAATGATCATGCCTTGGTGAATCATGAAGAAGAGCCTCCTGAACCTTCCTCTCCATCTTCCGGCTAAATTTCTTTTTCTTCCTCTTCTCATCATTCTAGAGGTAGAAAAACTCATAAGAAGACCTTTTTCAAGCTGGAAGTCAAGTTCAATATACCTGTGTTTAGTGGAGAATCTAATGTAGAAAATCTTGATAATTGAATCAGAGAGGTGGAAGTATATTTCCGAATACAATGAATCAAAGAGGATGAAGCCAAGATCCACATAACATGCCTTCGATTAAGTGGCACTAGTCTCATTTGGTGGGAATGAAAAATGCAAAAAGGTGGTAAGAGTAATTGTAAACTTATTTCATCTTGGTCTGAGTTTGTTTCTTATTTAAGAGGACAATTTTACCCATTGGGTTACAGCCAAAAGGCCATGATGGAATGGCAACATTTGAAGCAAAGAAAAGGTCAAATTATTCATAATTTTATAGAGTAGTCGAGGAAACAAGAATTAGGATTGAGTGTTCCACTAGACACTCCTGAGACAATGATGAAATATATTGGGTCTTTGCATATTTATTTGTGTCATTCATTATTATTATTTGAACCTAAAACTCTTGATGAAGCTAGTGTGAAAATTGTAAATCTTGAAATCATGCGGAAGCATGAGAAAGAAGACTGCCCAAGAGGAAAGCAACAACTTAGAGAAAGGAAGAAAATCCCTCTTGCACTCATTGTGAAAAATAATGGCATAATGGGGACCATTGCTCTAAATTGCATCCAAATTTGAGTCCAAAGAGGAACGATAAAAAAGAGATGAAGAAGATAGTTGCAATTGTGTAACAAGACCAAGAATATGAATTAAAGGATGATGCGAAGATAATAGCTACAGGATTTGTAGGTGTTGGACCAATTGACTTGTGATTGCACTCACGTGATGAAATGAAGATTTCAGCTCTTAGGATTGCAGAAAGTGGACCTATTTACTTGGGCTCCAAATCAGGCGATGAGACAAATATTTTAGCAAAGATTGTGCCAAAGGTGAGAAGGGAACCATAGAAGGAATGACTCCAATAAATCGAAGGGATCAACCAAAGAGTTCAAGCACAGAATGATGAACTAAAAACACTCCTACAAGAAGCAAAGAAGGCGAAACAAAGGTTGTAGCATTAGGTACAAGCCAAGTTGGAGGCCTTGGAAAGGTTGAAGCATGAAAAGCTTGAGGTAAAAACTGATTCTTCAATTTCATGTTATTTTTATAATGATGATTTCGTTCCTTTTGAGAAACATACTACACGAATTGGATCAAAATTATTGAGTAAGATTGGGTATCAAGGGAAGGACCTCAATATTAATGGAGAGGGCATTGTGAATCCCATCAAAGTGCTGGAATTGCCTCGCTATGCAGGACTTGGTTATGTCAGAAAAGAGGTTGTAGAATTCTCCAAGATAACTAGTGACCAACCAACCACGAATGATGGGAGCACCTTATCATATTCCAGTGATAGTGAGGATTCACTAGGAAGTTATCTGAGGCGAAATAAGAATAAGCGTTCCAAGATGATACAAAAAGTTTGGAGGAGAAAGAATCATTGTAGTCACTACAACAAGGATGGACACCAAAGAGCCACGTGTCATATAATCCATGCACAGAAAGAAAATATGAAGGAACTAGCTAGTGAGTATGTCCAACAAGGAAATCAGTTGCATGGAGATGAGACATTCGCTTTGTTGAGTGAGAGATGGTTTTATTAGATATAGTATTTTATCATAGAAATATTATTATAAATCACATGTTTTGACATGAATGTAAAAGTTATTATGTGCTTTCCATCACTTAAGAAAACAACATGATGATGGTTTTGCCTTTCGTTGATAGATGGGGTATTGGTTTCCTTTATCATGTACACTGGACGAAAGAGTACGTCTTATACACTCTTGGCATGAATAGGGATGCTTGGGTCATGATTCATCATGTAGTTTGCAAATAATGTGCCACAAATTTTCATGGAAAGTAGATGATGGAGAAGGAAGTATGGCTTGATAGGGCATAACAGATTGACGATTATGTTCATGATTTATGAGGACCAAAAGCTCCTCAATCGGGAGGAATGATCTAAGTGGTTCCAGAAAGGCTCGGAAATCAAAGAGGGTTTTGGAAAAAATAAAAAATAAAATTTTGTGGACTGTCATGAAATCAATACCAACTCGAAGAGCTCATCATAATGAATCCAACTGTGTGAACGACACCTCAAACAAACAATGTATGCAAAAGTTATGGCCTGCTGAATCTTTCGATAACTAATGAAATCTTTTGTAGATGTAGTATAAGTTCCACGTGGCATATCCATACATGATGATGTCAACAGACTCTAGAATATTCTTGGTATATGAGAGCATGGCATGTGGCACATCCATATGATTGTTGACATCAACATGGTGACATGGAAATACGGACCAATCAACATTTGACATGTGAATGTCGATTTGGTGTACGGTAGAGCAATAAGGAGGTGCCACATAGCCCAGTCAATGCAGCCAGCCGTCTAAACATTTGAAAACTTGCAACAATGGCAATGACTAGTGGTGGGGTACTAGTGGCCACCAAATTGTTGCGTAGTTAATTTTTTTGGTAACCCCAATAGACAACGGGTCAATCGACGACAGTTACATGGAGCATGGGTTATTTCTATAAAAAAATCAAAGAGGCAAGTAGGCCCACGGGTCTGAGGCTGTGACCTCTAGACCACTACTACCATGACTTACAAAATGACCAACCAAGTGGTCAATAATCACAATGCTAAAAAAAAGTATTTAACCTTGTGTTGTTGTCGATGAGGGGGAGGTTCTAGGAGAGACAAGGATGACTAGAGGCGGGTCGGGGTCGTACAAGTGTACAAAAGCTAAGGTAAGTCAAAATCCTATTGCACAAAATACGAGGCATAATACTTTTGTCAAGATTCTTAGGAATATTCTCTATGAAACCTTTGAGATTCCCTTCAGCCTAAAAATTCACCAACTCAGAAATAAAGCAACTTTATACTCATTCTTCTTAGTTGTTCTTAGGGAACATGATGGTGTTATTAGTTTCCTCATCTAAGTAGTATATCTTTAGTCAACTTATGGAGAGGAATCTTTGTGGAATCATAAGGAATCTAAAATATTCCCTTGGGGCCAGATTTTCACAATGACATAATCATGCCCACTTTATACTCAAACAAACCAAAATTTTGCCAGGAGTCTGATGGCATGATCAGTTTTTTGATCTGAGCACCAAAATATGAGTCAACTTGTAGAGAGGAATATTTATGAAATCATGAGGAATCTAAAAGACTCCCTAAGGGCCGATTATTTACAGTTTCAGAACCAGGCCATCTTTATACTTGTTTTACTCATTTTTTCACAAGGAGCATAATGGTGAAGTCAGATATGTCATATGAGCATCATAATTCCCATCAACCAACAAGAAGGAATCTTTAGGGAATATTTGAGATCCTCAAGGGTCTAGATTTTGACTAAAGAAGAAAGGGGTCGAGTTTATAGTCATTTGACATGATTTCACATCGAAAATTCAATGGTGTAGTCCATTTCTTCAGCAGAGGTGTGCATTGTCAGGCCATCCCTAGAAACGGAGGTGTACGGTGCCTTTTGTAAATTCATGTAATTTGATTTTTGTTGAATATTAATGAAAGTGGTCTCCCCTCTTTGAGTAGAGCCTGAAAACATAGCTCACACGAGGTGAAATCCATTATCACCTTGTTGTGTCTTTGCTTCTTATGGTTTCCTTTCATTTCCTCTTATGTTGCATGTATGCATTTCATGGTTAGATTCTTGTTTACATGCGATTCTAAATACATAAATATTTTGTGTTCATGATCTGGAGTAAGAAGAAAAAGAAAATAGTTTGGAGCAACAAGTTGAAGAACAAATTTCATCAATCTATTGTAGTAAAGAAAGCCAAATAAAATATTTGAGTCATGTTCTTAATCCTAGTTGAGACTTAGACCAGCAAGCAAGTTAACATATAGGTCACGATCAAGGGAAGGAGTCAGAATAATAATCATGCCTAATGTTCCCACGATGGTGATGACTATTCTATATTGTTGGTAGAAGTTAATAGTCAGCAAGTTTAGGTAGAAAATAAATGAGAGTCGGTGAAATCCCTATAGATTCTTCAAGTGATTTCATATATAAATTGAAGATTTCTCTAAATGAAATATACAATATTTTATGTTTAGTTTTCTCCTCTGATACAATTGGTACTAGGTGGTCTCTAGCTAGCCACTTATGCAAATCAAAGGTTTTGGGGTGTTTGGCATCTTGGTTGCTCTAGGTAACCTAAGTTTCGACATAATCCTAAAATTCTTGTGCTATCTATTTTTTTTACAATTTTCCAGCCATTTCTAACTTTTTTAACCTTCTATTGTGGATTTTAGGGCATTGACTAACTTCCCTCGACTTTGACATCCCATATAGGAATAAAATTCTCCTTTAGGGTTATAGTTTGTAAATTGCGATTGAATTAAAACAATTGATATCTATTCGGCCCCTCATTGACTACTAATTTTGAGCTATGTATTAATGTTATCTAGATGTTAGCATTTGTTTTGGAAAAGGAATAACTTTCTACAATATCTATCATGGAGGGTTCCTTTATGTATGAGGATTTATACTACTCAAAAGCCACGTTCTCACGAGACTCTTTCTGATCTTATTTATTTCAAGATTATGTAAGCATAACGCAAAACCCATTTCATGGGTTTTCAATTTTCTTATTAGTTAGGATTTCACACCATTATTAAATTTTTTACTTCGAGCACCATTTCGTTGAAATTCATCTTAACAATATTGCTATTGTTTAACATTAAACTATGGTGTGTAGCCATTACAACCCATATCATGGGCTCCACAGACACACACATATATATATGTTATTCTTTGCTACCTTCATGCTTTTAGATTTCTTGTTATCTTGAAAATGAAAATGGCTTATCTTTGTTATGCATTTCCATGACATTCTTTAGTTTTTCCAATGACTTATTTTCGAAGTTGATTGAATAGAGTTATATTCAATTCTAAGTAGTACTATATGGTTGCATGGCGCATTATTAAAATAAAATTTATGCTATTTCCCTTCTAATGGGTATATCGTTTCTTCGAGAAAATGTGTCTGATGCAATTATTGAGAGTCATAATAGTTCTTGGCCTTCCCACTTTCTATCATAACAATATTAGTCCTTATTGATTCTATATATATATATATTTATGCACTACCTGCTTTAGGGGTATATAGCATAGAATTTTGTTCTTAATTCCTACGGTAAAGTGACACTAGGGTCATTAAAGATTTTATACCGATTAATTATAGAGCTTTTTTTTTTAATTTTTTTTTTTATGGTTTATAGATTGTGGTTTGTAAAACCTAACAGGGCCTATCACTGCGGCATGCCATCTCCTTACCAGACTTTTTGGTTAGGGTTCAAGACTACTACTCACACAGGTTGATGGACTTCAAGCTTGTTCATTGTCACCTAGTTAACTAACCTATCTCAACCCTAAAAATCAATTTCATAATTTCGTAGCTGAATAAAAGAAGAACTAAAAACATGATTTTGTTTCTTTTACAAACACATAACAAATTCAGTTGAACACTTCACTTATATAGTTAATCAATGAGTCTGCAACAAAAAACATAGTGGATAAAAGAATGATCCTTCCAACCAATGAGAATTGGTCTCCCCAACCAGTCTCCCATGGGCCAATTAATTTTACATCCAAGACAATTCCCTAACAATAACCATACATGATCTAGCACAAGATTCCTTTTAGTAGCGCCTTTTCTTCCTCTAGTAGTGTCTTGTTTGAGGAGATTTCAAGTTAATAGATAATTATTTAGGCCTCCTCTAACAGGCTTCAAAACCAACAAGGTTGCTTCAGGCTTTTCTCATCTCACCTCTCAATCAACCTTTTTTCTTTTCAGAGATAGTCTATCTCTAAAGAAAGGAAATATGGGAAAGTAGTTTCCTTTGCACAGAATCCTTCTTGGGCCTTTCATAATTGTCTTGGACTTGTGTAGAATGTGAAATCCTCTTTAGAACCCTTTTTCCATCGTAATTTTCATTTCTTACAATATAAAAAATTGTATAATTATTATTAAAGAACATTTAAGTACAATATATGTTCATACATGACCCTCAACATGGGCCACATAGTCCTTAAAAGTAACTTCAATAGAAAAAATAGTAAAATATTTAAAAGTTTAGGGGGTATTACCGGAACCACATTGTATGAAGTTGTCCATGAAACCAAGAACCAAGAATTAAGGCACCTTTTGAAGAAGGGACTCTTTACAGTAACCAATAATAACATGAATTTGAATCATCCAAAGAGTTATCTAGAAGGTGAAAAATATAGCAAGGAAAAGGATATTATCATGCAACGAGATAGGTTCTAGTACACATCACCATCCCATCTGGTCATTTATAAGTGTCTTTTCAGCATGAATATGTGGAAAAAAATGTGTCCATTAGACCAAAATAAACCCAACAAATTTGAAAACCATGTCAAAAGAAAAGAATTATAAAAAGACATTTCTATGACTTACCCAGATATTTCTAAGACACCAAAATTCATATTGGAAAATAGTCCACTCTATAAATAACTTTAGGTAGGTTTTCATAATTCCTTCATAAGATGAAGGTAGTTGAAAATGAATAAGTAGAATAAAAGGGGGGAGAAGTGAAGAGTTAATTATATGACTTACCCATATATTTCTAAGACACCGAAATTCATATTGAAAAATAGTCCACTCTATAAATAACTTCAGATGGGTTTTCATAATGCCTTCATAAGATGAAGGTATTTGAAAATGAATAAGTAGAATAAAATGGGGGAGAAGTGAAAGTTAATTATATAACAATTAGAAAGATACTTTCACCTGTCTCTCTCAGTAAATAAAACACTATCCACAATCAATAATAGTGAAGGGAGAAATTAGCATAAAATAATTACGATTTGTCCTTTATATTTTTTAATATAATTATTGTCTTTTATAATTTCTTGTTAATAGTTATTGAATTTTTTATAAATAGAAAACGTCAAAGTCTACTGAAAGTAAGAATATATGAAAAATAGATCATATTGAGTAAATTACAAGTAAAAATAATTGGAAAAAATTGTATATAGTTTGTGTTTGAGTTACTTAACAAATAGAAAATAGAGAATTACTTATCTCTATTAGTACTTGTTATCTGTGGCATAGGGCCATAGTAATCATTTTTTAAACTATTTACTTTTATTAATCCCTGTTGTCTGCAGGCATGGGACTATAGTAATCATTTTTCAAGCAATAGCATCAATTAATGAAAAAGTTGATATAGAAAATAGAGAACTACTTACCTTTATTAGTACTTGTTGTCTATGACATGGGACTATAGTAATCATTTTTTTAAGTACTTACTTTTATTAGTCCTTGCTGTCTGTGGCATGGGACTATAGTAATCATTTTTTAAAATGGCATCAATCCATGCAAAGAAGAGTTGAAGACTAAGCTAAACTTCAGTCTCCTGGTTTCAAGTTGTTTCCAATGAGTATGGTGATTCAACCTGGAGATATTATTTTAGGCCACCCAGTCTTATTTGGCCTCTTTTTGAGGTAAAGAGGCTAAAATATGATGCAAAAAGCATGGCTAACAGGCTAAAATATGATGAAAAACATATACTATCATAGTTCACCAGATTTTTTTGATTCATATTTTGGAAATTGAAACTAATGTCAACATTACTTCGCTCATATAATATAGGCAGGGCACAACACATGTCGGCATACCAGGCCAAACCACATGGCCATCTACGCAACCACATGGCTATTTGCATATGAACCGGTGTTGCTTTTGGTGGTCTGTCAAAACATTAAACTATCAAATATGAGAATTTGAGGAAGTTGAAACTCTATTTCGTAATAGGCTTCTTGCCTGACTTAGTATTGTATTCCCTTTCTAATTTGTAGTGCCAAATTCCTGAATTGAGTTGTGTCCTCCACAATAGTTATACAATTCCGGAGATGTAGAATGCTGCCCAGGTGAAGAGATTATCATGAGCAAACAATAAATAACCTCCCAACCAAATCCTCTGCCTCTAAGTAGCAATACGACAGTCTCACATAAAACTGTGAACTATGAACATTTAAGGAAGTTGATTGTTTTCTGAAATTTGCAAGCATGTTCTAGTTGAGAATTAGTTCTTAACTATTTTTTAACTATTACTTTTGTTTTATGTCCAACTTAACTCGAATAAGCATGGGCTGACAAACACAACACTCTTATGTTCATTCTATTCCTTTGGTGACTAGTCTGTTCGCTCTGTGAACACACCTGCACATAATATGCTAGCTATTAGATATAGAAAAAGCTTCAATCAACAAAAACTTTAATTCAATCAGCAGAAACTTTAATTCAAACCATACCTTCGGGTTTGAATTTCATTACTTTAATGTTGAAAATACATTTTCTTGAGAATATTTCTGCTTGTTACTTTCATTCTTAAATAAAATGTTCTGTTACTGCTCACAAGGGTATTTCCTCGCTAACTAGTTAAACAAATTACTTCTGTAGCTCTAAACCTTCAGATAATTACAAAAATAAGCCTCTCTTTCAAATGACATTCTCTGTTTCAGAATTTGATTTATATATGATCAAATTGTAACTATGACTTCACAATAAGATTTACAGAAATCTCATTGTCTTCTCAAACCATAAGAATAATTGGAAACCATACCTCCTCATTGAGAAAATACAAGAAGAAAATACAAGAAGAAAAATATATGGGTGAGAAAATTGTTTAAACATTGCCAGAATTATATATATTTCGAACGAATAGTAAGTTGTTACAAGAACTCCACGATTCTATTGGAATTGGACGGTGTTTTAACAGATTTGATCTTAGGCAAACTATTTAAATACCATCTCCAGCTTTTCGAATTTGATTGCTGACAAAACAATATACCATATCTCTCCTCCAAAACATACTGATCCCATTCAATCAACCTTAAACTGATTGAGGACAATCATAAAGGCGTTCTATGCAAAAGTGTTTCCAATGAAACAAAACCTTTTGTGCAATCGCAACGCACTCAGATTTTAAACTTAGATGCAACCATATTTTCCGTTTGACTAATATTTTATTAATAGTAGAGGGCCTTTTCCATTAGGCCCGTAGATTATCTTTTGATCTTTTCAAAAGTAAAATTTGAAATTTACTTTGGAACAAAATTCTATTTTTTAAATCTAAAAATATTAAAATATAAAATCTTAACTAATACCATCAGTAAAAATATAAACTGAACTGTAATGTAATGACAACTCGCATAACAAAGCGAACCTTTCAAACTTGAAAAGAAAGATTCTATTTTTGGTTGCCGTTTTGAAGAGGTGGTTTCTATTTCTGCTTGCAAGGGTGGGTATTTATGCTTTGGGGTTTCAAACTAAAAAAATGCTTCCATTTTTTCTTGCAAGGATTGCAGGGTTACCAGAGATTAGAATGCATGAAAACATGCATTTGAGTACACTATATTCATTGGCCAGAAAATAACGGATATGAATTCTGTACACTTTTAGTTACAACTAGAAAGTTTAGTAAGAATTTTGTACATTTTTAGCTACAACTAGAAAGTTTAGTAAAAATTTTGTACATTTTCAGCGACAAGTACAATGTTTAGTGACTTACTAGGAATTTCCTCTGGCCAGAAAATAACGAATATGAATTCTGTACATTTTAGCTAGAACTAGAAAGTTGAGTAAGAAGTTGTACATTTTTAGCTGCAACTAGAAAGTTTAGTAAAAATTTTGTACATTTTCAGCTACAACTACACTTTAGTGACTTACTAAGAATTTCCTCATTAAAAAGAGACAAGACACAAGACACAATACGCTCTAGTTCTCGAACTTCCTAGTTCCTCACTCTTGGAGATGTCGATGTCCTCCTTTAATCTTGTGCGGTTATAGTTTTGTTGACCACAAAGAATGCCTGCAGTGACAAGAAAAAAAATATATGTGCATTTAAATACTCTCCATATTATATTGAGAAAAATGGAAATAACAAAAACAGAAAAAAATATGGAAATAACAAAAACACTGCAAAGAATGCCTGTAGTGACAAACATCATGCCATTCACTCCATAATATATTGAAAAGAATGGAAACAACAAAAAGACGACAAAGAATGCCTGTAGTGACAAAGAGCATGCCCATTACCTCTCTGTTAAGCTCCATTGATTTTACACAAAAGCTACCTTGATTTATGGAGTTGCAGCTTTTCTTAACTTATGGAAACCAACTGCAGTAGTTTCCTTAAGTTAAGAAAATCAACTGCAATTACTAAATTTATAATTGGGAGCTACTAAAGTGGTCCATTACTTTGATCTCATCTCTACCTTGATTTGTGGTTTTTCTAACACATAGCATTTAGAAGCTTGATGGAAGCTTAGCTATATGTTCATCTGTTTGGTCCCCAAGCTCATATCTCAAACCCCCTTCAGTTCTACACCATCTAGATGAGATAGCAGAGCTCGGAAGTGCCTTCAGAATTTTGTGTTCTTTTCCTTTTGCTTGGACAGACGCTGGAGTGCTGAAGAAGAAGCTTGTGGACTGTGGCCTGCATCAATACATCACCAATGGCTGGAGGTAACTCGTATCCCTGGGCATTAAGATTTAATGATTCTTCAAGATTTAATGATTCTTTTCAGTTATTCCGCATATAGAAGAATCGTTGTTGAAATTGAAGAATATCTAACATTTGGTATCGGAGCCTCTATTTACCTCTGTCTTGGTGTGAGATTTACTTATAAATATTGGCACAATATTGGTTTTGCAAACCAGAGCCTCGAATTGACTATGGATTTAAAATCTGTTAAGACTTTGCTATAATAATATTGTCGTTCCATCGCCTTCCCTACATGACTGGGAGCGGCATTGCTTGCCTCTCTGCTGGCTGAGGATGGCATGGCAGTACACATATAAATACTCAAACGATTTGTCCTGCCTGTGGCTGCGCTAATGTTTTCTTCTATTCGTTACCAGAATTGAAAACTATGTTGATGAATTGCATTTCGTTTGTGGAAATCTTTATTTTCTTATAAATATTGTGTGGATGGGCTTAGAGACTCGTCTTCTTAACAGTCTAGTAAAATCTCTCTAAAATTTCCAGTTCTAGTAAGACCAGAGAGAATAGACGCTGATTAAAAGGGCAATGCATAAAGGAAAATAAATCCTTGTGGAAGGAAACAATAAACATGAGTATTTAGTAAAGTTTCTGGAGTTTAAATGACTATAACTGTACATCCTGGTGTATTTGATCTGAATTGAATGAAACCATGGTCAAAATCAAAATCAGGATTGGTCCAACTGGAACCAGCCCAAACGGGCCAGACTCTGGTTTAAGTCAACCAGACTCAGATTTAACCTGGCAGGCTTAGATCCCAATAAGGATCGAATTTTCAACTCAGCTGATTCACGTTTCACTTGGGTCATGCAATATGTGTGTGGACACGAAAGTGTGCGTAGAAATGGTGTATTTTATATTTTCCTTTTGGACAAGTCTTTCCTCGGTCAACCCCAGGATTTTTACAAGTCACGAGTCAACTATGACTCTTTAGCCAAAATGGGTCTTGCATGCAGTCAAGTCTGGTGACTTTAAACAAAACCAATATATGAGCTGACAACTAATGAGCAAAAGAATCATGAACAAAGTGTAATTGGTCAATAAGACTGATCACAAAAGAATAGTCAAACAACATGAAAATGTCAGCTCCATCCAACCTTTATTTTTACAGGTTAGATCTGGATTGTTTGTCATTGATGGTAAATAGTAGAAAACCTGAACTCTTAGATATCTACATCTAGAAGAAAAGGAAATACTTATGTTAAATTTTGGTATTTTATGGCTCCGCATTCAGAATTAGAATAATGTTAAAGGAAATATTGCGGTGAATTAGAATTTGGAAGTAAATTGGGTTGAAAGCTCTACTAGGTGGGCCGAAGGAAAGTTAGAAGGATATCAAAATATGGCGACTGTGCCAAATGGTGGATACGAAAACCCTGTCGCGGGGTTTAAGGCAACTCTGAACAGAGGACACTACACTTCTCTCAACAATTTATCATTTCGTGTTCGAAATCCATGTACCGTAATGTTTGCTTCCTCAAGTACCAGGCTTGTCCCAATGTACTAATAGCTTCTAAACAAAGTATGAATATGAGTCTATAAGATTTGAAAGGTGGTCATTGAGGTATTGAATGCACCAAAGGCTTTGCCATTCTGAAAGCTGGTTTTGGCCCTAGCTGATCTCATTGCATCCTCCCTCAACCCGATACAAACATTTGTGATCATTGTATCCTCGCTCACTCCGGTACTTACATTGGTGATTTATGGGTTGCTTTGCTTGCTTTTATTCAAGTCATAGATATGTGGGTTGCCTTGCTTGTAATTAAAGTATTCGAGGATTTCGTTCCACTCTAATATGACTATTTCTACATGAAATGAATCATTGTCACAGCATGATTTGGACTCTAGCTTTATGAATTCCCAAGTAAGCCTTAACTGAAGGCTGTTGGTAGGTTTGAATTCCGAATTTTCTAATTTAAGCCTTAAGTGCAGGCTGTTAGTAGGTTTGAACTCTGAATTTCCTAGCAGTCAAGTTGGTTATAGATGCACATGCATCTTCCAATCACTGTTGCACATGTTTGCTAGTGTCGGATGCATCAGCTGATGTTTGAAAATGAAGCGTATATGCTTGATTATATGCAGCCCATCTGAATGAATGAATGATCAGTTGGATTAGATTCTTGAAAATGAAATGGGACATTATCCATTTTAGAATCGGAAAGTTAAACCACATTATATTCATTTTCAAGCAAATTCATTAATTGATCATTGAAAATAATTTATTCATATTATTTTCATTTAAGTAATATCACAACAAATCAGTAAATATGTTTCCTTTTTATGGATTGAAGGGACAATATTTGTGTGTGAATAAAGGTTGTTGTTGATATAAATCATGGTTCAGATCTTGTGAGCAAAATAGCTTGTTTGCTGGTCTATTTTGTTGTTTTATAAACTTAAGGACGGAGCCTGAAGTCAAGCCAGCTAGTCTTCGAACTGCATTTGCTATGCAAATGCAAAGTAGATCAAAGCTGATTCAGTCAATCTCCGGATTAAGTTTATAAATTGAACAATCAATTTGTAGTCATTTTCGGTAATGCTGACTGCTTTTGATTTTGCTGGAGAATTATTACAGTTATATGGAGTTTATTAAAATGTCATTTTGACTTACTCCTTTCAGTAAACATTATTTTTCTCTCTGGTTAAGTTTTGTTTATGAAACAAAATTAATGTCTAGTGATCCATGTAATTTTAATTAATTAGAGAGTAGCCACAGCATCTTTAATTAAATAAAATTATATATTGATTGGCAAGATCACATTAAGATTATTTAGACATTAAATTGTAATTAATTACACTAAATATAATAAATTTTATCCCACAGGAATTTTTACTATATTTATGTGATTAATTAGGATAAAATTTCATAACCTACCTACAGGAGTTATGAATTAATAAGTTTTATCATAAAGTTTTATTGAATCTGTTTGAATTGAAAATTTAGCCCACAGGCAATTTTCATGTCATTTGATTCAATTTTTTTTTAGCATGTTTTGCATTGGTAAAACATGAAAGTTCATAAAGTTTATTGAATCTGTTTGAATTGAAAATTTAGCACACAGGCAATTTTCATGTCATTTGATTCAATTCTTTTTAGCATGTTTTACATTGGTAAAACGTGAAAGATCATAAAGTTTTGTTGAATCTACTTGAATTGAAAATTTAGCCCACAGGCAATTTTCATGTCATTTGATTCAATTCTTTTTAGCATGTTTTACATTGGTAAAACATGAAAGTTCATAAAGTTTTATTGAATCTGTTTGAGTTGAAAATTTAGCCCACAGGCAATTTTCATGTCATTTGATTCAATTCCTTTTACCATGTTTTACATTGGTAGAACATGAAAGTTTATTAAGCCTCAACATAAGCATGTGATTCTTTATTTTGATGCAGTAGTACAACCTGCAAATTTCTCTGAAATTTGTTCTGACATTCTCGAACTTGAGGAAGTAATCTCGTTTGTCTGTTATGAATCTAATATGGTTAACGTTAATAGCCAGTGAAAAGTGAGCAAAGCATCTTATCAGGAAACAAGATGGGCTCGCATATGGAAGCTATAAGAACATGTTATTTAACTTTAAGTAGTGGCTTTGTTTTGGAGTTAGAAAAGACCTTTTATGTTCCAAGTTTTTCTAGAAACTTGATTTCAGTTCAAGGCTTGTACCTTTTGGATATTCCTTAAACTTTTCAGAAGAATCTTTCAGTCTATTCTATAAATCTGATTATGTTGGGAATGGTATTTTGTCTAATGGTCTTTACTGCAAAACAAAGTCACATATGATTCAATGCATGTTCACACTGGCACTAAAAGATGATGATTAATAACACTTCTTCATTAATGATTGATAACACTTCTTCATGAATAACACATCTTCATTGATTCCCCTCTAGTCATGGTGAGCAATTGGTTTGCAAGCTCAAGAAGTCATTGTATGGTTTAAAACAAGCATCCTCCCAATGGTATTTGAAATTCCATAATGTAATTTCTTCTTTTGGTTTTGTAGAAAACATTATGGATCAATGTATATACCTGAAGGTTAGTGGGAGTAAAATTTGTTTCTTGTTTACAAATGGATGATCTTTTTGCTAGCAACCAATGATAAGGGTTTGCTACATGAGGTGAGACAATTCCTCTCTAAAAGTTTTGATATGAAGGATATAGGTGAGGCATCTTATGTCATTGGCATTAAGATCCATAGAGACAGATTTCGAGGCATCTTGGGTCTGTCCCAGGAAACCTATATTAATAAAAATTTTAGAGAGATTTCAGATGAAGGATTGTTCACCAAGTATATCTCCCATTGTGAAGGGTGATAGGTTCAATTTGAACCAATGCCCGAAGAACGACTTAGAAAGGGAACAAATGAAGAACATTCCATATGCTTCTGCTGTCGGAAGCCTAATGTAGGAATGTTGGGACGATGTCAGAGTGATCCAGGTTTAGACCACTGGAGAGCTGCAAAGAAAGTAATGAGGTACCTTCAAGGGACCAAAGACTACATGCTTATGTATATCCTGTTTGAGGCTGCTTTACATGGTGTATGGCTTAAGAATTTCATTTCTGGGCTTAGAATTATGGATTCTATCTCTAAGCCATTGAGAATATATTGTGATAATTCAGCTGCTGGTTTTATGGCTAAAAAAGTGGGAGTCGAAATAAACACATCGACATTAAGTATTTAGCTATAAGGGAACGTGTTAAAGAAAAGAAAGTGGTCATTGAGCACGTCAGCACTGAGTTAATGATCACTGATCCTTTGACTAAGGGCATGCCACCGTTTAAATTCAAGGATCATGTATTGAATATGGGACTTGGTTCCATTATGCAGTTTTTCATTGTATGGACAATGTTAATGAAATTCTTAATTATTGTGATGTTTTTTCTCATATTTATGTGCACCTTAAGTTGATTTGAGAAAATTCATTTAAGAAGGACCAAGAATAAACATAGGGTTTATTCATTAAGATAGTGTTACCACATAAATTATAATAAGAATAAATGCATAGTAATACATGGAAGATAATACTCGTCATAAGAGGACTTATCGCCATGATTCATGTATCTATTACTTAATAAAGATTGTCAATGGTTTTTGAGACATTAAGTTTGGAAGTATGGACCAAGTGGGAGAATGTTAAGCTCCATTGATTTTACACAAAAGCTACCTTGATTTATGGATTTGCAGCTTTTCTTAACTTATGGAAACCAACTGCAGTAGTTTCCTTGAGTTAAGAAAATCAACTGCAATTACTAAATTTATAATTGGGAGCTACTAAAGTGGTCCATTACTTTGATCTCATCTCTACCTTGATTTGTGGTTTTTCTAACACATAGCATTTAGAAGCTTGATGGAAGCTTAGCTATATGTTCATCTGTTTGGTCCCCAAGCTCATATCTCAAACCCCCTTCAGTTCTACACCATCTAGATGAGATAGCAGAGCTCGGAAGTGCCTTCAGAATTTTGTGTTCTTTTCCTTTTGCTTGGACAGACGCTGGAGTGCTGAAGAAGAAGCTTGTGGACTGTGGCCTGCATCAATACATCACCAATGGCTGGAGGTAACTCGTATCCCTGGGCATTAAGATTTAATGATTCTTCAAGATTTAATGATTCTTTTCAGTTATTCCGCATATAGAAGAATCGTTGTTCAAATTGAAGAATATCTAACACTCTCTACACTATATTTGAAAGAAATTCAAACAAAAAAACATAGTTTTGTATGACTTTCTGACAAAGAATCCATGTAGTGACCAACATCATGCTCGTTCACTCTCCAGACTATATTTGAAAGAAATGCGAACAAGAAAACATAGTTGTGCATGACTTTCTGACCAGCGAATGCATTGGCTAAAGCATCTTCTGAGCAGGAAAAGCTAATTACCAAGACTTGATTTAATTTCACTTTCAAACAAAAACACCACAAAGAATGCATTTAGTGACAAACAACATGACCATTCACTCTCCATACTATATTCGAAAGAAATGCAAACAAAACAACATAGTTGTGTATGACATTCTCACCAACGAATGCATTGGTTAAGGCATCTTCTGAGAAAAAAAAGCTAATTACCAAGACTTAATTTAATTCCTCGTTCAAGCTTTGCTTCATCTTTCAAATCGACAACCCTGTGCATGATGGAGCGGGAAGTGGAGGCCAAGCAAACCGACGATTGTGTTAAAAATACAACAGCTCGACGCCCAAAGGCATTGTATTTCTAATAATGATTACTTAAGAATAACTAACTACAAGCGTTAAGTCTGATAGTCGTCTCCCTTCTTCCTTGCCGAGGGTTGTCTTTATAAGCTACCTACGCCCCTGCGAGTCGAGATATGGCGATGGGTCAGTAATGGATTAGGAGTCAACTTAATCTGTGACTCGAACCATTGCTAGAACATCTTGCACCCACTTCCAAGGCATCTATTCGTAGCCTACCAGGACAACCACCCTATTCTTTTTTTGACAAGGGCCAGCATTACTTAATCTATGAACCAGTTATACGTGTATATGGATTGAATAACATGAACTATTGTCACGACGCAAAAAACTATGAAAATGGAAATTGGGGTTGCTACCATCTTTACTCTGCCCCCATTCCCATGTTGTTGACAGTTATGCGTATGTATACAAGCTCAGTGGTGGTGAATCTACGGCTTCTGGCACTCGAATTGGAATGGATGCTTCTATTGGATATATGGATACAATAGGGAACGGTCCATTGCGCCTTAGAATAATAGTAAACACCATGAACATCTGTGGGCCTAATGCACCCATGCATAGGAATGGGTGACCTGAACGCCAAGAGAATCTACGACACCTAATGCATCTGTGGATACAAATGGCATCTCAATCGACGATGTCAAAGCTGGGTTTTCGGTCACCCCGCTAGTTATTCAAAACCATATCTACATTGATTCAGGAAGAATTTAAGCACTAAATTAGGGAATACATGTTAAAGATGTCCTCCTTTTGTAGGAGCCTTAGATGTTGAACATAAAGCATGTTAGGGAGAGAAACAAAGCCTATTCAACTCTCAGCACTAACAATGTTGCTGCATGAACTGGGCAACGACTCTCTATTATAAGAAGTTAAAGCACAAAACACAGGAAACCAGAAGCTTGCATGGCCTCTCTAATCACTCTAGGCTAGGAACGACTATTTTTAAAATTACAAATGATCAATTTGAAGTGCACTGCCATAGATCTCGAAGCGAAACTTTCTCTGTGGCTGGGTATATCCACGGATATGTCGTAAAGTGAGAAAGCTAATCTTCTCTTACTCTTTCCAAAATACCATCACCGAAAAAATTATTCCTTCAACTATTAAACGCTTTGTTGTAAATCATAGTTACCAAATTCGAATTCGAATTCGATTCGATACGAAAAAAATTCGACCTTATAAAATTCAATACGGAAAAAATTCGACATTATATATCTTACACATACTTAATTTTTATTTTCATTTATTTTTATTTTTATTTTTAATTTAAATTAGCAATCATTATATGAAAATTCATTAAATCTTTCTCTACCAAGTATATTTATGTTTACTTATTTCCAACGTTAATTTCTCCTATCTAAAATGTTATAGACCCCTTCATTCGAGTTATCCATTTTAAACTGAAATTTGCCATTTTATATCTTTTTGTAATATAGAAGTTACTGTTTTTCTATTTCTTTTATTCACAAGTGCAAACTTATCTTCATAATTTTTTGTAATATAGAAGTTGTCGTTTTTCTATGCTTTTGTATATGAGTTATGCATTTGCAAGTGCAACTAAGGTTTCCATTTTCCATTTTTTATTATTTTTTTAATATTGGATTTATCCTTTTTTTTCTATTTTTTCATAAGCCTTATCCATTGTAAACTCAATTGTGTCATTTTATAATTTTTTGTAATATAGAAGTTACTGCTTTTCTATTTTTTTTTATAAAGGTTGTGGATTTGAAAGTTTATCATTTTATATCTTTTATGATTTTTCTAATATTGATTTTTCTTATTTTATATTAGGTAACTGCAATTTCTTATTTTATATTTTTCATTTGATTCATTTGAATTTCACTGTGCCAAGTTGGGTTCAATTTATCTGTGAGTTGGATTGGTTTTTTTTTTTGGTTTCTTTGTTTGTAGCACTTCATGCATAAATTATCATCCAGTCTGTATGTCAATGATTGGAGAACCTATGAGCAAAAGGTCTCAGCTTAATGATTGGAGAACCTCTCAGCAAAAGGTCTCACGTTGGCATTACAGTCCACGTAAAGTTACCCTTGGGTTTCAAGTTAAATATTGTACAGTACATAATTTAATATATGCACCGACTGCACAGAGCCTTACGACTCCTGGATTTATAATTTAGTTGAATTCAGGAGAGGTGTGTGCCTCGTTTTCACCTTTGAATTAAAAACAAAAAAAATTAGGATTAAAGATCGCTGTATCATTTTTCAATTATCAAATTTCCACGACTAAAACTCGAATTACTTTATGATTTTATCCAGCAGCGATTTGTGAACGTTCCGATCGATGGTTACACAGACACAGCATAGTGGCAGCAGCACAGTGGACGCACAGCATAGTGGCAGCACAGTGGACGCACAGCATAGTGGCAGCTGACCAAAATTTTATTCAAACGCTGACCCGTACCGAATTGGAAAACGACGAAGTGGACGCACAGCATAGTGGCAGCACAGTGGACGCACAGCATAGTGGCAGCTGACCAAAATTTTATTCAAACGCTGACCCGTACCGAATTGGAAAACGACGAATTATTCGCTGTACCGAACCGAATCAGCGAATTTCCGAATTTTTTTTGCTGGTACGGCCGAACTTGGCAACTATGTTGTAAATTTCTGTGGTAGAATTACGCAGCAGTTTCATTGTTTCCATTGTCAAATTTAATTATTTATTTTTTTCATCATAAAAATTGATTGATTTCACTATTTTATTTTGGGTAAAAACATTTCTTAGTAATTAGATAAAATTTTTATTATTTCAGTTATAGAAAGTTTAATCATAATTATTTCAAAAATAGTTAATAATAAGCCAATAATTTTTTCCCACAATTTCTTTTTATATTTATAAATTTAATAAAAACTAAAATATAAACATAATTTTATTATAATTTAAATCTATATGAAAATAATTCTTCCAAAATTTCTATTTAATTCTAATCAAATTTAAGTCCCCAAAATCCTAATAAAAATGATAAATAAATAAATATACATGAATATAATTATTAGGGGTTTACGCAGTGCATTATATTAGATATCGTTTTTGGGATTCAGCTGCCTTAAGTAAGTCATTAACGTATGACCATTTCCATGAGAGTTAGTCGTAACTGACTAATTTCTCATGATTTTTTGAATTGTTCCTCTACTTGAATGGTTCATGAGGCACAATACTTGCTAAGGTTTTGCAAATGGGGTAGCAAGCTAAGTGGGCTTGATTGTGGGGAAAACTCCACAGTTAAGCGCGCTTGAGCCAGAGGAGATCTGGGATGGGTGAACTCCCGGGAAGTCCTGGTTACCCGGTGCAAGCCTTGGAAGTGACGATTGACGCTATGTGATTCATTTCACTAGTTTCAATCCCACTTCTTCACCCCTGTGAGCATCACCCGATGCAATGAGTGCTAAGTGAACAATTCAAAAAATCATGAGAAATTAGTCAGTTACGACTAACTCTCATGGAAATGGTCATACGTTAATGACTTACTTAACGCAGTTGAACCCCAAAAATGATATCTAATATAATGCACTGCGTAAACCCCTAATACTTAAATTCAAAAAGAGTGAAGGGATCTCTACTTGAATGGTTCATGAGGCACAATACTTGCTAAGGTTTTGCAAATGGGGTAGCAAGCTAAGTGGCCTCGGAAGTGACGATTGACGCTATGTGATTCATTTCACTAGTTTCAATCCCACTTTTTCACCCCTGTGAGCATCACCCGATGCAATGAGTGCTAAGTGAACAATTCAAAAAATCATGAGAAATTAGTCAGTTACGACTAACTCTCATGGAAATGGTCATACGTTAATGACTTACTTAACGCAGTTGAACCCCAAAAACGATATCTAATATAATGCACTGCGTAAACCCCTAATACTTAAATTCAAAAAGAGTGAAGGGATCTCTACTTGAATGGTTCATGAGGCACAATACTTGCTAAGGTTTTGCAAATGGGGTAGCAAGCTAAGTGGGCTTGATTGTGGGGAAAACTCCACAGTTAAGCGTGCTTCAGCCAGAGGAGATCTGGGATGGGTGACCTCCCTGGAAGTGACGATTGACGCTATGTGATTCATTTCACTAGTTTCAATCCCACTTCTTCACCCCTGTGAGCATCACCCGATACAATTACGACTAACTCTCATGGAAATGAGATACAATTACGACTAACTCTCATGGAAATGATCATACGTTAATGACTTACTTAACGCAGTTGAATCCCAAAAACCATATCTAATACATGAATATAATTTTTCAAAAAATTCTATTTAATTCTAATCAAATTAAAAATTTCTATTTACTTCTTATCAAAATAAAATCTCAAAAATCCTAATCAAAATAACAAATAAACAAAAATTGCAGCTTTTTACCCTACTAATTTCTCACAAAAAGCAAAGAGAGGAAGTAAACCGCAAGCTATTTTTCAAAAAAATATCACATCAGGACATAACCTAACCTGCTGAGCGAAGAAATAAAAAGCTTCAAATAAAGAATATAACTAAAGCCACAAACCATTTTGGGAAATAGCATCACATCTTGACATAACCCGCCGAGAGAAGAAACGGTAGAGCCTTTTCTCATGGTCAACCATTCTAGAGCACTTGAAAGTCTTCGTTTTAAATAATCTATGAGCCCGAAAGTCTTCTTTTTCATTCATTATAAACCAATTACAAACACCATGCATGAACCATACACTCTGTCACATGCTTTGCATTAAAAAACTCTATCTACTCTTAATGTTCTAGTTGTTCGTTTGTTATGCATGACTTCTGAAATCTTCCATTAGCATGTTCTTAAAGTCTTTATTAAAATCTTTCTTGTCATACAAGAAATTTTATTATAATTTAGTTGACAAGTTAATGTTCTAGTTGTTCGTTTGTTAGTTGTTCGTTTGTTATGCATGACTTCTGAAATCTTTCATTAGCATATTCTTAAAGTTTTTATTAAAATCTTTATTGTCATACAAGAAATTTTATTATAATTTAGTTGTCAAATTAACAGTTAGAATGATTATGGTCAGTTATTTTTGTATATGCAAATTGACTCAATACAATAATTTTAAAAAAACTACATTAAAAAAAATACATTACCTATATTAACTTAATAACTCATTGAGCATCCATAAAGAAAAAAACTTTCACAGCTACTTTATAAATCTTAAACTATTAATCTATTTCCTTAAATCCAAAAAAACAAACTCTTTAACCAATCAAAATATAAATTTATTAATTATTAATATTGTATTAATCCAAAAAAACAAACTCTTTAACCAATCAAAATATAAATTTATTAATTATTAATATTGTATTAATTGAGTTAGCGGCACGTAACATCAAACGCACGTTCCTCGGCAGTCCCCTCCAGAAAAGATGGTCGCACCTGCCATTCTGGTAACTACACTCTCTTCCTACACGCTCTCTTACGCGTGAACGCGATTTCCACACGGTATTATCTGTTTAATATTCAGCTCTGGCTATATATACAACACCACATCCCAACCATCTCCTCAATCTAATCTGCTCAGCAATTTGAGTCTCTGCGTCTCCTTTCATTCCATCGTGATTCAAGTCAATTCTCCTTTAATCATTGAAAGGGTGTACAATTCAGTTTCTGAATTTCGTCTCAGTCCATTGTAATTGAAATTTTGGAAAGGATGTCTGAGAATAAACACCAGCACCACCATCATTTCCACCACCATCACAAGGAGCAGGAGGAGAGCCAGAACGCCGCCCCAGAAGCGACGCCGTACGAGAAGGCGGTAAAAGAGGAGAAGCATCATAAAAAAATGGAGCATTTAGGGGAACTGGGAGCAGTCGCTGCTGGAACGTTTGCACTGGTACTATTTATCTGTCTCTTATTCTGTAATTTTCAGTAAATCGATAAACTAGATCAACTGAAAAGATATATTTCCCAGGTTTATATCGTTTACCTATACAATTATATGATTACTAATTAGGTCCTTTGGCATGCAGTACGAGAAACATAAAGCAAAGAAGGATCCAGAGAACGCGCACAGACACAAGATTGAGGAGGAGATTGCAGCAACAGCTGCAGTGGGGGCAGGGGGCTACGTCTTCCACGAGCATCACAAAAAGAAGGAAGCCAAAAAGGAAGTGAAAGATCACCACTTCTAGCCACGTACCAACGCAATTTAAATAATATTCGTTCCTTCCCTGAAAGTAACCTGTCATGTTGGGCCTGGTTTCAGCTTTCTTCGTTTGTTCCACCGTTCTGTGATCCTAATAAACCCTTTGATGTGAATAAGTAATAATACGATGGAGCTGCTGTTATTAATCTATGTATGGAGCTTCTGATTCCAACAGCACCATTTAAAATGTACCCATTGCTGGGGTTAATGTGTAGATCGTGTCCGGTTCCGCTATGGTTGGGATCTGTATAAATTGTGGGCTTTGGGTGTTAATAATTGTAGATTACGAAATCAATTTTAGTGTTCCAAAATTATTTGCCTTATATCGTATTCTGAACAATCCTCTTTAGTTAGCGGGCATTATGTGAAAAAGTGATGTAGCATCTTTCTGTCCATGCTGTTTTGACACACTTAATCCCTTTAGAGACCTTCCGTTGTGGAAGACAGTGATCTAACCTGTTTTGATTCAATTGATTAATAAGCTAATCCTTTGCTGATACAGCTTATGGGACAGCTAAATTGGCCATAGTGGCAGTATGAAGTATTAGCTAAACATATCCTCAATGCCGTAGTGAACTGATGAAGTATTATGTAAACATAATCTCAGTGGATGATATATATGATAATAAATTTATTGATCCATTAATAATAAAAAAAATATCTATTAATTTTCCGTACGTAGTTAGTAAACGTTTTTAAAGTTTTACTGATGTTTTGAACAAAGTTGCCCTGCACATGTATTGAGTTAATTTACATATGTCAAATCATAATTCTCTATAATATCAACCCAGGTTTATATTAATTTTGCATTTGCTTAGCAAGATACAGTTTCTCACTATGTAGATATTTCAGGAGTATAAAATATGAAGAAAAATTTGAATCATGGAAGATTGTATTCTTTTAAATGAACAAATAAAGATAAATTTAGTTATTGATAATTATTCATATTTATAAAAATTTCAGATCTCTTTTAACTTTGAAGATTTACCGATGTTTGGAACAAGGTTGACCTGCATATGTATTGAGTTAATTTAGGTAAGTATGAAATCATAATTTTATATAATATTAGCATAGATTTAGGTTTATGTTAATTTTGCATTTTTTAGATAGGATATAATTTTTTAAGTTGTAATTTTTCTCTGAGTAAAAATTTGAAAAAAAAATTACATTATAAAAAATTTGATTCCTTTAAACACAAAGTTAAGATAAATCTAATTCTTGCTAATATTATTTGTATTTATAAAAATTTAACCTCTCATTATTTTGTATATTAAACAAGTATTTTTTTCTTTAATTTTATTCTATACATAATTTTTAGTTGGCATGTATTACAAATTTCTTAATTTAATTTTTAAATGTATACCTAATATTGATGATATATTTTGATAGATAGTTAACTTTAAAAAAAAACTTATTGAAAATATGATTTTTTATATATTTATCAATTAAATTTAAATATATAATTCTAATATATATAATAGTCATCTACTAATCATTAATTAATATATGTGTTGGGAAATATTTTTATTTTTAATTATTTTTATTAATTAAATTTATCAAATTCTTAGATCTTTATTAATTTTATATGATGTGTACTAAAGTTATTTTGTTTATAGGTTTGCTCATAGCCATCCTAATTTGTAAAACCTTTTATAAAGATCTTTTGGAAAAAGAGGTTTTGGAATTTTTATTTTTTAATAAAATATTTATGTAGATGCCTTATGATGAATAAATAAGGTATGTTTTTTTTCATACTCATTCATAAATAGATAAATTAAACTCTAAATTTAATCTTAGTAGCTAATTATTTTTTCTTTCTTATTTTAATTTAATCATTTAAAAAATAATATGTATATTCTTCATAACCATTATTAAAGAAAAAAGAGTAAAGAAAATAAGATTTAAAAATAGGATAAAAAAGGCTCATAGAAAGAATCTAGAATAAAAAATAAATAAAAAAGTGGATTAAAATGGGAAAGAACCAATTTTTTTTTATTCACTTGAATAATGATACAAAATAAGATTTTTCATATAAGGGTGTATTCCAAGATACAATTTTGAGTATCAATTTTTTCCTATTGTTTTTAAGCTTTTCTTTTAGATATTTAGAAGTAGTTGCATAAAATATGGTTACAATAAAAAATGGTGAAAAAGAGATAATTATTTTCACCCTTATTCGACTAAAAAAATAGCATCATGGACGGTAGGATTCCATGAATTGGATATGAAGAGGTCATGCAAAAAAATTAGGTCATTTATTCATGTACAATCTAATTTATGTATGTCATGTGATAGTGCTCATATACAGATCCTTTGCGTTGCTCCTACATGTGCCAAAGACCTTGTTCCATGTTCAGTCTATTTGTGTAATGTAAAGGAGGTTTCCCCCTCGACGAGGCTTATTTTGAAGTCGTGGATTTATCTCTTCTTCTATTTTGTGAGATGGTTGCATAACATTTGGTATCGGAGCTTTGGATTCTAGGGTTTCGCTACTTCAAAC